>JAMWET010005638.1:595000-1040000 GCA_024036415.1 Prochilodus magdalenae | reverse complement strand
TGTCTGAAGCAGTTAACAAATCCAAAAACTACCACACAGGAAGTCAAGAAGCGTAATACCTGAGCAGGTACTTTAGAGGAGGTTTTGGCCTAAAATGTGTTAAAGTGGTGGAGGGGTACATGCAGGGTGTGGTAAGGCAAAATAGTTCCCCCCAAAATGTTTAGTTTTTCAGACTTACCACTAGTTTAACAACATCAACAATATATCTAAATAAATAGATAGATAGATAGATAGATAGATAGATACTTTATTGATCCCAGAGGGAAATTCAAGGCATCCAGTGTCTGTGTTATGGAGGTAAACAATTTAGCTGTGCTACAGAACGGTAGAATAATAAAATAGAAATATAAATAGGGCATTTAGGAGGGAGTGTGTGCAGAGATGGGGGTGTGTCCAGAGGAGGGAGTGTGTGCAGAGATGGGGGTGTGTCCAGAGGAGAGAGTGTGTGCAGAGATGGGGGTGTGTCCAGAGGAGGGAGTGTGTGCAGAGATCGGGGTGTGACCATTGGAGTGACCGGAATGAAAGAGTGTCACAGAGTGTTTCATTTGCTGTACTGAGAGGAGTTGAACAGTCTTATGGCCTGGGGGACAAAAGACTTTCTGAGTCTGTCTGTGGAGCAGGACTGGGACAGCAGTCTGCCACTGAATGAGCTCCTCTGCCGGATGATCCTGAGGATGGTGAGCACTGTCCATGATGTTCAGCAGCTTGTTGTCTACATGTCTTCTGTAGCTCATTCACAGGTCATATTTATACTAAAATTTATTTGGACCGCAAGCATATAAAACTGAGATAAATAATAATAATAATAATAATAATAATAATAAAATGTTTTCTTTAGGAATAATTGACATATAATGCCCTGCATGTATCGCTCTGCCATGAATGTGTGTTTCTAAAGAACCATTTAAGCCAAAATCTTATGTCAAAACAAGCCATCTCAAGCATCAGTCACCGTATTCACGACCCTTTCCGAGCTTTTAGAGGCTCTAAAGTGCTTCAGAAGTGAGCTTCCAATCACTACCACTGTGAACAATACTGAGGCTTTAGAATGAAGGAATTTACCTCGACTCGCTCGGAATGATTTTGTTTACATTTTTATAAGAGAATTATGTAAAAATGTTTTGAAACATCAGACGAGTTGCTCTTTAAGTCAACATATTGTCACATATTCTGTTTATGCCTCAGTGATTTTCTGACATCAGGTTCCCTCAGGCTAACTATATTCATGCTACAGAAGCTGTTAAAGAGCTGAAGTTGGTGAACCCGTCAGCTTAGTCTATCAATCAGATGCTTATTCCTAGAAAACTCAATTGCATAACACAAAGCTAAAGATGGTCTGCAATTAATCCCACACTTTGCATTTTCTCATTAGATTGAATGGAATTTGACAGCGTTCTATACATGTGGCTGTGGGAGGCTATAAAAAACAAAGACACATAGAAGTGAAAACATTAAAGGACATGATTTGATTTACACCACAGCAAAGAACTGCTGGGTCAAAGCGTGGTAGCGGTACTGTAGCCAGTTCATTCAAGTTTCAACTTTATCACGGTTCACTAAGTGGATGCAGGGGGTGGGGGGCAGCGGTTGTAGTGGGCTGGCCGAGACAAAAGTCCAGGGCTGAATTTTGTTTTCCAGTTCACATCCCTGACCACATACCAAATCCTTCATGATTCAGTATAGGTGCACAGTGCAGACCACCACTGTACTGAATGCCAATGATTACTGCCATACGGCAATATAGAACAATATAGAATATAGTGCTTCAGAACACATCACTCATCAGCTGAGCCTACTCACACTTAGTGCAGACGATTTTGGGCCTCTCCCAGGTTCCGGTGGGCCGGCAGCGGGCTGTGGGGATGTGTCTCTGAAAGAAGCCGTCGGCACACTGGTAACGCACCACTGAGTGGATGTCATAGTGGGACCGTCTTCGACCCACTAGGTATGCATTTTCCACAGCTGGGGGAGTTCCGCACATCACTAATGACCAGGAATAGACACAAACGGCACAATGTGAACATATTTTAGGAAAGCTGGCCTGTGGGTATCAGCAGGTAATGGAAGTAGCATTATGTTGAGAAAATGTGCTTGTGGCTTCTCTGTATGACACTGACACCTATAAAAATTCAGAAACGGTATGTCATAAAGTGTAACCAACTCCATGAGTAGGTTTATTTGAAATTGCTTAGTGGTTTTCGGCCCAATTCAGTAATTTGCCAGTCACTCAGAGTGGTTTGGCGTGAAATGATGCACGGTACAAAAACTTGCTGAATTTGATTTCGTCATAGTCTTCCAGGGCTAGCAATGATTACAATGCAACCTCCAGTGAATCTGTGCATGTGTATAGAATGTTGACGACAGTTAAATGGTAAGATAAAAAAAGAAAGATATTTTGGGGTACTCGTTATACATTGCGCTGCGTGTAACTGCGTCTGCCTACAAATAAAAACTATGTCTTATTAATCAGTCAGCATAATCATAAACATTAGCGTAATGAGACAGCTTTTAATGCCATGAGACCCTTTAGATATCTGGTTCTATAAGCAACGTCACAAACAGTCCTGACTCAAACCACACTGAAGGACTCAGTTTAGATCCTAATGATTTAATTATACACACATTTTCAAATCGGTGGACTTCCGCTTTAACAGCTTAGTGTTATTTGAGGAAAGTGTGGTCTGACTGAGGAACGCAGTTTGCATGATGCTCATTGGAGCTATATGTTTCCATTGGTATATATGAGTTGTATAATCTGTAGATGTGTAATATTTCTGAAATTTTTAATGATATTCTGGGGGGACTTTTTTGCCTGTAACTATGTTTTAAGGCATGCAATGGTTGATGAATATAGCGGGCCACTGTCCCTCCTGTTAAGATAAGATAACACTTTATTGATCCCGAAGGAAATTGCAGTGTCACAGTTCTGTACATATTGCACAAGTAAGACATACATTATTACAATGAAAAGGGCAGAGGTTACAGTAGAGCTATTAATCCCAAAATGACATAAATTAAAATAACAGAATAGTCTATGTGCATATAAAAGTGTTCTATGAAGTATGTACATACATTAATCAGAATAAATAAATAGAGCTTAATTAAGGAGATTTGTCAATATACATATATATATATATATATATATATATATATATATATATATATATATATATATATATATATATGTATTTCTTAACTGGTTATGTGGTTCTGTTATGTCCTGTGTTCAGTTCAGAACACTGAATATCACAACCCTGGCCCTGCTGTTCACATATGTTGTGCAAATCTCAGGGCATGTTGTCATTGCTTTCATATGAAAACCACTGCAGATGTGTAGATCTCATAATTCTCAATTGCTGCAAACTGTGAAAGACTGTTTTAGCGAGCTCTTTAGCTAGGTCTATATTAGAAAACTATAGCCCTTTAGCACACATGGCATACACTTACATTACAAGGAAAGGCTTTCGTGTGTTTTTGTAAGACCCCTGACATGTCGATGATACCAATTGACTTTATCGTCTCCATACTAACACCCCACACATAGGTTCATACACTTAGATAGGTGTGGACTGCCACTAGGGTTGGGCCGTATAACAGAACTACAAGAAAATAATTAATATCATAAACATAAATGATGCTTTACTCACTTAATTGGGTGGAATGGATGACATTCTTGATCTAATATTGTTGACGGGTAAAGATTTTAAATAGCTCATCCCGAAAAGAGGAGTAATAGACGTCTGTCCAGGTACTGTGCAGGACGGAGGATTGGGAGTTGAAAAAACTGACTGTCTGGTCTAAAACCTGTCACATTCTGCCCTGTCCAGTTCATGTTTGTCTGTCTTGTCATGTCCATGTGTTCCTTGTTGTCTTGCTCCATGTGCTTCTGTTTGTTTTGGTCATGTGCTCCTCCTGTCTCCGCCCTCTAGTTAGGTCCCTTGTTTGTAGCCCTGCCCCTTCCCAGATGTTCCTAGTTAATCTTGGTTCATTTATACTCCCTGTTGTCCCCTGTATGGTTGCTTGGTGTTTTGTGTTCATGTTGCATGTTTGATTTCTTATCTGTTTGTTTAGTTATCCGTTTCCTAGTCCCCTCTGTTTGCTTTGCTCTTTGGTTTTGTTTTTGTCCCTTTGTATTGTATTAAACACTTGCATTTACATCCTGCCTGCTCGTCTGCTACCCTTCATGACAAAACCGGATGTGTGGCCACCCTACTGGTATCATGTTAGCATTCCTGTTAGCAGCACTGTTTAACATTTAGCAGCCGGGGGATGGATGGGTTGACATTTATGGAATGAATATTGAGTACTGCATTCACTTATTTGGTGACTACATAAGCCAAATAAACTCTTTCGATATTTTTGACTTTGAAATAACAAATGACAAGCACCCCTGGCCAAGTTCTGCAGGTCTTGCAAAAAAAGCATCATGCAATTAAAAACAAATACAATTATTTATGATAGAGATGAAACATTAATCAAATAAGAACATATACCCACACAAAGAGCTAGAGAGAGAGAAATATGGAATAAAAGGGGAATCTGTCACCAGGGAAATAAGAGTTAGCATCACACACACACACACACACACACGCACACACACACACACACACACACACACACACACACACACACACACACACACACACACACACACACACACACACACACACACACACACACACACACACATAAACGCACACACACTCCTCAGGGACAGTGGCGCATTGCTACGTGCTGGTGGCAGATGGCCAGGGCCTGTATATCCTCCTGTCCGGCTCCATTCGTGATAACTAAAGTTTTACGGCTCACCCACTAAAGCTTCATTGCCCTTAACCCTCCCACCTTTCTTCATACTGGAGGATGAAGGCCGGACTGTAAATCCAGCCCCATTCTCAGGAGCACAGAAGGTTACACAGAGAGAGACAGACAGAGCCTAGGATACGCCACAAAAGGAGACGTGGTGGGACTGGAGTATGAAGCTTAGAGCTGAGAGTGACAGCCCCTAAGCCCCTTGAGGGGTGTGTGAATGCTCCCTCACAGACATGGTTAGGACTGAGGTTTCCTTGTGCTGGAGCCTCAATGAGGGAGGAAGAGAAAGTGTGTATATCCGTTAGCCATGCTAGTGGGGACAGAGAAGCTGTGTGCACTACAGGGGGCCTGGGCCACTGTTTCAAAAGCATGGCTTTGAACAGGATGGCAGTGTCTGTGGACTAGGGCTGTAATTGGGCCTGAAATTCTGGTTCCCACTTGAATACATCTTGTGAAAGTCTGTCCAAACTTGTTCTCCATCTACCTGGGACCAAATATGCTCAGCATTCATAATGACAACGGCTTGTGGCCTCTTTCTGCAGGCCCCCAGTGGCCATTAAGACTGCCAGCTAAATGGAATTCGACCTGGACATTTGTCATTAATTCAGTCAAGTGAAATATTTCCCAGAACTCCCGTTCTGGTTCGCTCACCTAATTTTGAACTGTTCAGAACTGTAGGGTCTTAGGCACAAACATTCATATCGCCATGTAGCGCCCTTTGTTGACGTTGATGGCGTATTCATTGATATTACTTGGTCCCAATAAAAATTGGTGCAAGTGGGAGACTGGTTCACTGAGCAGGACTAAGGTTATGAAGGGAATCAGTACAAGAACCAGGGTCCTTTTGGTCAAAGAGAGCTTTGTGTGTGAAATGTTGTGAATCTCTGTTCAGTTGCTAGTGAGTAATGAGGTGTGGAAGGAGAGGGAAGTGCGAACACCCTACTGGGAAATAATCCCGGCCTCTCCACAAAGATGGCCATACAGTAAAGATCAGTAAGAACAGTAGGACATTTATTATGCATTCTGACCCACTGCTAACTTATTTAAACTTATTAAATGTAGCTTGCTTCCATGTTTGCACTATATATACACCATTGCTATCCAAATGTATTTCAACATTGGCAATAAAACAATAAATGTATAGTCCAACTTAATGATCTCCTTCTAAACAGGCTATACTATTTAAAGGGGCAAGGTTCCCATGTGTTGGTAATGAAACCCAGAATCGGACTATTAATAAAATTGACAGTAGAATAAAGTAACAGTTATCGGAATACAATGTTTGCCAATGTCAGAATCTTTGTGAAAACTGTATAAATGAGTAAGCATAAGTTTCCTCTGTTTGATGAGTAATTGGTAATTGAGGCCCAGTATTTTTAAAGTAGCATTCACACTGTCATAGCCAATACAGACTACTATAACCGGCTCCATGTTTGAAGTTCAGCGTGGTGTGGTGTTAAACTTTCCAGGACGGGAGGCAAACAAAGGCTCCATCCCAAGTTGAAGACCCAGACGCACACAAAACCTTTCTGTGCCACTATAGTATAAAAGTTGTTTCTCGAAGCAATGCCTGAGTTATTGGTGTAAAGTAGTGTAAGCTGTAATGTGCAATAGATTGGGTGCAAAAGATCTTCGGGGGCTCAGACGCTATGGGACACCCAGGGGTCCTCTGTTCACGGGGTCGGGCCCTATGTTCTGCTATTTATGACGTATGATACATAAACAGAACTTATGAAAGAGCTCCCGGGAGCTTAGTTAACATCGTACTTAAGCTAAGCTTAGTTAACATCTTAGTTAAGCTAAGATTAGTTAACATCTTAGTTAAGCTAATCTTAGTTAACAGCTTAGTTAAGCTAAGTTTAGTTAACATCTTAGTTAAGCCAAGTTTAGTTAACATCTTAGTTAAGCTAAGCTTAGTTAACATCTTAGTTAAGCTAAGTTTAGTTAACATCTTAGTTAAGCTAATCTTAGTTAACATCTTAGTTAAGCTAAGATTAGTTAACATCTTAGTTAAGCTAAGATGAGTTAACATCTTAGTTAAGCTAATCTTAGTCAACAGCTTAGTTAAGCTAATCTTAGTCAACAGCTTAGTTAAGATAAGTTTAGTTAACATCTTAGTTAAGCCAAGTTTAGTTAACATCTTAGTTAAGCCAAGTTTAGTTAACATCTTAGTTAAGCTAAGTTTAGTTAACATCTTAGTTAAGCTAATCTTAGTTAACATCTTAGTTAAGCTAAGATTAGTTAACATCTTAGTTAAGCTAAGATGAGTTAACATCTTAGTTAAGCTAATCTTAGTCAACAGCTTAGTTAAGCTAATCTTAGTCAACAGCTTAGTTAAGATAAGTTTAGTTAACATCTTAGTTAAGCCAAGTTTAGTTAACATCTTAGTTAAGCCAAGTTTAGTTAACATCTTAGTTAAGCTAATCTTAGTTAACATCTTAGTTAAGCTAAGTTTAGTTAACATCTTAGTTAAGCCAAGTTTAGTTAACATCTTAGTTAAGCTAATCTTAGTTAACATCTTAGTTAGGCTAATCTTAGTTAACATCTTAGTTAAGATAATCTTAGTAAACATCTTAGTTAAGCTAATCTTAGTTAACATTTTAGTTAAGCTAATCTTAGTTAACAGCTTCGTTAAACTAAGATTAGTTAACATCTTAGTCAAGCTAAGTTTAGTTAACATCTTAGTTAAGACAAGCTTAGTTAACATCTTAGTTAAGAAGGATCATAGAGGAAATAAGGCAGGAGATTTTTTATTAGCAAGGCACAGTTGTAAATACACAAGAGATGAGGATGCTACTCTATGATTGAGGAAACATGGGGGCATATAGAGAGGTGGAACCACTGTAGGCCAACATCTATTTGAGAAGTGATAGCCGACAATTAATGTTGAGTGTGTTCAGGTCCAGATATTTAAAATGAAGAAACAGAGCTGGTTATCCTTTACTGACAACTACTGCCAGTCTGTTTTACTTCCAAACAGCGAGCACAGGGCAATCAACACACTGTGTGCTCTAGTAATTTGAAATATACCTGAGAAATCCCAGAAGACAGCCATGAGCACTCTCTTCAAGTCGTTTGGACTGTGACTGCCATTGATTGACAGTCAACATGAAATTGAGACCTTCATGGAGTTGATTAAGTGTGTGGTCCGATGAGACGGGCATAACACAATCAATAACCACTTCCAGCTGAAATCAGAGACCATTCAGAGGGAGGTATGTGTGCATGCCATGCTGCCACTGTTATCTCTAAGCCATGCAGAGTGCTCAAAAGTCTTAGGTTGCAGATCACTGAATCAGTAAGATTCATTAAGTCGAAGAGCTAACGAGGAACCCGTGAAGACCCGGCCCATATAAATCACAAAGACGTATCTGTTCCAAATAAGCACTGTTCCACCTGGAGGAACTTCATAGAACTTTTAAGAGGAAACTATGTCAGCATCATTAGACCATGCTGGTCAGTGCTACGTGCAGGAGTCGGCCTTTGAGTGGAGTTCCTCATCCTCACCTGTGCCCTTCTTGCAGATGTAGGGCAGGTTGTAGTTACAGGGCACGTCGTTCCACTTGCCGTCCTCTCGAGAGATCATCACCACGCAGTCCTCTCCGCCTGCAAAGAAGTTGTCTGGCTGGTTCTCCCGCCAGTTCTCATACACCTGTAACAGCAGAGAGAGAGAAGCATGTACTTTGACTGTAGTAGCTGAGATCACACCTGACAGGTCTGACTCTAATTGTCCATAAACTTCTCACAACTGCATTCTGTAATAACAGCTCTTGCGCTTCCATTTTAGACAGGCTTAACAGTATGTGGATAAAAATCCCACTTCCCAGAACCAGTTATATTAGTTTTTGTCAACAGACCTCAACTGAAATCAAGCCAGGATGCACCAATATGAAAGTAGGGAACCGATACTGACATCTGATATTCTTTATGCACGGCCTAGTCAAAAGAGCGGCTGTTCAGATTTAAATGAGCAAATTTCTAAGAGCCTTTGGTTTAGAAATTACTGTAGGGATTAACATGCTTCAGCTAACCCTAACCGATGCAGCCGGTAGCTACTCACTTCTTATACAATCATGTGGGAAGATGTTTCCTGTGCTCATGGAAAAGACGTTACTCTGTTTGACGGGTTATTGACCCGCATCAAGCAAAGAAAACAATTATAAAAAAGCTGAAATCACAGTTTCTTTTTTAAAGTTGCTAATTTACAGTTAATATGGTGCAGTAAATTATAATGAGGTTCTGCAGATGGTAGCACTGCTGTTCTTCTAGTGTAGATTGAAACGTCTGATGGGTTGACTAAGCAGAACATTTGCTGGTTCCACTGTTAAAAATCAAGGTGAGCACAACTAAGATTTAAATCCCACAGTGGGGAAATTTAGTAACCGCATTTAACCCATCCGTGAAGTGAAACACTCACAAACTAGGGGGCAGTGAGCACACTTACCCGGAGCAGTGGGCAGCCCTATCCAAGGCACCTGGGGAGCAGTTGGGGGTTAGGTGCCTTGCTCAAGGGCACCTCAGTCGTTACTGTCAGTTCAGGGAATCGAACAAGGCTGGTTCCCTAACCTCCAGCCCACGACTGCCCCAATTGAGTACACAACTGAGTTCATTTATTATACAGTCCTGTGGGAAGATGATGCTACTCTGTTGGACAGGTTAAGGACCTGCATCAAGCAAAGAGCACAGCTAAGAAGAAGCTGAAATGACTGGATATAATTTTACAAAAAAAAAAGATCATTTCAGGTGAAATATTCAGTGTTAAATACCGTAAAATCCTGCCAGTCATTAACAGTGCATCTCAAACAGCTCCCTGCACAGCACTAGATCAGTGTGAGCTACAGCTTCTGTAAAGCCTGTCCAAACTCGCAACAATAGCTTCAATAGACCAATTGCTCATTGCTGACTAGTCAGAAAGACCTCCTGTCCCTGTCCCTAATGAGGCTGCATTGACGGTCCTTGACGTAAATCAGCAGTGGTGTAGATCAGCGCGGCTGAGAGTGTTTTGGCCAGCACTTACCAGGTCCATGTTGTCTGTCCACTGGAAGTCTTCCTCCACTGTTCTATCATTCAGGCCGATCCACACGTTCTCATGGCCCAGACCTGACAGATGGAGAGTATGTTTCAGTGTAGCACATAGCTTCACATGACGCACAGCCGAGGCACCAGGCCATATGACTCGCTGCTGAAAACGCTGACCAAACCAACAGCCTGTTACTGAAAAACCTTCCTAATTCTGAAGGTTGCATAACACTTGTAACAAAGGTCTACCAATCCACTTGCACAGCACTAATTTGATAACATAATTAATATTTACACACTGACTAAATGCTAATGTGAAATTTTAGTTAATGGCTATGTGATGGCTTCATTCAAAAGTTTTTCACGAACTTTCAGTCTTTATTTGATATTATACACTTTCCCTTATTGTATATTAGTACTTATTGTCCTAAGTTTTGGGTCACATTAACACATTATTAAACGCATGCGATGAAAACTGAAAATGAAACTTTCCAACACGACAGAATATTCTACCAAAGCCGTAATTAATAAGTCAACATTTAGACACTAGAGCAACGAGCAGCACTTCTAGGGTGCGTTTCCTGTACAACAATGGAGGCTAGCACTGAACTAAGGTGGGACGATGCATCTTAAAAGTAACTAACATCTGAAGTACAGCCCTTTGGTGAAACTGTCATACCTTGTTGATACCACAGTAGTATGAACAATGCTGGTTTCCTGCGGTGTGGTTGGTGTAGCTCAGCAGATAACACCACATGTGGGAGAATGGGGTTCGAATCCCAGTCTGGGTGACTATGCTGTACTATACCAATAAGAGTCTCTGGGCAAGACTCCTAACACTACATTGGCCCACCTGTAATGTGATTAACCTTGTAAGTCGCTCTGGATAAGAGCGTCAGCTAAATACCGTAAATGTAAATGTGTTCTGCGCCAACGATGACGTAGACACCAGGAAAACATTTAACATTAACATTTATGGCATTTAGCTGACGCTCTTATCCAGAGCGACTTACAAGGGTATTCATATTACAGCTAGGCCAATGTAGTGTTAGGAGTCTTGCCCAAGCACTCTCATTGGTGTAGCACAGCATAGTCACCCAGACTGGGATTTGAACCCCAGTGTCCCACATGTGGTGGTGGCTCCCTGATGGGTAGTGGTGTTATCTGCTGAGCTACACCAACCAAAAAAAGCTTCTAACTACAGGTCTACAGCTGTAGCTCCAACTACACAACTTAACAACAGTGTTTGTGAACGTTCGGTGGAACTACGGTTTTGGGAATCACGTGAATCGCATAGTGATGGTAATTACCCCCATAGTGCCAACCATGGTTTTGGGAAACGCTTGCATTGCAACTATATCATTCCAACTACGTAAGATGTTAACGCACCCCTGATTCTGGTCCTTTTGTTTTCTAGTATTAACACACAGCCAAGAGCCAATGGAAACTCTGGTAGCATATGTATACAAATTCCTCCTGCTGGAAAACTAATCCTATTGCTGAAATAATACATTGCACAGACTTCCAGCTTAATCTGCACAGTCCGTTTAACTGAAAGACCAATATCCCGTGTTAGCATTCAGCAAACTACATTAAGTACTGTGGTGACTGATGGTGAGTCACCGATGTAGCTAATCGAGATTAGGATGAAAAATGCTGGAGCAGTCACCGTTGAGAAAGTCCTGCTCCATGGTGGAGGTGACGCTGGTCAGGTGACCGCTGTGCTCTCTGCAGTCCTTCTCGGCGTCCTCCCAGGTGTGCCGGCGGGGGAAAAGCCTGTAGCAGTGACCGTGAAACTTCTTCCAGCCATGCTCACAGCCCTCAGTGTCTGGGGAAGGAGAAAGAGAACACAGAGTGTGAAACAGAGAGGCAGAGAGACAAAGAGGCCGTCAGAAACCCCAAAAAGTTGGAAAGAGAAATACTTGGATGGAATG
This sequence comes from Prochilodus magdalenae, assembly GCA_024036415.1. Taxonomy (NCBI): domain Eukaryota; kingdom Metazoa; phylum Chordata; class Actinopteri; order Characiformes; family Prochilodontidae; genus Prochilodus; species Prochilodus magdalenae. The sequence continues at coordinate 1,028,238 of JAMWET010005638.1, read as the reverse complement.
CATTTTCAGGATCTTACGAAACAGTGCTGTTGCAGATATAATGCTTATACCATTGGGAAAGTATACTGTTCCTTGTTCTTTATCATTTAGCCCCAGCAGCTGCACTTTACTTTGTGTGAAATGATCAATGGCCCAATAGAGCTGCCTTCTTCTGTAAAGCTGTCTTTTTGGAGATACTGGATTTCGTAAGGCAGCAATGATATAGTGAAATAATTACATTTACATTTACGGCATTTAGCTGACGCTCTGGATAAGAGCGACTTACAAGGTTAATCATATTACAGGAAGGCCATTGTAGTGTTAGGAGTCTTGCCCAAGGACTCTTATTAGTGTAGCACAGCACAGTCACCTAGACCGGGATTTGAACCCCAGTCTCCCACATGTAGAGATGGCACTCTGGGTAGTGGTGTTACCCGCTGAGCTACACTAACCAAGAAAGCAACACCCGAACAGGGACTTGAACCCTGGACCCTCAGATTAAAAGTCTGATGCTCTACCGACTGAGCTATCCGGGCTCTAATTAATTATCAACAATAACAATTAAGGTTTAATACAATGTAATAAAACAGAAACAATGGAGAAAAAAAATCAGGGGACAGACACTGCCATCCCGAAGTCTGGAATCACTGAATGATCATATTAATAGCAATTATTCTTATATAAAAATCAGCAGAGATGGAGATTACATGTTTTTTTTTTGAACAGCTTAATTTTACTACACCTCCTTGTGTCTCCAGTCATCGTTCATTTTATTAGCTCTACTTACCATATAAGAGCACTTTGTAGTTCTACAATCACAGACTGTAGTCCCTCTGATTCTCTGCATAGCTTGTTAACTGCCCTTTACCTTGTATTTCAATGGTCCAGTTTTTCAAACACTCCAGCAGCACTGCTGTGTCTGATCCACTCACACCAGCACAGCACACACTGACACAGCACCATCATGTCAGTCTCACTGAAGTGCTGAGAATGAACCAGCGCCCACATATTGTCTGCTCTGTGGTGATCCTGTGGGGGCTTTGACCATTGATTAACTGGGTGAAGAATAAAGTATGGAGAAATTCAGATGGACTACAGTCTGTAGATGTAGCACTACACAGAGCTATCTGGTAAGTGGAGCTGATGAAACTTCTACTTATTCTTCTTAGTCTTTCAATTTAGGAAACTAATCTCATCCTAGCGGTATTACAGAATAGATGTCAGAACATTTTAAAATGTGTTCCTCTTTTGAGCAATGAAACTGACGCTGATCAGTTGTGCAACCAGACTAACACAATTTGCATTGACAAAAATGTTGTTTTGCCATGTTCGGCTTTACTTTCCCAGCCTTCTGTAATCAATTCAACCCTAGGAGATCTCGCAGTGTGATGAAATGTTTATGTGAGTGAAATGCTTGTGTATGTGGTGGTGACGGGTGGGGGAGTTTATGGGAGTGCTGTCAAACTGTAACCCTGGCAGCTGGTCTTTGGTTCACACCAGATGAGTGCAATGAGGGAGCTGCTATTAGAAATGCACAGGGTGCTAATTAAGACTCCATCAGTATGAAGCCTTCAGAGACACACTGGGAATTCAAAAGGTAGTCCTATATATGGACTATATTCATGGTATGTTTTTAAATCATCAGCTTCAACAATGCATAATTTTTTAATTTCCCTCTCCAGTCTCATCAGCGCCTAGACTTCAAGGAGCTTCGCAGTGCTATTTCCTACAGCATTCACAGTCAGCTTGTTTATCTGACCAGCTCACCAACACTTAAGTGATTTTGTCACCATTAGCTGCATGTAGTCCTATATATGGACTATATGGGACTGAATGGTATGTTTTAAATCATCAGCTTCAACAATATAATACAAACCATTATTGAAAAAATGTCAACAATGCTGCAACAACAAAAAACTCTATCTCAGAACTGGCCAATATTATTTACTTAGCCATATTTTTATTTATACTTTATTTACTAAACCTTTAATTTCACCAGGTAAGCCATGAAGAACAGATTTTTACAATTCTGTACTATTTTCTTATTTACAATACAAAAACATCTGCTCATTTACAATAGCATGTCCCTAGACTTGTTTTAAGTGTTCAGTATGCCCAATACTTTATTGCCTTGTTTTAAGCATATTTCCTACAGCATTTAAGATTGTCTACAATCATAGTAGAGATTGTTTATCTGACTTAAAACAAACTTTATCTGACTTAAAACTTGTTTAATTTTTTTTTTTTTTTAAAGATTTGATCTGTGATTTGTGTTCTATTCTGAATAAAATATTAGATGTTGGCACCTCCACATCATTGCATTCAGTTTTTATTCACAATTTGTTTAGTGTCCCAACTTTTTTGGAATCCGGTTTGTAACCCTGACTAAATTTAAGATCACTTCACTTGATACTATTCTGTAAAAGCTACCATTTTTTGCAGTGTTGTAGGCACGTTGAGAAAGAAACGAAGGAAAGAAAAAACACAGCTACTTAAAATCTATTATACTTCAGAGATAGCTAAAAAAAAAAAAGTAGAGCAAACTAGTCAAAGGAGCTTCATACAGATAAAGCGTGGGCTTTGTACATAATGTTAAAGCACCTGTTGCTTATTACATTATGTGTAAACTTCATGATCAATGGGCCGAAAGAAACGGCCCACAATTACCTGTAAAAAAGAAAGTCTAGTTCCATTAACAAGTACGTTTTTTCCATCTCCTGTAAAGTTATCCTTTTGGAGGTGTGTGGTTTTGTTCTGACAGCAGTGATACATTTCTATCCTAGCACTGGACTTGTGCCCCTTTGGTAGCATTTTGTCTTCATGACTGGTAAAAAAAAAAAGAGCATCCTGTCTTTGACCGGTTTCCACAAGTGAAACAAGAACAGGATCAGTTTACTGTCCCGTCCTACAAGTTTAAAATAACCTTTGCACAGCTGGTTTCGACACAGCATGGAAGGAGACTATTAATCTGGGGGAAATATAGAGGACACCTATGTTTGTTGGACGAGCATGCCATGTTGTCTTGCGTATGAGAGTCAGTTCTGGAGCAAGATCTTTTTTCGGACTGGCGTCACATATAGGCCACATTAGAAAGATAAACATGAACGATCAAACAACAAGATCAGGTTTGGACCACTTTTACCTGGAGTACGCAAACGAATGTAGCCAGCTATACTGTATTTTTGTTTGTGCTTCCATCCATATAACACTAGTTTTACAATAGCAGTGAACAAATCAGAACCATAAAATAATTCAAAATAACTAGAAATTATTAGAGAGCAAAAAAAGATTTAGGTTTAATTTCCTGTTACAGAATCTTTAAAGTTAACAAAGTAGGCGTATAGCTTTGATGCAGCTTTACACATTCTTGGCTCTCTTGTAAGCAGTTTCATGACGAGTCGGTGGGAGCAAAGATGCTCCACACACAGTCCTCTTACAACCCCCCCCAATCCCTCTACTTGAATTCCTCAGTGTTTGCGTGGTTATGGTTATAGGAAGTACGTGGTTGGTGGCAGTTATTAAGTTCAGAAAGCAAACACTTTGAGCAGACAACGTTTCCAGAACTAACGTTAGCGACAAGGTCTAATGAAGTTTTAAGAAAACTCTTTAGTCGAATCTTTAAAGAACGTTTTAAACAGCTGAACGTTATAATATTAAATAATGTTCCTATAAAGTTAAATGTTAACATATTAACACGTTAACCAATAAATGTTAACTAAGACATAATGTTTTAACTGCAACGTTCAGAGGATGTTTTGAGGATGTTGTCAGGGCTACAGATTATGTTATATGATGACAAGAGAAGAATTAATGCTCAGTGCAACATTCAGGAAATGTTTTGTGACCTGAAGATATAACCAGATGGGCTTGGGAAACAACTATCAGTTAACACAGTTTGTTATTAAAACTTAAAATGCAAGTTAAGAGTACTCAAAGCAGAAGTCATCCATCAACAACATCCAGAAATACCGCTGACTGCTCCAGGCTACAGGAGTCCAGACCTGCCTCTCATTGAAAACCTGCAGTGCTTTATAAAAGGCGTACATGACAACGGAGACTGCTGACTGCTGAGCAGCTAATAGTATATCATTCAAGAAATTCCTATTTTCCAACTACAACTGACATCCTCTGTTCCCAAATGATTAGGCGATGTGTCTGTCCCAAATGTTTTATGGATGTTACTGAGACCTAAGATGACAAAATGGTTTTGGAGACTGCTCTTCTACCTAATTCTAATTCTAATTCTAATAATTCAAATTCTAATAATTCAAATTCAAATTCTCATTCTAATTCTAGTAATTCTAATTCTAATAATTCTAATTCTAATTCTAATAATTCTAATTCTAATAATTCTAATTCTAATTCTAATTCTAATAATTCTAATTCTAATTCTAATTCTAATTCTGATTCTTCAGGAAGAACATTCTGGGAACCGATAGAAAACTTCTCACTTAAAGCATCAATAGAACATTGCACTGCATATTTTCAGAACAGGTGTTGCACAACTTGTGTTGCACTTTCTAAGAGGATCTGAAACCATGTAGTGTCGCAAACACAGAAAAATGGAGGACAGCAGGAAGGGGTGAAGTCTCCTCCACAGCATTGTATGGTGAGACCTTAAATGTAAAATGCTTGTTCGCTCAAGTGTCCACACTTTTCAGTAGCGCTACACATCCAGCATAGCTTAGGCCTACAGATACCCCACCACCAGCCTCAGGCCAGCCTCTCTTTATCACTCTAATGGCAGTTTATTAAGATCATAAAACTGAATATTATAAGACGCTGTCCTTGTATCTGGTCCTCAAATCACCAAAGACTGTTCTCACTGACTCCTATGTCCTCAGTATCTCTATTACATCATGTGCTTTGTCTCTGTGTTGCAGTAGCTGCATTATTAGATTTCATAAATCATCATTATTGCGTGCATCCGTATTTGTGTGTGTGTGTGGACTCAGAGGAGGATGGGCTGGATTGTGGCAGAAGTGTAAAACTGTTGAGATTAATGGCAGCGTGGGCCTGCAGGGAGTGGAGATGAATGTCATGCAGACTGCAGAGTCAGACAGCTGTGCGATAGATATGACTCTGCTGAGCATTTGAAGTTAATACTAGGTTCACAGTGCATTTAAAACTAGATTGGAATGCAGCTGTAATGCCTAAATATGTTGGCAAAATCACAAGGTGGGGTTTTTGTGCCGTAAACCTTGCAACATTAGCTAGATAGGAATACATTCAGTGAGCAGTGATGCCCTCCATGAGTCACTCCATGTAGGTGCCAGCACCGTTGGCAGATGGATGCACAACGCACCACTACATACACGCTGCCCTTAACACCACGTCACGTCAACGTCATCAACGACTGCACTGGTGTCGCGCCAGACTGTCATGGAGTGACTCAGAATGGTCAGCACCAAAATACAAGAACAGTTCGTTGGCATGCATCACATGTCTAGAAGGCCTGGTGTCACTCCACCTCCACCGCAAAATCTGCAGGAACTGTGTGAGAATATTTAAGATGCATAAGATGGATTATCACAGGACACCATTAGGAACCTCTACACCATGCTGAGACGTTTGGCATGTTTTGTTAGCATGGAGGCCCAATGCCATACTGAGAGACACTACTTCTGTATAAATAAATATTGTCTATATTAGTCATATTGTTCCTTGTGACCTTCATCCTCCTTCGAATAGCACTGCAATCTGAAACTCCCTCATGAGTGCAACTATTGTTTTGATGATGAGTGCATACTGATTCCAAGCTTGATGCCTGAAAATGCTTTTGAAAAAAGCTGGAAAGCTGGAGGTGTGTGTGTACGTATGTGCGTATTCCATATATATTAAAGTTTATTGCATATATATCAACGTTCATTGTATATATCAACATTTATTGTATATATATCAAAGTTAATTCCATATATAGTTATACATTATATAATAGTTTATACTAAATGTATATAGTTAAGACCAAAAACCAATACTGAATACCTGCGACCTGAAGATATAACCAGATGGGCTTTGGAAACCATTCTCAGTTAACACTGTTTGTTATTAAAACTAAAAATGCAAGTTAGGAGTACTCAAAGCGAAAGCCACCAAACAACAACCTCCAGAAATACCGCTCAGTCTAAAGGAGTCCAGACCTGCCTCTCATTGAAAACCCGCAGTGCCTTATGAAGTGCATAGACGACAATGGAGACACCTCATTATTGAGCAGCTAGGGGTATATCATGCAAGAAATCCCACTTTTCCAACTACAACTGATATCCTCTGTTCCCAAATGACTAAGTGATGTGCCTGTCCCAACTTTTTTGGAACATGTTGCAGGCACCAAATTTAGAATATACGTATATACACTCAAAAAAGAACCATTAGGTAAATTACAAACATAAAATCAAACAACAATGATAAAAAAAATTACTTAACATATGAATTATCCTGTCTTTGTCCTGTTTTCAGTTAAATAATGGAAGGATTTGCTGATCATGGCAGTCTGTTTTTAACTCAACTTAAAGAAGCGCTGCTACAGTGTAGTTGGCCTGAATGTAGAGGAACGACAGCGCTAACATTAACAGAGATGTCCTGGGAGAGAATCCTGCTTGCAGCGAGGGCTTGGGCTATCTGTGTATTTGTGTACATTAGATATCTCCCTGATGCTCTGTTGGTAGTGTCTGGAATTCTAACAAGGCAAAAGGCACGTTATGCAAAACCGGATGACACTGTGCACTGAGATTTGCATCCTCTGTTGTAAATGAATTCCACTGCTGCAGTAATCCCCCTGTGTTAGAATCCATTACCTTTCTCGCACATGTCGCCGCTGTAGCTGGGCAGGCACAGGCAGATGAAAGAGTCAACTTTATCAATGCAGGTGCCACCGTTTTCACACGGGTTGGACAGGCAGTCATCAACATCTGCAAGACAACAGAAGCACATGGGCAAGTATTAGTGTTTGCCTCCTCATTTTACTATTGCTCATACATCTATCAAAAGTGAGGGGATAAAGAGAGGGGATAAAGAGAGGGGATACAGTTAGGGGATACAGTGAGGGGATAAAGAGAGGGGATACAGTTAGGGGATACAGTGAGGGGATAAAGAGAGGGGATACAGTTAGGGGATACAGTGAGGGCATAAAGTGAGGGGATAAAGAGAGGGGATACAGTGAGGGCATAAAGTGAGGGGATAAAGAGAGGGGATACAGTGAGGGGATACAGTGAGGTGATAAAGAGAGGGGATACAGTGAGGGCATAAAGTGAGGGGATACAATGAGGGCATAAAGTGAGGGGATACAGGGAGGGGATACAGTGAGGGCATAAAGTGAGGGGATACAGGGAGGGGATAAAGTGAGGGCATAAAGTAAGGGGATAAAATTTAATAGGTTTAATTGGTTTTTAAAGGGTTTAATGCCTTAGACCCATATAATACATTTGCAATGCCTGAGGTCCCATATAATGCACTGATAATACATACTATTCTCATGTAAAAAATTGCATTGATAATATTTGATATATTGATATTATTCATTAATAAAGCATGATATCCTTATACAATGCATTTATAATACCTAATATCTTCTCTTAAAGAATTGATAATGGCCGATATACTCATACGATGTGTGATATACTCATTTAATGCACTGATAATACCTGCTATTCTCATATACAGCATTGATAATGTCTAATATATTTAGGAAATGCATTGATAAAAACTGATACATTCATATAAAGCCAGATACTCATACTCATTGATAATACCTGTTATAAATGTATAGATAGATAGATAGATAGATAGATAGATAGATAGATAGATAGATAGATAGATAGATAGATAGATAGATACTTTATTGATCCCAAAGCGAAATATATAATAATCATAATATATTAGCTGATATATTCAAATAACACACTGATAATAGCTGAGATACTCATATAAAACCTTTATAATACCTGACATATATTAATATAAGGTATTGACAATCGCTTATATGCTCATCTGATGCACTGACAATCGCTAATATGCTCATCTAATGCACTGACAATCGCTAATATACTCATCTAATGCACTGACAATCGCTAATATACTCATCTAATGCACTGACAGTCGCTAATATATTCATATAAAACATTCATAATAGCTGATATACTCATGTAGTGCACCTATAAAAGCTGATATTCACAAATAATGCACTGATAAAAACTGGCAAACTCATATGATGCCTTGACAATGTCTGATATCTTCATATAATACACTAATATTACCAGAAATGTTTGTATACTGCAATGATATCTCACTGCAAAATATAATGCTTTGATACCACCTGATACAAACATTGAATGCAGTGATAATGGCCGATATACAGTACATCAGCAAGAAAACAGAAGCACATAAGGTAGTATTAGCGTGTGCCACCTAAATTTATGCATATATTAATTAACATACTTATTAAAAATGTATAATGCACTCACAAAAACATGCTACCATTATACACTGCAGTGCTAATGCCTGATATATTAATGCAATGCATCGACAATACCTGATATTCTCTTTTAATGGCGGCTATACTCCCAAGAATCCATTACTGCACCTTTAATCCGAACAGCAGGGATGGAAGCACCCTGCTCTCACAAGAGTAATGTGAGAAAACACACAGATGAAGATGCAGGAAGTGAAGGAAAACAAAAACGTGTGATAACAGGATCCTTTGTCTTTACTGGCATTTTAGCCTTAAGATCCATTTTAATTAAACTGGTAGCTGCAGTGAACACCTGTGTTCGACTCAGCGCAGTTTGAGTAGGTAGATTAAACATTTCCCAGTATAGTTCCAAGGCAATTATGTTGGCAAAGGCGCTCTCTCCTGCATGAAAATGTAGTATAATAGACTTCTCTAAGCATGTTTAAACTGTCCTAGTGTTTTGCCTGAAGACACTTTAATTATACAGCATGCCGAAATGAATGCCAACACAGGCAGCATTGCCTCTGCAGAGCACATATGCAGTAACAGTCATTTAGTTACACTTCACATGTTAATGTCTCACTCGTGTATGGGGAGATAAGCTATAATAACTGCAAGAGGATTCCTTATGCTCTAAACGTTCATTAGTAGTTGATTAAATATCCTCAGGTTATGTGGTCAGGGCTTAGGGCAATAAAAATAATTACTGTGCTGAAGAAATATAAAAGCAGTGGGAATAAAATAATCCCCATTAAAGGGTTTATGTCATACAGTTCCCCTCTATTTTTGTGATGTCATAAAAATCAACACATTTAAATATATCCAGCTATTCAGTCTACAGTTTTGCAGTTTAGCCCCACCCCCTCATGCTGTAAGGAGTGTTTTACCCTGGAATGACTACTGAATGAGGCGCAATGCATAGCAACCAATCAGAACAGAGCATGTTTACATACAGTTGTATGCCACTGTTTGGATAACCCTGGTCAACATGTCATCATCTACAGAGAGCTTTACTGAGTGGCGGTGTTAGCTCTCAGTGTGAGTGATGCAAAAGAGCTGGTGTGCAATAGACTGTACCAATAGCTTCAGTAAGAAATTAGTAAAGAAAAGCAACTGCACCGTACAAGGCTGAAGCCAGCTTCCTCTTTGACAGCTTCGTCCTCTATATAAAATGGTGCAGCAGTCATTATTATTATGCTTGAGGCTTCAGGATGTACCTGCTTAGTCGTATGATATTGGAAAGAAACTGAAACTGCGATATATGATTGGGGTGCTTTTGTAGAGGTGTATATTTGCATGGTAATGACTAACTATCTGTTCTTTTGAACTTAATGCCATACAATGATTTTCAACACACCAAACACCTAAGCAGGTAAGCGCTGTACCTTCTCCTCTCCATGCATCCAAGACCCCTGATATGGGAGTAAGTTACATCATATAAAGTTTACTTTTTGCATTAAGCAGCAAAAACGCGTGTGATGAGCTTGATTTAGCTGCCTTACTTAACATCGCACTTCAAGCGAATGGACTATTGTGCATGCACGCACTGGGAACCTAATGCTGATATGATATATTGTATAGCACTTAACTGCTGCACTGTATAAGACAGAAAAGTTGGCACATAGGAAGTGGACTTTGGCTTCATATGGATCGCAGTAACTGGAACCCAGGAATGCACTGAAACGTGGATTTGCGGTTGCCATTTTGCATCAGGTTTGTTGGATTCTGTGGTAAAATCATTCCATAATTTACATACTACACTGGCATATTGATTTAATATCTGGCACCTTTCATTTTCATATATATTCAGTGTAATTGTAAATTTTTATTAGCATTTATGAAATACATCCATCATGCCTTGTATTCTATAAACAAATGAGGGGTGGTGGGGATTATTAGGGAAACTCAAGGTAACTGTAGACAGTTATCGACTTTTTTGATCTGGAAATTATGCTAAATTTAAAAATATAAAACACTAAAGATCATAATGACCATAAGAAGTTTTACTGTTGAGTCAAACTTTCCCAGAGTTAAGCAGATAATCACTTGTTCCATTCCTGTTTCATAATTTATATAAACGCAGCCTTGCAGAAGAATGACACTGTCACTCAGTCTGACAGAGGGTGTGCATTTGGGGGGAAATGTGATGTCAATGCCCTCTATATAACATAAAAAAAATGTTAACAAATAAATAGAAGGAGAAAAGTTTGTGTGGGGAAAATATCAAACACAATAAATGCTGCAGGATGTGTTCATTTATTTTCACTTAGAAAATCTATAAATCATGTACTTTGCTATGTCAGGCACAGCCTGTTTAATTCTAAGGGACAAAGAGAGGCTGGAATATGGTGTTGTAAAAATGAATTATGACTGTTTTTGGTAAATAAATTCAGGGGACCTCAGGGGGAAAACAGCAGGAGAAATTCAGGATATGGCCCCTTTAATAATGTTTGACAACTTTGCTGGACTGCTCCTGTCTGAATCTACCACACAATATGTCCAGCTGTTTCATTTTCCAGCTGTTGCAAGGCCAAAGAATAGTGTTGCGTAATATGAACTAGTTCCGCGATTACATTCTCTGGAACATTGTTTATTTTAATTGGAGTACATATAAAAACATCAGCCACAGAAACCGCAGCACTAATCACAATTCTCTGCGATGAAACAATTAAAAAGGCCAACAAGAAAAAACTATATTGTTAGCAAAACCAAAGAATGTATGAAATATGATTGGGAGATATGAGTATGCTTTTTGGAATAGGCCTAAAGGGTGTCGTTCCTGCAATGCTGCAGTCTGGTTCATATCCTCAGTGCTTGATGGCAGACGTTTATGGGCCTACTCAAGCTCTTTGGTTTATCACAGTGCTGGTAGGCAAAGTGGAAAAAAAAAAATTGGCTTCCCAGAAGCTCCGGGGATGGAGACAAATTTACTGCGTCTCTTGGGCTGCTGCCAATCACAGCCAGGGAGCAGCATGGTTTCAAATCTCCGGCAAATGGCACTCTCATCGTTTATGAGAAATGCAGTGAGAGCTGTGGATATCAACACTAACCTGAAAGTGCTTTTTCTACTGGTAGATAAGTGTTCTGAAAGTGTCCTTGTTGGGGTTATTCGGCTTTGTGTGCATCCGTTTTATCACCTCTGTCTTTCTTTTCACTCTGAAGAACTGGGTGAACTCTATCACAGTAAAGCTACAGGTTTACAGTCTAGCTCTATAAACCAACCAACCAACCAACAAACCAACCAAACAACCAACCAAATAATCCAAGAACCAAAAACAACCAAATAATCCAAGCAAAAAACCAACCAAATAAACAACCAAATAATCCAACCAACCAACCAAACAAACAACCAAATAATCCAAGCAAAAAACCAACCAACCAACCAAACAAACAAACAAACAACCAAATAATCCAAGCAAAAAAACAACCAACCAACCAAATAAACAACCAAATAATCCAACCAACCAATCAACCAACCAAATAATCCAAGCAAAAAAACAACCAACCAACCAAATAAACAACCAAATAATCCAACCAACCAATCAACCAACCAAATAATCCAAGCAAAAAAACAACCAACCAACCAAATAAGCAAACAACCAAATAATCCAAGCAAACAGCCAACCAAACAAACAAACGACCAAACAGCCAACCAAGCAAACAAACGACCAAACAGCCAACCAACCAAACAAACGACCAAACAGCCAACCAAGCAAACAGTCAACCAACCAACCAACCAATCAAACAAACAACCAACCAACCAAGCAAACAAACAGCCAATCAACCAACCAGTCAATTAACCAAAAAATCCAACCAACCAACCAAACAAATATAAATCACACCAAGCAATGCCAGCTGGCAATATCTAGGCCTACAAATGTGCCTTTTTATTTTGTGCTTAATTAGGTTGATTTGTGCATCTTTTGGAACCACAGAGAAGTCAGTGAGAGAAACTGAAGTACAGTATTATTACTGTTGTTTTGCTAGATTATTGACATATTCTATTCAATATAGAATTACTGAACAACATCTGAATAGTACAGCATATAGTTACACACTGCATTACTTTGATATTTGTATGATCTGTCCGTTGGAGCTTTCTTTGATTGCTTCAATGTCACACATAAACGCAAACAAACATATTTTTTGGCTTATTAAAAGAGTTTCTTGACATATTTCATTTTAATTGAACATGGTGTTAAACAGTTCCATTTTTAAGTTGCCCTTTAATATCCTTCTGGTCCACCCTCAACTCCCCCTCCTAGTACCATTCACAAAATGCAAACAAGTCAAAGATAGCAAAATACTATGGGGCTTCGCTATACCAATTACATTCCCCAATCCCAACAGCACCATAGTGGCTGATAAATGCAGCTTTTTATATCAACAACTTGCTGCTAGACACGTACCATGTGAACAGGTATGGTACAGGGGCCCGAGCTCTTCCATCAGAACCAACTCACAAGTTAGCTGAGTTGAATCAGGAGTGGTTAATGAGAAGGAATGCTAAAGCCAGCAGAGTTTTGGCCCCCAAGTCTGACATCTGCCTTATGCACACGAGAAAATACAATTACAATGGTTTTCATTGCCAGAAACCCAGCGTAGCAGAAATGTTAAACTGTGCAGGCAGCACCATGCTGGCCATTTCTGCTGCTGTGAAAAATAAAACTAATAATGTGCATGGAATTAAAAATAGGAACCAGAATGTGAGACATAATCTGGTTATAATAAAAACAGAAACACTTTTTTCCACTTTTCAGAGAACATCCAATCGCATCTGACAATCTAATAACTACCAGTTAGTCAGAGGTAATTTCAGTGGCCGGTGCAACCTCACACCTCTCCACTAAATACAGCATCTTAATATTAAAAAACTGTTGTTTCATAAAAGCTACCAGCATATGTAATATCTGAACTTCCAGACTGCAGCGCAGCTTACAACAAATAATAACACTCTAGTGACTACAGAGAGGAAGACATGGGCTTTGTTAGTGTATGTGCATGTCCTGCAGCTATATCCTGCAGTTATACAATTGACTGCCCTGTTTTTATCCATAACACCCCATCAAGAAAGCAGAACTGAGGCAAATATGGAAGGCTATTTTCTGCAAAACTGACGTGTCATCTCAACAAATTATAAGGAGGAACCTTCTTTTCCATGAGCACAACTCCGAAATGGACTAAACGTTAACATAGTGTTTCCATCCGTTCCAATAAACTACATCAAGGAGTGGGAAATAATGAATAGTGAATTACAGCCTACAGCTACAGTTCTCTCCAGAGATAACCATGACCTCTAAAGTTTAGATAGCCACATACAGGATCATTACAGCCTTCTTTCTTTGAGTCGCTGACCAGTGATATCTGAACTACCCTTATCTTCCTGCTGAAGCAGCAGAAGCTGCCACAGTCATCCCTTGTGTGCTCAGAGGTCTAGTGAAGACTTTGGCAAATTTGCTGCAGCACCATTACAAAAGGAGTTGGGTTGAGCGAGGTGGCCTTTACTGTCCATCTCAATCCACTGGGCAAGCGATTTGTTATCAGCTCGACAGTGCTGTTGATTTTCAGCTTTTACTTGTGTGTCTCGGAGCACCGCTATTGATTAGCGCTGTTCCCCTGAAACCTTTCTCCCCATGTAGGAAGAGATTAGAGCAGTAGGTACGATTTGCCTAATAGCACGCTCATCGCTGGAATTAGGCTGTCAGGCTATGTGAACAGCCTAGCGAAATATTTACTGAAGCAGGCAAGACTGTCAGGTTACATTAGAAACTGAAGACAGCGGTAATCAAATTCTGCCAGGCTGCTAAGGCTATAAATACAGTGGAAATCCTGTTCTATATAACGATTATATCCACAATTCAGTGCCCCGGGGGGTCAAGCAGTGACCAGCTGTGTACTAAACCCAGGCCGAGACTTAAACCAAGCAGAAAACAGTCCAGCCCAGCTGAGCTCCTCTGCACAAGAACGTCTGAGGCTACCCCTCTGAAGCCTCCTCTAAGGAGTAATTTCAGGAGTGGACATGAATTCATAATTGAGTCTGCAAGGATCCTTCATAAGTGCCATTATTCACTCCAGGATTTCTCTTACCAAAGTCAGAAACCTCACTGGTGAGGGATTTGAGTCTTCCTTTCTGTGCAATGGTGCAATTATTATATATTATTCACAGTCACACTGTAGTTTCCCTCAAATAGCAACTGCAGGTGGTAAACCTGCAATCTGTACCATATAAGGAAGGTTATTATCATTTGCATTTTAATTAATTCATATATTTATTTAGTTTTTAATTTAGTTCAGGTTCTGCTGGATTTAGGAGTACACTAATAAGAGTACAGTTTCTGAAAAGGCACTTTTTATTTTGTTTAGCTTCAGTTTTGGTTGCTTTTTTCATATTATGGTGAATGCTGGGACAGTATGTATTTGCCAACAGTTTTCTGAGCTCATTCGTGCATTGGACATTATTGTCTTGTTACAGATGTGATATAGATGTATTTTCCCTGCGGAAAAAATTAGCTTAGCCCAGCAAGAAATTCCTGCTGGCCCATGCTGCTTAATGCTTTTTGGGGCTGGTTGACCAGTAAAAGTGCACTTAAAACAGCAAATAATCATCATCATGCTGCTTGTTCGTTGTGTTTTGAACTGGGTTTCTCAGTAGGGTTTTTATATTTACATTTTTGGAAACCAGGGCTGTGTCTTCGGATGGGCTGAAGTAGGTGTAGCCTACCCAAAGACAAACTTTGCCTAGCTAGAGACATTACCTGTCCTTCCACTGAAGATGTCATTGCTAATCAAAAAGCCAGCTTAGTGCTCCTGCTTCACATTACCACCAAAGCATGACAATTTACCCTTTACGAGGTTCAGACATGGTTATAGGAACTGCTAAACCTGTTTGCAGCTGCTTGTCAAGGGAGCTGGCTTGTTGGGTAGGTATAAAGTCTTTTAAAGGCTGACAAAGATTAGTTTTATTTAGCTAGCTAGGACAATTTTCCACCATGCACAGATGGTTAATTTAAAAACACAGGCACTCTGGGAAATGCTGCCTCCGTTGACGAGCCCAGCACATTTACAAAGCACAGTGTTACTGTCTGTGTCGGGACAGCAAACCTTCATCCTCCACAAAATCCAGACACGTCCACCTCCAGCTGTGTCTGGTCCACTCCCCTTTTAAATATGGGCAGTCCATCGCAGCCAGTTTTAGGTAGTTATCCCACATGCTACTTTTGACAAACAATGAGTTTCTAACTCCAAACCACAGAATAAATTAACCACAAGAGAGGGCTGGAACGAATCAGTCGTTGCCTTAGATATGCATTTAGTATGTCTGCACTGCAGTTGAAAAGTATAGAGCTACTGGGTACAGCTATGCAGTTAGATCAGAACAGGTACAACGTTAAAAAAGCAAAGTCATTCCGCATGTCACTGTAAATGAGTGAGCACACACGCACACACACACATATATATGTATATATATATATATATATATATATATATACAGGGGTGAAACACCTGGTTTTAGACCACAATCATTTATTAGTATGGTGTAGGGCCTCCTTTTGAGGACAATACAGTGTCAGTTGGTCTTGGGAATGACATATACAAGTACTGCACAGTGGTCAGAGGGATGCGCCAGCAAGACGTGCACCAACAATCTGTCCTCTTTTGAACTCTGGTATGTCACCCATAATGTTGTGTACATTGCAGTATTTTGAGCAGAACTGTGCTCTTACCTGCTAACTGAACCTTCACACTCTGCTCTTACTGGTGCAATGTGCAATTAATGAAGATTGGCCACCAGGCTGGTCCAATTTAGCCATGAGACCTCCCACACTAAAATGGCAGGTGTTTCAGTTTCATTGTTCAACCCCTGTACATATACATATGTTTTATTTTATGGGCCTAGAGATTGTTCTATCCTAGGCAGAATGTCTGACCCTGTGCACTTAGATGCTGTAGTCTACTGAGGAACTGAAGATCGAAATGAAAATATGTATGCAAGTTTTCCTCTCTAGTTCCAACAAAAACTCATTCAATCAAAATCACATTTTAATTGCATTTCTAAGTTGAATGTTTGGTTTATAATTTTTACAGGGTAATGGCTCTGTACACCGCTACAATAACTTAATGCTGTAATAGTATTCATTTTATTCGTCCCTTCCCAAATTAGGCTATGCCCTTGTTAACATACACAAATGAGGAAAATCAACATTTTTGTTGCTGCCCACCCCAAAAACTCAAATGCCCACCCAGAACAGTCATTTTTAGCTTTATTAAAGTCATCAAACTTCTACCTTTACTTTTATCAACAATTACTGAGATTTTTACTGCTCATTTTTGCTTCAGATATAGTTTTAGTAATAGCTATAATAACCCTAATCACCAGCCAAAACATTCCTTAATAGCAAGTGTACACAGAATACCAAGGTGGCGAGCAAACAATACAGCAGTGATTAATATCAGTGTTATTTTAATTAGTTTAGTTCGGTATCCATGATCACATGGATAACTAAGCACTCCAGGGCACACAGTGAGAATAACAATCAGGGAAATAGGAAATAGGTAAAGCTGTAGAACAATTCTGCTCTCTGAAGGACAGTTCTGGTGGTAAGCCGAGGCAGTGCTGCTGTGACCACTCCTCAACACACACATGCTCCTGCTCCTCCCTCGATTTAGCACAGCTGACACAGATCAGAGAGAAGACAGGCACAGACTCAAAAGCTGACACTCTCTCCAGTATGAGAGAGGAGGACGCTGGTCTGCAAATGCAGCACAGAGAGACTTTAAAAGGGACTATGAAAAAGCACAACAGACGCTCGCTAAAGCAGGCTGAGTAAGCCGTATGTCAGTTCCATTTTGGATTATTTCTTTATGTGTAGAAAAGCATATGGGTGCACTCGCACTGGGTGTTTCTGTATCTGTCCCTAAGCTTAGCAGGGTTTCCCTGACATTGTGTTCGGCCACTGTCCTGGTCAAGGTGGTCCTAGTCATGTCTGAATCTGTGCTGCTTTCCAGGCAGTGCTTACCATACCATGATTTTAATCAATTCTGAAATTAATGCTATGAACAGAGGCCAATCTAGAGGTTCTGTCAATCATCTGAGCTGTTGAAAGTCCTATACTGGCTCCGCATGGTGCCTGCGCTGCAGACGGTTGCTACTTGCAATGGTTTTTGTAGACAGCCGCCTGTAGATGGCTTTCACAGCAGTAGCAGTCCACTGAAATCAACTTGTTCTACCCGACTTATAGACGTAAACTACATTCATCATCTAGAGAAAATAGTACACCCAGAAGGAATCAACAGACAGGAATGAAACTTGGTGTGTAGGTTTGACACTGTGAGACATGAGAAAGTTTCACACTCGTCTACACGTCAGGTAAGCAGGGACAGGCCTTATCGGTGTACCTGTCAGACCCAACAGTCATGGCTGCAGACATTCAGTGAGCAGTGATGCCCTCCATGGGTCATCATGTTAGTGCCACCACCGGCAGATGGCTGCACGAGGCTGGACTACATGCACAGAGACTGTTACAACGACTGCCCTTAGCACCATATCAGCATCACCAAACACTTGCATGTGTGTCGTTCCAGACTGTCATGGAATGACACACAACAGCAGTGCATCGTCCTCAGTGATGAGTCCCACTTTTGTCTTGGTGGAGATGACCAGTGAATCCATGTGTTGAGGCAGCGTGGTCAGCTGACAAATGGTTTGTTGTCACACGTCCACTCCTCCACCCCTACCACCAAATCTACAGAAACTGTGTGAGAATATTCAAGCTACATGGGATGGATTATAGCAGGACACCATTAGGAATCTCTACAACTCACATCCTACATCCTGAGATGTTTGGCATGTTTCAATAGTCTTAATCTATCATCATTTATTGTTCCT
Organism: Prochilodus magdalenae; assembly: GCA_024036415.1. NCBI lineage: Eukaryota > Metazoa > Chordata > Actinopteri > Characiformes > Prochilodontidae > Prochilodus > Prochilodus magdalenae. The sequence goes on along the minus strand of JAMWET010005638.1, from coordinate 1,009,927 downwards.
GGTAACCTTTATCTTTCGTCCCAATATCACTGCAATCCACTGTTACATGACAGATGTCAAGTACAACAACAACAGCAGGTTTTGTTATTACTGCGAGGTCAGTTAAAACAGCACTACAATCGCTGAGGGAACGCTCAGAATTACAGAAGGCCATTCACTCTGCAGTTATTACCGTCAGAGTGTAAACACTGCCAACACTGCAGATCCAAACTGAGCTAAAACGACAGATTTTGTCAGAGCAGGTCATAAACTAATCCAGCTTAAATACAATTTTAGAAGTGTGAGCCAGGCTGGATCTCTGGAGTGAGCTCTACCATGTCTGTGCATGTGGAGGTGGGGTTGTGGGGGGGCTGGGCGCTGTGTTAGGATTACTGCCACACAGGGATGCCTACAGCAGCATAGAGCCATTTACCACCTGCTACTGTCAAAACAGCGGCTGATACAGAGGCTCTGTTTAACACTGTTATACAAGAGAACGGATTTTCAGGAGGATTCGGCTGTCCCTGGTGCACAAGTACACGCATCGTCTTTTAGAAAGGCCCCTGTCATGACGTGCATAATAAATGAAACCCATTCAAATGAATCTTAAAGACAAGCAGGTCGTTACCCATCTGTGGCAGACTGCAGCATGTGTTTTGTGCACACTGCAAATTCTACATTAATAGTTTGCAATTTTCAATTACCACAGCCAACACGGTATACTGTTAATGCAAGTCTGTGGACTACAGTGGACACCCATTAAATGTAAAGAGCAACAGGCATTTTCAAAGTATGTTTTTATTGATAACAGTGATACACTGATAACAATTACAGACTTTTGCTCATCTGTTTCTCTGTATACTTGTTATGTTTTGCCATTTTACCCTGCTCTTTAATGGTCAAGACCCCCACAGGACCACCATTTACATTACATTTATGGCATTTAGCTGACGCTCTTATCCAGAGCGACTTACAAGGTTAATCATATTACAGGTAGGCCACTGTGGTGTTAGGAGTCTTGCCCAAGGACTCTTATTGGTGTAGCTCAGCATAGTCACCCAGACCGGGATTCAAACCCCTGTCTCCCACAAGTGGTGGCGGCATCCTGACGGGTAGTGGTGATATCCGCTGAGCTACACCAACTGTAATACCACATAATACCACAGTGCAGGTGTTATGTGGATGGTGGATCATTCTCAAAACTGCAGTGGTGGTGGTGTGTTCGTTTGTGTTGTGCTGGTGTGAGTGGATCAGACACAGCAGTGCTTCTGGAGTGTTTAAACACTGTGTCCACTCACTGTCCACTCTATTAGACACGTCTACCTTGCTGGTCTACATTGTAGATGTAGAGCCACAGATAATAGCGTATCTGCTGCTGCACAGTTTGTGCTGGTCATCCTCTAGTCTGCGGGCAGGACGCTGTTGTCTGGATAGTTTTGGTTGGTGGACTATTCTCAATCCAGCAGTGACACTTACGTGTTTAAACACTCCAGCAGCACTGCTGCGTCCAGTCCACTCACACCAGCCCAACACACCCTAACACACCACCACCATGCCAGTGCAGTGCTGAGAATGATCCACCACCCACAAATAGTACCTGCTTTGTGGTGGTCCTGTTAGGGTCCTGACAACACATGGACTGCAGTCTGTATTTGTAGAACCACAAGGTGTGGTATGTGGTAGGTGGAGCTGATAAAATGGATGAAGGGTGTAGATGCATTAAGCTGGTTTTCATGTGATGACTGATCTGTGTACTGACATTTACATTTAAGGCATTTAGCAGACGCCCTTTTCCAGAGCGACTTACAACCGTGCTTAGTGTTCCATTGGATAATATTGCATGCTAGTACAGGAAGTTTAGAGCCTAGAACTCACCACGAGCTCAGACACTGCCCGAACAGGGGGCCAGTGCTGGTACCTAGAGATTAATACACAGACCTAGAGCAAGTAAAGCACTACCTGGCAACCCCAGGCCAGTTCTCATTCCTATAGAGGAGAAAAGGTCGCTATAAGTGCAACACAATACACACAATTTACACGTCTACTAGAGCTCACTCACTTAAGTGCACTACAAAGAGATGGGTCTTCAGTCTGCGTTTGAAGACTCCGCTGTTCTGACGCTCAGTGGGAGTTCATTCCACCATCTGGGAGCCAGGACAGAGAAGAGTCTGGATGCTTGTCTTCCATGTGTCCTCAGGGATGGCGATTTGAGTCGAGCTGTACTTGAAGCGTGAAGGGCTCGAGGTACAGCTCGACTCTTCACCATTGCCATAAGGTAGGGAGGCGCTGGTCCATTCTTGGCTTTGTAGGCCAGCATCAGAGTTTTAAATCTGATGCTGGCAACGACAGGAAGCCAAAGAAGGGAGCGCAGCAGTGGAGTGACGTGGGCCATCTCTTACCATCTCGACGCTGAGTTAAGTATGACGATTAATGCAGGGAGCACTGTGCTGTAGAATACAGTGCGATACTACAGAAGCACCCTGCAGACACTACACACGGGCTGATGAACTACATTTTGTATTTCTCTGTTATTGAACCTACTGCTTTGCTAACATCTTCCTGAGGCCCGGAGGACAAGGTTCATAGGGAAGGGGGGGTCTCAGAGTTCAAGTAGAGAGCGCACCTCTCTTTTTCTGGTGCTGCCGTAACAAATCACAGAGCTGCAAAAACCTAACGAGCTAAGTTGTCACAACATTTCAAACTTCCAGAAGCCTCACAACTGGATTTCTCCCCATCTTCTTCCACTCGACTGTCAGGCGCAGGGCCTCCCTTCCCCTCCGTGATCAGCTCAAAACAGTGCACGCTTGCTGACGGCTTCACCACGTGCTGTCTCTCCCCTGTCAATCCGGTCTGTAGGCTGTCGGGATTTTTTTCGTGCGGGCATATGCGTCAGGTGACTGAATGCTAGCTAGCGTTCCAGAATGTGTGTGGACCCCTGCCAAGCACGTCAATGAAGTACAGAGCCTGTCACTACATGGCAGACGTTTTTTTTCCCCCAGGAGAAGAACTTTATGAGATCCGAGCACACAGAGCAAGGCCCCTGCAAATACGGCCTTATAAAAGCTTTACGGGTGCTTTTACAGTGGAACCGCACTTGAATTTAACAGCTCACAAATGTAATGCATCAGGCTGTGATATGGAACAAGTAGCAGGCTGGTAATAAAGCGGAACTGCTTTTGCTGCACTTTCCTGTTGGCCATGGCTGATTTAATACTGGTATAATGACAGGAGGATGGATGCTACCTCTATTCTTCAAAAGCAACAGTCATTTCTCCAGTTGGGCTCTGCTTAAGCTCATATTTCCATATACAACATACAGGGAAATAACATGATCAGCCTAGAACAGCTATTACAAAGAAAGATACCGGGAGGACGTGATTTTACTGTCCATATCCACAAACCTGTGCTGATAACTTCTAATGGGCAAAAATACAATGGGCAGTGCACAGGCTGAACATGTTAAAGCGACCATATCACGGATAAAACTCATTTTCCATTTTTCTAAAATGGAAGAATTTGATGTAGTTTGTAAACACTGTTCGGGGTTTAAAACAGTCTATATATAGAACAAAACAAAAACATTCTGTTTAAAATTCACTGTTGTGTAGCGCTGTACCCAATTCGCCCGTCCTGGTCGATGATTCGACTATTCATTCACGTTTTTTTCTCCTTGTACATTATCTAGTAATCATTAAATCAATTTGCATACATTTCAGATCTGATGTCCTCATTTAGAAAGTCAGCAGAGTCACAGGAACATATTTCAGAACTAAAAGAGGCGGGGTGTATGATGATCGATCTGAACTGGAGCCTGATTTAATTACAGGATACAGCGTCGAGCAGCAGCTTGTATTTATGCTAAACATTAGCGCTTATAGCTTATAGTCTTTTTAATTTCACTTCTAACAGCTTCTTCAGTCGGAGGACCCTTCGCCTTTCATCTCTCATGAATAATGAACTGCTAAATAAAACCAAATTAGTCCATATTTTAATTATTTATAGATGAAAAGAAGAATGCTAAACCTGAAACCGTTTATTTATTATATTCCCCGCGCTGAAATAATTCTCTCTCGTTTATCAGCAGGCAGATTAAGTGACTGTACTTATCCTTAAATAAAGATAATCTTAGCTGTAGACGAATAAATAAAAATATCTGTAATTTAGGTTCTAAAATAATGGAATTATAATAAAACAAACGTCTCCGGTCCGTTTTTCCTTCACCGCAAGCAGCCGTTATGTCTAAAACGAAGCAGTGTTCGATGCCTGACCAAGTGAAGAGCAGAATTAGGTTTAATTTGTTCGGATCCTCTTTTTCAAAACCTCCAGGCTTTCTCTGAGACATCGTTCCCCCCGTGTTTCTCAGCTTCACGGCTTCCTAAGCAGTGAACGGCCAGCACACGTCCTCACGTGGATTTCTTTTTTTAGCAAGGTTACGTCACAGACCAGCTAGACCTTTAATATATATTTATTATTCCCCTTTAATCATTATTAACATGTCTTTTTACATTCTTAAAGTTCTTGTGCATTTCTGTAAGCTTTAGTCTGTTTAACGGAAGAAAAAGATGGTCACTGTTGTCAGTCGACTTGAAGGCTCTCAGTCGACTTAAAGGGTCGCCGACTGACAATTCGACTCGTCGACTTCTAGAGGGCAGTCCTACTGTTTTGTGATGTCACAAAAACCAACAACAGTCAACTATTCTGTCTCCAACAGCTTACCACTGGCCATTCTGACTGAAAGTGTTCCAGCTTGGACTGACTATTCAATTAGGCAAACACCATGGCCAATCAGAACAGCTGATATTTGAATAAACGAACAGATATTTGAATGTAGAACGAACAGACTGAGGAACAGCTTCATTCCGGAAGCTGTAAGACTTTTAAACGCCACTTAGTGGAACCACTGCACAGACACTTTAGCAACACTAGTCACTTTATTACACTCTGCTGCTACCTTCTCTATTCCTGCTTATTTTATTTTCATTTTTACATATATTTTTATATATTTATGTTTATTTTATTTATTTAAGTACTGCTGTCTGGGTAAAACTGGGTCCTTGGGTACCACAATTTCGTTCCACCCCATGTACCACATGTGATGCGAATGACAATAAAGTCTCCTTGAATCCTTGAATCCTTGAATCCTTAAATTAGTCTTAAAGGCTCAGTAACAAAACAATAGCAGTATGTGTAGAGAACCTATAGAGAGTTTAGAAAAAGATTATTTACAAGAAAAAGGGAAAAAACGAATTAAACAAAAAGAAAGGTATAGAGGTTAACTGCTGAACATCGTCAGCTCTATTTGCAACTTTAGTAGACAGCCAGTTTAGCTGTTTACCTGAACATTAAGCTGCTACTCTCCTTCCCGCACTGTACACTTTGTACAGCTACACTGTTTATAACCACATACTTAACTGATACTGCTCTTACACTTTGCACATGTCCTGTACACATACTGTTCTGCTTGCACATGTCCTACTGCACTGTTTACACTGCACTGTTTTGGTGTATTTGTGTTTGCACTACACTATTTATATAGATATACATATATTTCTATAACTGCACTAGAGAAAGAGCCTGTCTGTTTCGTTATACTGTACAATCCTGTATTGGTATGATAAGAGTAAAGCTGAACTGAATTGAATTGAATATGTACATGTACTCATAGTTGTGACATCACCGTTCACTATGATTTAAAATGTTGTTTTTGCCTTTTTAGTTTTCAGGTATGGACTGTATCAGCATAGCAGTGAACAAAAGACTCTTTGAACATCAGATTCTTAAAAAACAAAAACAAAAAAAACAAAACACAACGTTACTCATTTGTCCATGGTATGAGCCCTTTAACTGCTCCTGGGCTCAGGCCGAACAAATAGCCAGAGGCAAGGCCACAGGGCTTTGAGCACCTGAGAGTAAAGGTGGACAACGGAGAAGTCAACTGAGACTACATGACCAGAGATGACCTCAGCAGACTGCAGCTGACCACAGCTGTTTTTAGAAATGGATAAAACAGTTCAGATGTGATTCAGGCCTGAGGACTGCTGCTACTACTGTTTTAGCTATGTGACGTACTCATTCATGTTTACAGATAACTGCTAGGGGTGGCAATGTTAATGTGTTAACAACAATGATAAATCACTACCTCTTTTTTTAACAGCTATTGTGCTTTTCTATTTTGACACTTCTAACACTCTGTAGTGCGAGCTGCTGGCGCTGTGCTATGGCTCACTCATAAACATACAGCTTTTAAATAGCAGTTTCTATAGAAGATTCTATTGGTGAAAAATGAAGTTTATTTCCAGACTCATTTACAAGCAAAGCACAGTGCTGATACCAGTAATATCAGTAGTAGCAGGAACATTAGCCTCATAACTACAACACTAAAGGAATGTCATAGCTATCCAGCTCATCATTATACACTCATCTATAAAATAATAGTTCCACGCAGAAGGAAATGTGGGAATGCAGTGCTATTGGGAAGGAAGATATAGGTCACCAGGAACAATGAATAATGATATAGACTGATATGGGTAATATTTATTGAGCTACACATACAGAATTGTGTCTTTCAGTATAGGGGTGGGCCAAATGAGTTGTATAGGTTACTAATGGTGTCCATGGTGATAATCCATCCCATGCAGCTTGAATATTTTCACACAGTTTCTGCAGATTGTGTGGTAGGGGTGGAGGTGCAGTGACACCAGGCCTTCTGGACGTATGACAACAAAGAGTTCATCTTGTGGTTGACTCCAGCACCTCCACACGGATTCGTTGGTCGTCTTCACCAAGAAAAAAGCAGGACTCGTCACTGAAGATGACCTGCTGCTATTCTGAGTCACTCCATGACAGTCTGACACCACACCAAGGGTAGCTTACATCACATGCATAGCTGAGCGTGAAACTGGCAAACCTACCCACCACGTTGATTCCTTGGGTTTGCAGATATTTGTGCAACAAGTCTTGTGATGATGAGTGTTTGGGGTTAAATGTTGGCAAATGGCAAAAATTGATTGAGGTCATATGACTTCACCACTTTAACTGGCCCGTTTAATAGCTGAAAATAATAGAGAATTTTATTAAGCCATTAACTCCTTTAGCTTTAAGTTCACCTCGTCAAATCATTATATTGTCCCCAGAAAGTGTTTGTGCCATATTTTAAAAGTATAAAATGAACTGTATTAGTAATTAAAATATCATAATAAAGTTATTCATTTAAATAGCCCTTTACTATCAGCTTACTTCTGTGTGAAACGCAGCTGTTATGGTTAAAACTGTAATCCTTTAAGCCAGTGGTTCTCAACCCTGGTCCTGTTGGACCACCTGCCCTTCACATTTTAGTGTTTGCTCTGATCCAACTAATCTGCTAATAGCTTATCCTCAATTAAAGTGGGTGTGTTTTGGCAGGAGAACCCAAAGAAGTGCAGGCTTGGATGTCAGATGTAAACCCCACCTCCCTATACCCCCTCAACAATAATGTCTCTGTGGTCCTCACTCTGAAGTCTCTCAGACTCCCTGGTACCACCACATTCAGGGAGCTGCAGTGGATGAGGAACCTTAGCCAAGACATCACAGCAGAGAATGTTGTTCCTGCAGCAGCTGAAGTAATTGCCATAGACCTGTGTGATGATTGAGTTCTGGAGAGCAGACATTGAGCCACTTCATCTATAACCATCTGGTTTGGATCCCACACTTCACAAAAAAGAGTCAAACTCCGGCTTATAATCAGGACAGTGGCGAGGATCATCAGACGTACTCAGCTAACACTTCAGGCAAGATTACAGCTGACCTCTCTCGGCCTGGACATCACCTCCTCCAGCCACTTCTCTTTGGTGGAAGATTCAGGGTGATCAAAGCCAGCACAACTAGACATGCCATCAGCTTTTTCCCCAGAGCTGTAGTGCTGATGAACCACAGGGTATACCCTGCACTTAAACACAACCTAGTATCTTACTGGATGACTGTAGAAGTGCTCTTTGTCATAATGCCATCCTTTGTACATATCATCCTGTAATATAACAGTTTATACGCTCATCATGTAATAGTTGCCCCCAGAAGGAACCAACACACAGGAATGAATTATATACCATTTACATGAATCAATTTTCACACTAAGTCACACAAAGATCTAAGCAAGGAGGGGCTTTATGGCTGTACCCAACAGGGAGTGACCCAACAGCCATGATTGGGGACATTAAGAGAGCAGCGATGCCTTCAATGCTGCCAAAGACTCCAATGGTGTCACACCAGACTGTCATGGAGTGACAGCATGTCATCTTCAGTGACGAGTTTTTGTCTTGGTGGAGACGACCAACGACTCCATGTGTGGAGGCTTGGATTATCGCATTAGCAAACATGGCGGCGTGACGCCATACGGAGGCGCTGCTTCTGTATGTGTAGCTTAATAAATATTGGCCATATCAGTCTAAATGTATCATCATTTATTGTTCCTGGTAACCTTTACCTTCCCTCTGAATGAATGTATTCCATCCATTCCTTCTGGCTGTAACTATTCAATTGATGATGAGCGTCTCCTCAGGGCCTGCCCATATCCACACATATGTTGTAGTCTGGGTGTTAGGCTGGTCTCTTTAGCATGTTAAATGTCATATTACATGTGTTGAGACAAATTCTTCATATGTGTAACCAAATGTGATTCTGAGGCTAATAGGGCAGTGTTTTAGGCCACAGGACATAACTGACACTAGTAACCATAGGGCAAATTTCCAAACTTTATCCAAGTTGAAAAAGTCAGTTGGTTGCATTCTGGAGACGTCTGTGCAAACGCTGTGACAGCACACGGTGTCTATGTGTTTAACAAGCTGTGTATGATATATTTATCTGCAGTTTGTCAGAAGGAGAGGACAGTGTAGGAGTGGGTCATTCAAGACGCCACTGCCGAGATCGCCAAGGTCATTTTCTATTCCCTCAGCCGCACCACGCACTTTTGCACCTCATGAATATTTGATCCGCTTATGCATTATGCAAACGCGTTCAGCTCCACAAAACGGCGCAGCTGCTGCAAATCCACGAGCTCCGCGAACTGCAGCCTCCTCCCATGTTTCGCGCGGCGCGTCCCCTGTCTCCTGCGCAGGCCGATAACTTTGTCATGGCGCGGATCATTTAAATCAGATTAATGCAGGTTTGCAAACCTGGTCTTGAAATATGAAAATGCTGTTAAGAAACTTTGTGCAGGTAGATCAAATAATCGTTTTCCTAAATGTGATTATAACTCTCGCGTACCGCCGGACGACTGATGAATAAAAATGGGAAATGAGGCCAATATAACACATTCACAGAAATACTCTCGTTCATAACTGACCAGATAAGAAATAGGACCTTAGCAGAGGCAGCTTATTAGGACATCACTTCACAACTGCCATTATCATTAACTGCTCAGCCATTGCTACAGCAGTCACAGCTTAATCTCATTCCATCAGGAGGCACTAAAAAAGCCGATAGGAGCAAAAACTCTGTCACTGTAAATCCTTAATTTCACAGAGACCTGCCTGCTGGCCTGCAGGACGGTATATTGTCCTTGACTGGTCCTACAGGACATGTATCATTTTGCTGCCTTGCTATGCCCTGTCTGAAAGCAGTACGCCAGCAGAGAAGGCCTCTTGGGGTAGTCAGGGGCACAACCAGCAATACCCAGACAATGGAACCGATAAGAGTTCCCCATTTAGGAATTGAACTGGCAGCCTTTCCTGGCACTAGGCTTACAATCTCATCTATAGTTGTTCATCATTTGTGGATACATTTAACATCTATTCATTCATTCAGTCTGAAGGTCAGCACGTTGAGGTCATATCCATGATTTAATAACTATTAAAAATTAAGACAGAGGTATAATAAAAAATCTAAATATTTATGAATCTGAATGTATATGTAAATGTGTCACTTCTGATTCAAACCCTTTGAAAAACTGTATATTAAAATATTAACAAAATATTGAATATATTTAAAATATTATTAAAATATTGTTGGTTACTACAAGGTGCCATGCGGTTAATACGGTTGTCCTTAATTGGGTCTATTTTTGTTTCTTATGTTCATAACCTACATATTAATTACTTAGTAGTTGCCAAATAACTAACTGTAGTTTCTCAATAATAAGATTGATAACTGAATAATAAGCCTATAGTTTAAGGGGTTATAAATCATGCTACTCGCATCATAAGCCTGAGCTGACTCATTCCAGAATCCTAAAACTGACCCTGACTTACACTGGTTAACAAAAGAAGTCAGGAGATTAAGATTGATTGCAAAGGGCAGAAAAGTAAAAAGGGGGCAGGGATAAGAGAAACAGAGACAATAGTCCACTCTGACCCCATGACCTCACCACACCCATTTCTGTGTCCCTCCCATGATGGACTACTTGACCTGTGACTTCAGTTATGCCCTGCGTAATGACCCTTGCCATAGCTGCAGCTGGGGTTCGTACACCCCACTTACTTTCTATACGAATTGGTTAACAATGAAACAGAGGATGCATGGAACCAAATGTGGTTTCAGTGCTCGATGACTCGACCAGGGATCAGCATGTGAACAGGTTTTGTTATTCTATTATAATTTGTGAGGTGTTATATTTTAATTATGCAAAATGGTGGATTATCATGTTTTTAACAATCAATAGATTTTGATGTTTTAAAGTTTGAAGTTTTGTGGATTTCTGTGTCAAATCAAACACCCCCAAAAACGTATTTAACTGGAGAAATACAAGTGAAATATTTCCAATGGATTTCATTGGCCAACAGTATTATATCGGTACCTGTTAAGTACACTTAACTGAGGACACTAATTGTTGCAGTTTTGCAAGTGGATATTTTTTACCTTTTTTAATTCTTGGTTGATCCAGCTCTTCAGCTGCTACACAGTCTGTGTTCATCATTGTCTGATTCTCCTTTTAATGATGCACCATACATTTTCAATAGCAGGCAGATCTGGACTGCAAGTAGGCCAGACAAGAACACTTTGTGTCTAAGACGCCATGTTGTTATAACACATGCAGAATAAAGCCGGTCATTGTCTAACTGAAATAACCATAAACCTTCCAGGAAAAGACGTCAAACTAATGGCAGTGTTAGTATCTCTAAAATCTAATATACGGCTCCACATCAATGCTACTTTCACACATACACAAGTAACTGGGCACTGATACCTTCAAACACTGACTCATCTGACCACAGCACACATTTTTACTTTCAGACCTTCTGAGATGAGCTCAGGCCCAGAGAACTCGGTGGTGTTTCTGCATAGAATTGAAGTCTGCAACAGAGATTTCAGTTCTATTTCTTGATGCAGCAACAAACTGGGTTAAATGATGGTGGTTTTCAGAAGTACTCCTGAGCTCATGTGACTATATATAAAACAATAGCATGCTGGACAAATATCATTGTGGAATGTTTTAAAGCCTGCATGCTTGATAAGCGTTTCACTCTTATTTGCTCCTTTTCCTTTATTCTAACTCATTTAAGGGGATTGCAGACACCAAACTGTTCATATTTCCAAAATAAAATCAAGTTGGTCAGCCAAAACACTAGCCATTTAGCCAAAGCCAATTTAGTGCACCTTTAAAGTTCAGTTAAATAACAGATTCATGATCACAGATTCTTATTTCTATTGCATTTTACAATAAAACCCTTTAAATGTTCTCTACAGGGACAGATTAACATGCCGTAAAAATATATTGGAACAATTTCTTTGGCACTTTATGTTTTATTTATTGTTATCATATTTTTCTTTCAGCAAATGAAGAGTTATTGGGCATTACACTGTGCAGATGTGTTTTCCCTGAAGAGGATACATACACATTTTCCACTCATTTGACCAGGGGAGCTTTTGCATATGACTGGTTCCTTTATTATCATCATCATGTTCCTTTGGTAGCTTAATGATAAGCAAACAATGATAAACAGTGGTTATTAAATTTGTGTGAGCAGGGAGCTGCAAACACAGCACCGTTTTCACTTTTATTTGCCATGTAGGACGGCATGAAATCGTAGCGTCAGAACAAACATTTACAACATTTTCTGCCTTTTTCTGCACCATTACAAAACTTGAAACGTAGAGTAATGTGACAAAATGGACCAATTACACTACTCGACGCAGCACCGGGAGCAGGGTGAGGAAACCATTTTGTGGCACCCTTAGATCAATACTGTATACTCGCTATATAAAAATAATGACCGTATACAGAGCTACGTTCAGAGCTGCCGGCTGAGGTGAAGTGATTGGAGTTATTTTCAGGTGGCTGGAGTAAGACTGGAGTGAGATTTTCAGGTGGCTGGAGTGAGACTGGAGTGAGATTTTCAGGTGACTGGAGTGAGACTGAAGTGAGATTTTCAGGTGGCTGGAGTAAGACTGGAGTGAGATTTTCAGGTGGCTGGAGTGAAACTGGAGTGAGATGTTCAGGTGGCTGGAGTGAGACTGGAGTGAGATTTTCAGGTGGCTGGAGTAAGACTGGAGTGAGATGTTCCAGTGGCTGGAGTGAGACTGGAGTGAGATTTTCAGGTGGCTGGAGTGAGACTGGAGTGAGATTTTCAGGTGGCTGGAGTGAGACTGGAGTGAGATTTTCAGGTGACTGGAGTGAGACTGGAGTGAGATTTTCAGGTGGCTGGAGTGAAACTGGAGTGAGATGTTCAGGTGGCTGGAGTGAGACTGGAGTGAGATTTTCAGGTGGCTGGAGTAAGACTGGAGTGAGATTTTCAGGTGGCTGGAGTGAGACTGGAGTGAGATTTTCAGGTGGCTGGAGTGAGACTGGAGTGAGAGGACTGGCTGGAGTGAGATTTTCAGGTGGCTGGAGTGAGACTGGAGTGAGGTTATCAGGTGACTGGAGTAAGACTGGAGTGAGATTTTCAGGTGGCTGGAGTGAGACTGGAGTGAGATTTTCAGGTGGCTGGAGTGAGACTGGAGTGAGGTTATCAGGTGGTTGGAGTAAGACTGGAGTGAGATTTTCAGGTGGCTGGAGTAAGACTGGAGTGAGATTTTCAGGTGGCTGGAGTAAGACTGGAGTGAGATTTTCAGGTGACTGGAGTAAGACTGGAGTGAGATTTTCAGGTGGCTGGAGTGAAACTGGAGTGAGATTTTCAGGTGGCTGGAGTAAGACTGGAGTGAGATTTTCAGGTGGCTGGAGTGAGACTGGAGTGAGATTTTCAGGTGGCTGGAGTAAGACTGGAGTGAGATGTTCAGGTGGCTGGAGTGAAACTGGAGTGAGATTTTCAGGTGGCTGGAGTGAGACTGGAGTGAGATGTTCAGGTGGTTGGAGTAAGACTGCAGTGAGATTTTCAGGTGGTGGGAGTAAGACTGGAGTGAGATGTTCAGGTGGCTGGAGTAAGACTGGAGTGAGATTTTCAGGTGGCTGGAGTAAGACTGGAGTGAGATTTTCAGGTGGCTGGAGTAAGACTGGAGTGAGATTTTCAGGTGGCTGGAGTGAGACTGGAGTGAGATTTTCAGGTGACTGGAGTAAGACTGGAGTGAGATTTTCAGGTGGCTGGAGTGAGACTGGAGTGAGATTTTCAGGTGGCTGGAGTGAGACTGGAGTGAGGTTATCAGGTGGTTGGAGTAAGACTGGAGTGAGATTTTCAGGTGGCTGGAGTGAGACTGGAGTGAGGTTATCAGGTGGCTGGAGTAAGACTGGAGTTAGATGTTCAGGTGGCTGGAGTGAGATTTTCAGGTGGCTGGAGTGAGACTGGAGTGAGGTTATCAGGTGACTGGAGTAAGACTGGAGTGAGATTTTCAGGTGGCTGGAGTGAAACTGGAGTGAGATTTTCAGATGGCTGGAGTGAAACTGGAGTGAGATTTTCAGGTGGCTGGAGTAAGACTGGAGTGAGATTTTCAGGTGGCTGGAGTAAGACTGGAGTGAGATTTTTAGGTGGTGGGAGTAAGACTGGAGTGAGATTTTCAGGTGGCTGGAGTGAAACTGGAGTGAGATTTTCAGATGGCTGGAGTGAAACTGGAGTGAGATGTTCAGGTGGCTGGAGTAAGACTGGAGTGAGATTTTCAGGTGGCTGGAGTAAGACTGGAGTGAGATTTTCAGGTGGCTGGAGTGAGACTGGAGTGAGGTTATCAGGTGGCTGGAGTAAGACTGGAGTTAGATGTTCAGGTGGCTGGAGTGAAACTGGAGTGAGATGTTCAGGTGGCTGGAGTAAGACTGGAGTGAGATTTTCAGGTGGCTGGAGTGAGACTGGAGTGAGGTTATCAGGTGACTGGAGTAAGACTGGAGTGAGATTTTCAGGTGGCTGGAGTGAAACTGGAGTGAGATTTTCAGATGGCTGGAGTGAAACTGGAGTGAGATTTTCAGGTGGCTGGAGTAAGACTGGAGTGAGATTTTCAGGTGGCTGGAGTAAGACTGGAGTGAGATTTTTAGGTGGTGGGAGTAAGACTGGAGTGAGATTTTCAGGTGGCTGGAGTGAAACTGGAGTGAGATTTTCAGGTGGCTGGAGTAAGACTGGAGTGAGATGTTCAGATGGCTGGAGTGAAACTGGAGTGAGATGTTCAGGTGGCTGGAGTAAGACTGGAGTGAGATTTTCAGGTGGCTGGAGTAAGACTGGAGTGAGATTTTTAGGTGGTGGGAGTAAGACTGGAGTGAGATTTTCAGGTGACTGGAGTGAGACTGAAGTGAGATTTTCAGGTGGCTGGAGTAAGACTGGAGTGAGATTTTCAGGTGACTGGAGTGAGACTGAAGTGAGATGTTCAGGTGGCTGGAGTAAGACTGGAGTGAGATTTTCAGGTGGCTGGAGTAAGACTGGAGTGAGATTTTCAGGTGACTGGAGTAAGACTGGAGTGAGATTTTCAGGTAGCTGAAGTAAGAGTAGGTGACTGAAGTGAGATTTTCAGGTGGTTGGAGTGAAACTAGAGTGAGAGATACAGGTAGCTGAAGTAAGAGTAGGTGACTGGAGTGCGACTGGGGCAAAGATTTTCAAGTGGCTGTAGTGAGACAGGAATGAGATGTTCGAGTAGATGGAGTGATGGCTGGAATGAGAGTAGAGTGAGATTTTCAGATCGCTAGAGAGATACTGGAGTGAGAGACTGGAGCAAAGCCATCAGGCTGGCAGCACCCCATTTGAGGCATCAGCTCTTGCAGCATGTCAGATATCAGAGCTTGGTAAAGAATATACATTTTAAATTTGAACATTACATATTTTAATAACCACAAATGTTGCATATTTTAATAGGCTACCAGCCTACATTCAGTCCTGCGTTGTAGGAAGCCAGAACGGAATCGGTCTGTGCAGCACCATGTTAACAAGCCTAATGTCTTCACAGTCAGACGCCATCAAAGCAGGTTTGTTCTGAGGTATTGATGTGCCGAAATGAAAATGCCTGCCCGGATGTCTGAATAAACATCCTAAAAACTACAAAGTAATAATGGAAATATACTTTTAGGTCAAAAAGACATAAAGAAAGGTCTTATAGGTTCATATAAAAATGTATAAAACCTATTTTTAATAGTCCTTTACAGCAATGAGCTGGTCCTCCACAGGAATGAACTCAGTTTTATATTTATACTGAGCATTTTGGCACCGTGTCTTTTGATCGCTTGCTCACAGAGACATTTCCCCCGCACTGTTGAGCTGCTGCTGCTCAAGTGTTTCCACGCATCTGCACTGTCAGCTGAGAGACAATGAAGGGTTAATTCTTGTTTTCATTACCATAAGCATGATTAGTTAAGTGGTAGTGACTCTTTATTGTAAACCTCTTTAATGTTTTGACACATTTAATTTTTTGGGGGGGCAGAATGTTTTTTGTTTAGCTGAAAGGCAGAAACGGCCACCTGGGTCCATTTTCAACTTTTTGCTTGTTTCCGTGCATCCTTATTCTTCATTGGTAGATTGCCTGTTCACCAATGTGCATTTCAGTGTGTGTAGGTGGCAGGTGGATATGCGGGGCATGGTGTTACCTGCAGGACTGAGAGCCAGTCACAGCTATCTGCCGGGTAAGATGCCTGTCTTCTGTGTATGGTTCGTACCTTGCAGTTGCGTGGCCAGATCAGAGCAGAGCATAGCACTGAGATGTATTATTTACTGTACTAAGCTTGCTTTGGCTAAAAACGCAAAGTGATCCTGAAAAAGCTTTCACTAAAGGCAGCACCTATCCTGTATAATTCCAGCTCCTGCGCTCTCACTTTTCTTTCACGACCAACAGTTTCCAAAGAGAACTTGAGGAAAACCCAAAAGCATGAGAGTAGGTAAAACTAAATTATAGCCTGGTACTACATGAACATCATTTTTGATAGCTACTCCACACCTACTCTTCCATCTCTTGTAAAATAGCACATTACAGATTTAAACAACGTTATAACCCACTCATGACAGGATCCCTCAGCTGGAGCGTATACACTAGCATACAGTTAATCCAATCAGATGGTGATTAGCTTAAAGTGAATCATGCGTCAGTTCTCTGGACTGTTCCTTGAACACTGACACACTCAGTGCCAAATGTACCGAAATCTCTGGGAATGAAGCGGCCCTTAATTCAAGCGTGAAAACGCCTTATTCAAGTGCCTCTTGACCTGCCACAGTCCACAATGACTCACTGTGTACATCTACACAGCATTGAGGTAGCTTCGGAAAGACATTTATGAGTACTTTTCCCCGCTGATAGATGCTAAATGACAGACTTCCTGAACAAATTCTGCTTCTCGAGGAGTACAGCACAGTAAATTGCATCGCCCATCATTTCGATGTGATGCGTAGGTGAAGTGAAGACGGAACGTGTTCAGTATCCGCCAGACAAACACAGTCTGATTTATTCCTGATGGCACAAAGACTCAGACGGAGTTGTAAATAACTACAGCAAAGAGGCCACTGAAAGCTCAGACAGCTCTCAAACAGTGGAGCCTTCAAATACAGCAGCATTTCCAGGATGGAACAGTCAGATGTGGAACAGTTAGAGAAGCTTACGCACTTGAGGATGTAGACACCGCGTTTGTTCTGGTGGAGCGACTGTAAAGTAGGGCTTTATGTACAGTGTGCTGACCAGATGTCATTTGGGTGGATCAGTCAGAAGTCTTACAAAGAGTGATACTGCGTACTGTAATACGTAACATACGTTACATCCATACACACTGCATTCTATAGTCTGTAAAATACACACTGCATGTTGGTGTATGTAACTCAGCATACTGTGGTATGTAACTCTGGATAGTGAAGTATGTAACATGCAAGTAGACTGTAACATATGTTGGGTATGTAACACACACTGGGCATGTTGGAATGGATAACACTGCATGCTGTAGACTGTAACACACACTACATGTTTATACACTACATGAGTATGTACATAGCATAATGTAGTATATAACTGAATACACTAACACTGTATACTGCCTTATGTATGCTATATAACACATACTACAGTGTGTGTCATCAATATATTAAAATCCAGTACCATTTTAGATACCAAAGGCAGCTCGAACTTTTTTTTTTGGATTAATGTGTACCAATCAAAATATGATTTCTCTTGCGACGAGGCTCTTTGTCACACAAGCAGTGCAGACAGAGCGGAGACAAGCGAGACAAAGAGAAACACAGTCAATACAGACACGTCATGTCAACAACCGTAACAGCCAAATTCTTTATTTCTAATGAACACTGGGAGCATTAAGCTGTTGACACAAACAAATGCTGAGGCCATTATCGGACGCTTTAAGATAACGCCTAGCTCAGCCGCTGTTAGCCCTCATGGTTCTTTGTCCAGGAGTAGAACAATAAACATTTATCAGGACGATAGTTTAATGAGACACCTTGTTAAATGTTTCAGTGATATTGAAATCAGGAGCAATCGTAAACCTCTTGGAATCCTCTGTACAGGTCTGAACTGGCTGGTCCAACCATGCATTCACATGTTATTAGTGGAGTGTGGTAGCGTTTTATCGTATGTGCATTTTAAATATTAATTTAGTACAGACTCCCCTTAATATTACTACTTATCAAATAATGAGCTGATTCAGGCTCTCAAATATCCAGGTTATTCTGATACTGGTAGCATTTTCTGGGAAGAACATTTAGACTATTAAACCATCCTACATGTAGTATTAAAACGAGGCTAAAGATGCCTTCCTATTCGCTAGGTTCTTGTTCAATAGGAAAATAAGGGCAAATAAGAAGTAGAGTTCAGCTTCAGAGTTTTAATAAACCTTTGATAAAGTTGTTTAAGCTATCAAATTATCCTACTTAGAGCTGTATGTTTATGTATGTAGCACAGTTTATCACAACAGTCTTTCTGTCCTTATTTGCTTTAAAGTCAAAGCATGTGCAGCCAGCTATTTTCTTGGTCGACTAATGCCGGCCTGCCGACCAAATGACTGTTCAAACAATTTCATTGTTGCAGACAAAAATAAAATCATGAGTTTTGCTAATAGAGTTATGGCATTCTTCCATGACATTGATCGTTTGGTGTCTTCGTCTCATCTCTGATGAAATCCACCCTGGCTAACATTAGTTTTTAGTCTCGGCTCATGCAGATACTGACCCTTTCATGGCTTGGACTCCAGTTTGGATAGAGAAGTGCTTCAGTTAGTTTATTAGATACCAGGGCTAGAGGCCACATCTGTGCATTCATACATGAACTAAAAACCCTGGCATGTCACTGTTACAGAGAGGAATAAAAGGGAATAAGAGAAAAAGCAAGGCCCATTTTTTTAAAATGTATGTTACAGTGTAAACTCTCTCTCTAGTGCTACGCTTCTGCGCACATCACCTGAGCTCCTCTTTAAGGAGCAGTGCACTTTTACTGGCCGTTACACCCTGCGAGATCTGCAGTTCGTGCAGCCTGGGACTGAAAACTCTGGTATGACATACTATCTATTGATGTAAAAGGGTGTCAGACTTTAGTCTTTCATAAGTCTTCTACTGTATGGCTAGCATAAGACTGCTCCCAAAAGATGCAAACTCACTGCAGCTGCCATGGTAGCCAAGCAAACCGCAGAGCTACTGAGACCTCCTCACTGCTGGTGTGTTTAGTAGACCTATGCGGGTCAAAGAAAGCACTGAAAGTACTGTTCCAAAAATGTTCAGTCTTGATATATATTAATATATTGATATCTTTGGAGAACATAGAAAGTGAAGTAGGGTTGCAAAATTTATGAGAGACCCTATTGAACAATAGCCACAGGTTATTAGATGGTGATTGCCAGCCTAAAGTCACGACCCAATAAAACATCAGTTACAGAACTGACATGTTCTGTTCTGAAATCTGATTGGTTGAGCAAAACAGAGTTCAAACAAACAGAGGTGCCATGACTGGGGCAGCATTGACTCAAGAGCCTCTTTAGCCCAACATCACCATGACCTCTATAATTCACACACCCAAATGTACATGTGTACAATGCACTGTATTATATAGTGCATGTACAAGTACAGGAAATGGCGCCAACATACAACGTACACAGAGTTGTTTGTGCATTGTGTGTGTGTTGTGTAGGATGGTTACAGCTGAATGCAGAAACTCACCGATCTCACAGCTCTCTCCCGTGTACCCCTGTGGGCAGAAGCAGCGGAAGCCTTCTCCATCCGGCAGACACGTCCCGCCATGCAAACAACTGCATCTGTCTGCGGCTGTGGAGCGAAAACACACACAGGTCATTAACTGTAGTGGCTCCCAGACAGCTCTGTCACAATCTGTCGCTCATTAGAAAGCTGGCAGGCACACAGACATGACCCGCGGTACAGAACTCACTCGTGCCTTCACACACTGCGACAGGACTCCAAACACACACTGGCCATTACCATATTTATAAGCACAGGGACTGAAGAGTTGGTCTTATACCGTATGCTACAGGGGGGCTAAATTATTGGGCAAAATCTCTAATTGCGATTTTTTAAACCGATACCGTGACTGCAATTTTAATTATGATTATTTTTTAAAAGGAATCCTGGATTTAGCCAAGAAGGCTGACCTATGGCCTATCTGGCTTAAGGCTTAAACACTGAATGTGCCCTGACTGCTAGTTAGATGTGGCTGGACTGTGGCTGTGTTAGATTAGTCAGACTCAAAATGGAGCAGATACGCAGACTACAATCTGTAACTGTAGAACTGCAAAGTGCACATATATGGTAGATAGAGCTGAAAAAATGGCAAGTGCGGGTTGGTACCAAGTAGGTGTACCTATGTAAGGTGGCCAATGAGTGTACATGATTTTAAAAGGTTGGGATGTTAATTCTGTTTGACCTGTATTTAATTTAAAACACGATGTTTGATGTTTTATGTCTACCAGCTGATATAATAATCCTCCATTATACAAGTCTTCAGCTTTGCAACCATACCAGACCATCATTGACGTATGTGTCGCTTTATAATGTGGCAATAGGACACAGAGACAAGTCTGGACTGCGGCCAGGCCAATTTAGCACCCGGACTCTGTAATCATGCAACCATGCTGTTGTGACATATGCAAAATTACATATGGCCTGGTGCAAAGGTCATGCTGAAAAGTTTGGACAGCCTTGTAAAAGACATTGTCTATACAGGAGCATATGTTGCTCTAATCTCATTATCAAAAACATAGCTGCATCCAGAAGGAATCAACCAACAGGTACTAAACTTCGTAGGTAAGTTTGACATAGTTAGACATGGGAATGATCCAAGTTTCACAGTCTGCCACACATGTGGCGTAAGCAAGCGTCATGAAAGACCTGAGAGACATGAACCACAGAGTAGGAGACGGATGGTCCGACAGGTGTGGGATGACTCAACAGCCACAGACATGATCGTGAACATTCAGCGATCTGAATGGTGCCAGTACCATTAGCAGGAGGATACATTTCACAGGTCTACATGCACACAGATGTTACGTTACATCACAACCATGCCACCAAAGACTGCAATGGTGTTGTGCCAGACTGTCATGGAGTGTCAAGGCAGCAGGTCATCTTCAGTAACAAGGCTTGCTTTTGTTTTGGTGGAGACGACCAAAGAATCTGTGTGTGCAGGCACCATGGTCAGCGCCAACATGAACGTTTTGTTCACAGTGTCACTCCACCTATACACCTTATGCCAAGACGTCTGGCATGTTGTGTTAGCAATCATGGTGGCCTTATTTTCCATCCTAATAGCACTGCAATCCGACACCTCCTTCTGGATCAACTGCTTTTTTGGGGATGAGTGTGTATCTGTCAGCATTAACGGTGCCTTCACAGATGTGAAAGTTACCCATGGCGTGGGCACTAATACTTCCTACAACATGACAGATTCAGAGAGAAATCAGGTACCTTTATTGATACTGTTGACACATGGCTTCCACTGTGCACAGTTCAGTTTCAATTGACATCTGAGGACGTTGCAGTCATCTGTGTTTACTGACAGTAAACTGTAAAAGTATTCTTTTACAGTTATAAGTTGTGGTTTATGCATCTGTCCGGATTCCTTGGATATCTTAAATATATTCGGCAACTGCCGGGTAAGGAATATTGCTCATTAAGTGTTGGATTGTCCATAGGCTTATAAAGGACTGGCTCTTTTTCTAGCCACATCGTTTACATTCAAGCATGACTGTAAGACCTGTTGAAGATGTTTCTAGAACATTTTACGACGCCACCCAGCTTCTTCAGAACTGCGAGATCCTGCCGTGGAGTGAAGAAGAGTGAAATGATAGAGGCAGAAGTAGAGATTGTGCTAACACTACATTGAGTGTTGACTAACTAAGATGAAGTAATACATTATGGGGCAATAAATATAATATGGGCAATAAAATAATATGGGTCATGTAAACATGTTGTTATATACATGTAGTTGTTGTAAGCATTGTTAATGTATTACATCCTGTTAACTAATGTATAACTTCCTGATAGTTAGTAACACCTAATGTACAGAGTTCCTGAGCTTGTATTTTCCCAGGAGAAAAAAAAGATACTCTGAAACATACTTAACTTAAAACTGCTACTTTGGATATACTAACTGTGAACTTGGTGTGCTAAATATAGTCATTAGTGTGGCGTACTTAAATAAGACTAAATGTACTTACCTGTACTATTTTGAGACTTAAAAGCCGATTTAATGTACATTCAAATATGCAAATTAGGATACTTGTATACTAATTGTTTCTGTACCTTGTGGCTCTCTCTCTTTTTGGTCTTTCCCTGCGCACTGCGTTAAAAGAGAGTTATTAACAGGCAATGAGGCAATGGCTTAAAGATTGACAATGTAACTAATCAGGTGCAGAATTTCAGATGGAGCATAAATTGACTAAAATAAACAACCATTTAAAACATTGTCTTTGTACAGTTGTTGCTCTTCGTTCAGGTCATACTGCATTTACAAATCATTGCTTTCTGTTTTCAATTGCGTTTCATAAACTGTCCCAGGACTGCGGCTTGTATTTAGTGATTCCAGACTTTTGGATGGTAGCACATATGGCTGCCAAGTTTCATTCTGCTTTTTCTCTCTGGGGCTTCGTTTTAATTATGCTGCGTTCCAGCTTGGTTGTTACAGCAAGGGGTGAAAGGTGACTCTCCTGGAACGCTGCAATACGCCTGAAAATACAGCAAGCATATGGTGGTACATCCATTGTCAGACCTCAGTTGAATCAAAAAGCCTGTGTTTTTTGGCACACACATCGTAACTGTGTTTCAGAACTACAGTACAGTAACAGCCCTCCGGACATAGCGTATAAACAACCCCACAAAACCCATAAAACAGCCAACAAATGCAACCGAAAATGCACCCGTAAAGGAGAAAAGCAGTCTCCAGCCTTTCCTGTCCCACCGTCTTGGCACCAGCCCTTCCTTTCAACTGCCTCGGCACCAGCCTTTCCTTTTCTCTGCTTCAGTTCCTCTCTCTCTCTTTCTTTCTCTCTCTCTCTCTTGCACACACCTGAGTCAGCCAGCTGCTGTGTTCTAGCAGCGCTTACTGAGGCTTGTAATAGGCTTCAGAGCTGTGGTTCAGCGCTCGGTGCACTCTAATGTGTCTCTGCCTGTTGGATGTGCTCTGCCATTGACCTGCATTGTGTCAAACTTGTCTGAACAACATGAACTGCAGCGACGCTCAGATATACACTGCCCTATTGAGAGAGACAAAAAAGAGACAGAAATAGAGAGAGAGAGAGAGAGAGAGAGAGAGAGAGAGAGAGAGAGAGAGAGAGAGAGAGAGAGAGAGAGAGAGAGAGAGAGAGAGAGAGAGCGCAAGCACTTGTTTCAAAACAATCTGCTTTGGCTTACGAGCCACTGAACCAGAGAAAATCTATCTGTCTAAGAGTCTACTCCACAAACTGTGATTGCCTGCTGGGATTGCTCCTCACTGGCATTCTATTGATGTATACAGTATTGTTGACAGCACATACAGCTATTACATGTTAGCATGAGGAGAGAGAATCACTGCCTGTATAGTCGACTTGAGCAAAAATAACACTGACATTTCCACTGGAATCTTTCCCTTGACTCAAAGAGTTTTCCATTAACCAAGACATGTTTGCTGTCCAAGGTTCGCTTTTATAGTTTTGAGCTGGACCTACGATGCTAATGTAGGCCTGGCTAGTAATGTTAAGGGAAGCTAGCTGCCTGCTAGCATTGTCCAAACCTTTAAACCTAGATAGTGAACATACACAGTCGACCACCAGCTAATATCCAGAGTAACCGCCATGTGCAGCATGGACAGCAGCTAGGTGGGCTGGAAGTGATTCAAAAGTCCTGCTAGGTTGTCACAGGTATCTGGAGCCATGCTGACTGCAGTGCATCCCAAACTGCTGGAGGGTGCGTGGGGGGTGGACCCATAGAGCGAACAGAACGACTGAGGTGGTCCCACAGATGCTCAATTGGGTTCAACCCTGCGGAAATAGGGGACCAGGGTAGTACTCTGAAGTGCTGATCATGTTCTTCCAACCAATGTCAGTCATTTCTGGCCATGTGACTTGTCGTATTGTGTTGCTGAAAGATCTCATCCGCCACAAGGAAGACAGTCAGCATGTATGGGTGTACATGAAGGATGGATTCAAATCTGAATCGGTTGAGAGAACATAGATGAGTGTGCACAGAGAATACCATGAATACGTGACTTCCTTCATGAGCTACTGCTGTCCTCCATATTGGACCTGTGTGGTTCTGTATACCAGATTGAACTAGTTTTTAATCTTCTCAAACAGATTTTAAATGTGCACAGTCTTTATATAAAATGATCTTTGCTGAAAAATATTGTTGCTGACATTAAAAATGATTTACTCAAAACTCCTAAAACCGTTCTAGTTGTTTTAAGAAACCATAGCTTCTTAATAAAGCAGCCAGTGGATAATAGGAAAAGCACTCCTATCTGAGAGCTGAGGGCACTGTTCACTGTAAAAAGTGCAACCTATGTCCAACAATGACATTAATTTGTTACAAGCAATTGACTAAGTTTTACTCAACACACAATAATGACTTGGAATTTGTTGATGACTTGAGAAAGGATGAAATGATAGGCTGCATAATCCTAATTCTTTTGCTTGTAACAAACTGAAGTCATTTCTTTATGTGGGACCAACAAAACACTTTTTACAATGTTCTTTTTCTGGTGCTGCTGTAACAAACCACAGATTTGGGGGACATGCTGGTTTCAAGATAGCTGCTCCTACTGTTATCAGGTACATGTAGTACTCCTGGGGCAGAAAAAGGACAAAACTAAGTCATCATGTTAAAAAAAAAGAATTTCATTGTGGTTTATGGCCATTTAGTGCTACTCTCTGTTTTATCTATGTAGTTTCATCCATTCACACGGTAGAGACAATAATGACTTGAATGAGACCATCTAAAACAGCACATGTGATCCCCAAGACATATCTTTTAAGTCCGTGGCTTTTCCTTCTATCAGTTAACTTACGAAATATGGAGACTCTGTATTACTGCTGACACTGGTACCACATATAGGTGAATTCACTGAAGATGCTCCATTTGATGAATGCGCTGTGTGCTAACTGTTAAACCCCGCAGACGAACCAGCGGTATTCTGTTACCTCTGAAGCCTGCTCAGAGTTGTGAGGGACACTAGTGCCAGTAAGCAGCACTAATCAGGGAGCTAATGCAGCCGGTGCAGTGAGCTGAGCTGGGCCTCTTCAGCAGACTTGTTGATTCAGTTCTCTGTGCACTTCAGACGCTCTTCAGACAAAATAACTGCTCTTTCGCTCGCTGGCTCGCACTCTTTCTGCCCGTCTGTTTAGTCATCCTCTTCCCCTCTTTATTCTGCTGGTCAGTTCCTCTTCAGATCTTTCTCTTTTTCCTCTTGTTCATTCTCTCCTTTCTCTCAATCATTTTTTCTCTTTGTCTGTCCCTTTTGTCTGTCTTATTTTATCTCTCTATCCCTTCTCTTTCTTTTCATTCACTCTTAATGTTCTCTATTTTTTATCTGTGTCTGTTCCTTTTACTGTCTCTCATTTTAGTCTCTCGTTCTTCTCTTTCTCGCTACCTTTCCTCCTATCTCTGTACATGCCACTGTTTTCTCCTTTTTCTGTCTCTTTTTTCTTTCTTTCTCATATCTCCATATTTTCGATTCTTATTCTCTTGTCTTTCTTAAATTGTTCCTCCTCTTTTCTCTTTTTTCTCACCATTTTTTGTTTCTTGTCCCTTTTTGTCTCTTACTTTCTTTTTACCTTTCTTTCCCTTTTTCTATTTGCTTTCTCTTAATCTGTCCTTCTTCATATTCTCTTTTTTAAATTGTCATTCCTCATGTCTCCTTCTTTCTCCTAATCTGTCAATCCTTCTCTCTTTTTCTTTCTCTTTTTTCAATCCTTCTTTCTCTTGGTCTGTCCTTCCTCCTGTCTCTTTCTGTTATTCTGTTCCTATTAGTCTCTGACTTCTTGTTTGTCTTGCCTCTCCTCTCTCTTTCTGTCTTTCGTTCTCTCTCCATCTAATTCTCTCGCTCCGCTTTACAAACTCTCCTGACCACATTCAGTGCACTTAGGCTCTGTCGTCATAGTAACCGCGCTGAGAGCGGGCCTCTGAAAAAAGAAAAGAGAAAAGGCAAAAAAGGCAGTGCCAGAAACCTGACCCACCTATCACTCTCTCTCCGTACCTCCCACCCCCTCGCATGGCTCTGTCTCAGCCAATTGCCTCACAGCGCTAATTACCAGCCGCTCCATGCTTTAAGTGGCCAGCGACGGTCTCGGCCTTAATTGGCTCGTTAACCGCTTTCACCACATATGCTAATTAGCCTGGCATCTTCGTTATGCAATGGCTCGCGGATCGCTGGCATGGCCATAATTATTCAGCAGCTACAGATTTACATAATCCCAGCATTGGGTTTGTTTGCTTGGATAATTGTCTTTCCGAGAGCGGGAGGAGAACGCAATGTTGGAAATCAATTAAGGACAGTCAGTGTCCCTGCAGAGGTGAGAGGTTTTCAGCAGTGTCCTTACAGGGCTCAAATTCTACATGTCTCTTGTATTATAGGTTAACCTATAATATTTATATGGCTTTGTTTAGCAAGATACATTTGTACATCGCCATTTCCAACATATTTTCCAGTTCCAATTTCAGGTTAGGACTCCTTTATAAAATAAATCGATATATCCAAGTGACCAATTCTGGCTGTCATGTATTATGCCTTGCTCAAAAGCAGTCCAGCCTGAAACATGGCCTGTCTGTTAAGTTTAGACTAAAACCCTAAAAACTTTGGCTTACTTCCTTTGGAATGACAACCAGGAACAGCATGATGAACAACACTCTGTATTAAGTGAATGGGGTTTAAATCTCCCCTGATTAAAAAGGTGGCCATATATAAATGTGGTTACGTGCTGTCATGTCACAATCATAAGGCAACAAACATAGTAAAACTTACCAAATACTCACATAGTGATCGCAGCATTTGAACACTGGCACTCTGGACAGTAATTTAAGTACTTAAGTACATTCTTGGTTTTGAATGTTAAAATGGTACATAGTACAGATTTTGATTGCATACAGAGGAAATCCAGCCTACAAGGAGCGTTTAATGTTACTTGTTGTGTTATGCAGTATTCTATATCACAGCATTATATCCCTCATGTACTTTGTGGTGTCAACCAATCCATACTGCTTGCCCAGCCTCCGTTCTGTAGGCTGATAAATACACTTAAAACAACAGTTGAAGGAAGGAACTGTGCCAGGACACCAGGCCCTCTAAACATGTGACGCTTGACAGCAAACATTCATCTTGGCGCTGACCATGATGCCTCCACACAGAGACTCAAGATGACTCGTAGCCATTCTAAGTCACTACATAACAGTCTGGCACAACACTGTTACAGACTTTGGCAATGCTGATGTGGTGTTAAGGGCAGTTGTCATGTAGTCCTGCATTGTGCAGCCGTCTGCAAATGCTACCGCTCACTTTTCCTTCAAGATGACTCATGGAGGGCATTACGGCTCGCTGAATGTCCGCAATCATGGCCGTTGGGTCAGTCAATTACAACGACAAAGCCTGTCTTTGTCTCGTCTCGCCACATGCGTGGCCGAGTGTGAAACTTGAATCATTCAAATGTCTTACACTGCCAAACCTACCCAGTAAGTCTTATTCCTGTCGGCTGATTACTTCTGTATGCAACTGTTTGGTCTTTAAACAAAACGATGAAGGAAATCTTCATCCTACACAAAATGCCTACAGTAAGATACGGGGCTTCCTAGCAGCAACATTAATTACCTAACAACAGGCTGCTCCAAAGCTTCCGACCCAAAGTAAGTTTTGTTTTTCAAAGGTCCCCACAAGCTTCAAGACACATCATCAGAAAGGCAGTCTTAAGCCAGAACAGTCTCAGTCTACAGACCGCTGCGGCACTACTCTAGGGAGCTTGTTTACAACAGATGCAGTGAAGGTGGCATTTCTCATTTTGGCCGGAATGTCTATTCAAATTGCTTAGCAAGTTTCATTGCCCTGCCAATCGGATCACTTACAGGCAAAACTCTGACACTGTCATGCAATCAGCTCAATCATGGTCACTGAAGAAGTGGAGCGGATGCAGGCGACAGATATGCGGCTTATTTTTGGATTCTCTGAAGCTGACACCACCAGCGTCATTAGGAACAATACCGAGAGGCAGCTGAGACACAATGGGTAGTGTGTGTGTGCTCCTTCCCCCATTCCAGCATCTGAGGCTCTACCCAGCAGACAGAGCGCATTGATTGACGCGTGATGTAACACACAAGGTCAGGGCAGGCCCTATAAACATTGCTGAAGAGAGAAGGGGGTTGCTATGGTTGATTAAAAGTCAGAATGAGCTCGATTTCCTTCAGACTCTGTGTAACTACCAGACCAAAGCACTATTCAAGCTGAATTCAATCTGTATTTAGTTCGCACTATTTAATATGGCCGCACAGTATAGGCTTATCCATTTGTACTTAATCCAAGACACACTAATAATCAGAAGAACAGATGCACAAATAGTTGCACAACCGACAGGAATGAAACTTGGTGGGTAGGTGTGACATTGTGAGACATATGAATGGTTCAAGTTTCACACTCGACTGTGCATGCAATGTAAGCAAGGACGGGTCTTATTGCTGTACCTGACTGACCCAACAGCCACGATGGTAGACATTCAGTGAGCAGTGATGCCCTCCATGAGTCATCCTGTTAGTGCCCGCACCATTGGCAGATGGTTGCACAGCATAGGACTGCATGCACGCAGACCATTACCACGACTGCCTTTAACACCACGTCTACATTGCCAAGACTGCAACATTGGCAAGTCATGGAGTGACTCAGGATGTTAATGGGTCATGATTAACACCAAGATGAATGGTTTGTTGTCACACCTCACACGTCCAGAAGACCTGGTGTCACTATACCTCCACCCCACCACACAATCTGCAGGAGCTGTTTGAGAATATTCAAGCTGCATGGGACGAATTATTACAAGACATCACTGGAAACTTTTACAACTCCATGCTGAGACAGATGGCATGTTCTGTATGTGCAGCTCAATAAATATTGCCCATATCAGTCTGAAGATAACATCATTTATTGCTCCTGGTAACCTTTACCTTCCCTTCCAATAGCACAGCGATCCAACACTTCCTTTTGGGCGCAGCTATTCTTTTGATGAGTGTATATTCACAATATATTGAAGATCATGGTTAAGATATTATATGAAAAAATATGCACTGTATCAAACACAAATGCACGTGTCACTTGGCTGGTTGAAAACATAATGGCACTTTGGCCATGATAATATATCTGCTTATTAAGGAGACACAGACTTACATTTCTGGCCACTGCCCAATAAAATTCCTGCATCATAAAACAGGAACCCACATGCTGGAGCCGGAGCAAACTGTGGGTGGCCATGGAGTTACTGAGGATGGTTAAAGATGATACATAGTGTATCAACTGAGAAATATCTGACTGATATGAGGCATGTAATATGGTAATCTACAAATTACAGCCAATCACCTGTGTTATGTTTTTATGTTCTATAAAAAAAATTGCTTCTTGAAATCAAAGTTTTTTATGCCGTTATTCATTTCCTGGCTATGTAGAACTGCTGAGGGACGCACCATCATGATCCTGGAAAGGGTTTTGGTTGTTAAATGTGGGGTGACGATACGGATGCATTTACTCTTGTATAAAGAAATGCATCTCAGAGCTGAAATGCATGAAACCACCAGGTGTAAACGGGGTCTTCTGCGCGTTTGAGCTAAAAGTGAATAGAGCTGTAGAGAGGCGAGCTGAGAGTGACGGGAGTGAGAAAGGCTGAACATCTGCTACTGAAGGGCAGTGGAGAGGAGTTTGTGTGCGTATGCGTGTGTGAAAGGCTGGGAAACAAAGAGTGAGTGAGACTGAAAGGAGAAATGGAAGGGATACAGTTGGATGACAGCACTATAAAGTCTTTGGTGGAATCCTTTCTTCCTTAATGAATGTCTTTGTGTGACCCTCAAACGGCCAGTAAAGCCTCATTTCAGATTCTGATCATGACTGTGACACAGAGGGCAGAATTTCTCTCTCTCTCTAGGACAGAGTGCGTGTGTGCTGTCTCTCTGCTCGTGTGGAAAATGTTGGATTTTTCTCTCACTCCATGTTGCGATGTCTATTTTCTCTGACGGCTACAGTAAAACTCCTCTCCAAGCGCTAATCATTCATCATCGGTAAACAGTAAAGGATGATTTCTGGCTGAGCTGTTTATCTCTTACCACAACTCAGATAGCTCTTCACTGATAATGATGCTGCCTTCCGGAGTCACTGATATTAATGTGCTTTGGCACTAAAGAGGACAGGAATTGAAGTGGGAGCGTGTGATATGTACACAGCACTGTGATGATTACATCACTACATAATGTGGGAAGCTCTGATGTGTGCTACAGTCACACTGATAAACCCTGAATATGATGTGGTCAGCAACTGACCTGCATTACATTGACTGAAATGCTTTGCTCAAACTTTTACACATGACTGCACATATAGGTTCTCACACAGTAGCCTCACACCATATCCATAAATATTTGAGTGTCATGGTCATTATGCAGATGAACAACGTTTATATACAGCGGTGCTTTAAAGTTTGTGATTCTCCTCAATATTGTCTGTATTTTTGTATAATTATGACCAAAAACATAAAAAGAAACCAAATTAAACACAGAATACTAAAATATTTTACTTGGTCATTTATTTACTGAGGGAAATGATCCAATATTACATATCTATAAGTGGCAAATTATGATTACAAGTTAATAGGTAGAAGAAATAAGGGTCACGTTTTAAATCAGTGGTATAACAATCAGATGAAAGTGGCCGCTCTGTTGTATTTAAGGAAGAGACATCTAAGTCAGATCTTCATAGCACAAGGAAGTGGAAGTGTGTTAGCTGTACCAGTCCACAATCCGACAGACCATGTGCCATGTTAACGTTGCTAAATCCACCACCAGGTGAACGCTAAACAGCAGTGTGCATGGCAGGGTTGCAAGAAGAAGCCACTGCTCTCCACAAAGAACATTGCTGCCCATCTGCAGTTTGTGGACATGTGGACAAGTCAGAGGACTAGAACCATGTTTTGTGGACAGATGAGGCCAAAATGAATTTTTTTGGTCTAAATGAGAAGCGTATGTCTGGAGAAATCTTATCCTATCTGTGAAACATGGTGATGGTAGTTTCATGGTGTTGTCTGGTTTTGCTGTTTCTAAGCCAGGATGGCTGGCCCCCAGTGATGGAACAATGAATTTAGAAATATTCCAGCAAATTCTACAAGACAGAATGAGAATGTGGATCATTGAACAATTAAATGACCCTAAACGCACAATTCTTTTTACCAATGTTTTAAGAGGAGTAAATTTAATGTTTTGGAAAGACCAAGTCAAAGGTTCAAGGGTTTTGCATATTTACTTGTTTATAATACCTGATATTTGTCTTCAATAAATAAATGACCAAGAACATATTAGTATAAATGCTGTTGTTTTTTTGGGCTACTATAATTAGAAAATTGATAATACATTTGATCATATTTATATGCAGAAATCTAGAAACTAATTGTTCTAATTGGTTCACGCACTACTGTAATTTAGTATATTGATGTGAGCTCAATATGGTGCAATAAAAAAAGAGGCCACTCCAAAAAATCTTTAGCAAAACTTCAAAACAGAAAAAACATCAATGGCTGTCAATATACTGCAGTTTACTACAGTTTTACATTACTAGTTTTTAAAAATGTTACCTGAAATCTACTAAAATATATGAAATTATTAGGTTTACTGTTTAGTAGTCAACCAAGCAGAACAGTTTATTAATGCAACAAAACAATTAAGTAAGTAATTAAATATACTATTATTATCACTTCAACTGTAACAGGTTAAATTAGTTCCTTGGGGATTTTCCACCTTTTAATGTACTGTATATACCCTAGTATCTGCATATATAGTGTACATCATCGCTGTCCAAAGAAAAACAGCATTTTATTCCTTTTGAGCACAGCAGTTGTTCTTTCCATTCACGATGATTTGACTGATAAAAATGTTGCAAAATAAAATATTTTTACTTTAATGTACACTGAAAGTAAAGAATGTTGCCCACTACTGAAAGTTTTTCTTTTGGTCAGCAATGATATATGTATTACCACATACTGCAGGTCAAACATTTCATGGTTGCTAAAAATCTTCCCTAAATTTAACTAATGGAAAAACAAATGTGTTTTGTGTGGGTGGGTGTATTATCCAGAACAGAGTTTGATAAACAGTTAATGCATCGCAAAATCTACTTTATCAGTGACACTACTCTCACTACTCTAAACATATACAGTATGATATGATGACTTTATGCAGCCAGTACAGCAGAGGCAATCATATGAGCATATTTTTTTCTAAAGGAAGTGTATGGGATAAGACAGAAATGACAAGTTGTGTAAAACACACAGCTCTGTGTGTGTGGATCGGATACAGGCACTGATGCTCCTGCTGGAGCTCTGTGCTCATGCATATGTCATCTGCAGTAACAGCTGAAATGTGTTACTGGGGATTCCACTGTATCAGATCTACTAAAACATTTAGGAAATTTCCAAATCTTTTATGGACTCAAAAAGGGTAAGGGAGTTAAAAAAGAATGTTCAGCTCCAAAAGAAAGGTAACAGCCCACTTACTGTCTTTCAGTCTGGATTCTGAGTCAGAAAGACAGGATCATAGTAACCCTGTAACCTGCTCTGAGCAAACTAACAGAAAGGTTAGCATGCTGGAATGAGTATGCATTCGTTAGCATGGTGGCATTACAGGCCTTTGATGCTTTTCAATTTTAACCGTTAGCCAAAGTCAAGCTCTCTAATGGCTTCTAAAAGGGTTAGACCGAAAAAAAAAAGGATTCTATTCCAAAAGGTGATAGCCCTACATTTTCTCTTTAACGCTGAAGTCTCATTCAGTAAAACCAGGCAAACACGTCATCTTCAGTGATGAGTCCCACTCCCAACAAATCTGTGAGTGGAGGGCACCGTGGTCAGCACCAAGATAAACAGTTTGTTGTCACGCTTCACACGTCCAGAGACCTGGTGTCACACCACCTCCACCCCTACCACAAAACCTGCAGGAACTGTGTGAGAATATTCAAGATGCATTGGCTGGATTATCACAGGACACCATTAGGAACCTCTAAAACTCTGGCCTGATGCCAGTAGGACTAATCAGAATCTCAATTTCGGCTAGGGGTGGATCATTTTCCAAACAATGAAGAGTGAGATCGTATTGTGAGAGAAGCTGCCACTCACTGATCCAGTAAAAATGCTTTCAGTGCGATACATGAACTAATCGACTGTTCATGCTAGTATGTGAATTTACTAAACGCCATCTTGATTTTTTGTTTTACTGCTATGGTCACTTTTAGGCCTACCTTGTGTGGTGCACTGTGGTAAGCTATTTCTGTAGTTCAGTCTGTTTTACTGTGTGAACACCGCACTTGTATTCAGGAGTTAATTCACAAGGATGTTGGCTAGCAGAGTTTGCTATCTGAGGCTAAACCTGGTGCCATGCAAGTCAAAACAAGCACTGACACTGTTCCTAAATTAATCTATAGAGACATGTTTTAGCCTGACAATAAAAAGATCCATTTCCATGCCCAGTCAGCTGTGCTATTTCTATTAAAACAATGCATTTTACAAAACAACATAGCCCTGTATACCTGCTAGCGTCAAATATAGGTGCTAGTGACCTAGAAGCCCAAATAAACTCCACAAATCACACAACTGCAGATAAAGAAGAGAGTACAGCAGGTAAAGGCTAAACAATTTTTTACTTGTTCGTATTTCTTTTTACTATAATACATAAAATATATACAACCCTACCCCATACACACTGCCACAGTGCCAGCACTTACTCAAAAGCCTGTGTAGCCCGGGTTGCCACCCTGCCCTATAAATCCATTTACAGTCACCACCAACAACAGTGTTTAAAACCCTACCACCCCCCAGCTCCAACCTTCCACCCACTGCGGGTGTCCGTCTGGTCCAGGCTGCCGTCTTGCCCCATAAATCCATATCCATATTCCAAAACTGAAGTAATAACCGAACCTTCTCTCTTCTCTCTTTCACTCGGAATTCCCAGAACCAGAGCTCAGTTAACTAACAGGAGGTTAGAATGCTGTTATGCATTTAATATAGCATATGTATATAGCATCTTCACTGGCCTTCTACGCATTTATGCTTTTTCAAAGACTCGTGCAGTAAAAGGAGGACTCAAAACAAAGGTACCAGAAAACCAAACTCCAAAAGCTGTGATCTTGAGGAAACGACTTTTGTTTATTGTCTCGTGAACATATAATATAAATATCCGTCCAGGAGATAACTCCATGGCCTCTGTCGGAACCAACTTCTGAGCTAACTGACGTTAGCATGCTGTAATGAATATTAATATTATACCCTGATAGCATTACAGGCCTTTGATGCCTTTTCTGTTTACCACTTCTCAGTCAATCTCTTTTATGTATTCGAGAAAGGGTAAGAGAGTAACAATTTTCCAAAATAGAGATAATCGCCCAGCTTTCTCTTTTTTCACTTTGCATCCAAAACAGGACCACAATAACCCCAGATGCAGCTTGGAGTCAACTAATAGAATATTAGCATACTGGTTAGCATGCTGTAATGAATATACAGCCTGAACTGACTGTAGCCTGTTAGCATTAATGGCCTTTGATGTTTTTAACGGATCACGTTGTGCTTGAAATCCTTTGTTGTTGCAGCACCTCAAACCAGCCTGGGAGATGTAGAGATTCCCTATTTTGGGCTTGAAGGATGGCGATTAGCTCCAAAACGCTGCGAGTATGGGTCTAATGGGAGCGATGAGGAGTGTTCTTCTTTGCTCTGAAGTTTCCCTCTTCACCAAGCCGTGCTGTGGAGTTCTTAACAGCTCTCTGCTCTGAGCGCATGCTAATTCAGCACACTAAGGGGCTCTTGTCTGCATATGGACACTTAGAGAGCCAACATATTCTGTCATATAATATTCAGTGCTCAAACTACATTGTACAGGGCGCTGAATAACAGCTGCCTCAGCCGCAGTAATTACTCTGGGACTGATCAGATATTTTCCCTTTTTCAATGCACTTGCCCAGCTGCGCTCAAGTGCTGCCAGTCCACAGCTTCTAGTTGTGAAAACCTCATCAATGCTATTGGCTTTTTTTAATGCCAGTTCTTAAGAGCTCCCCCGAGTAATGGATGTTCTGAAAAGTGGCTACAGAACAAATACGTAATAAGGCTCCCAATGCTGTCAGATATGGTAATGTTGCTAAGATGTGTTGCTGGTGGTGTAAAAAATCAGCGAGGCCCAGCATTAAAAGCTGTACTGTATCTGTGGGTGTCGACTTCTTTGAGGTCCGATTTGGTAACGTAACCATTAAGTCACTGAACTTGCAAAAGGGCTAAAGAATGGACAAATTGACCAGGTGGTGTATTGCTAATAGCTTCAAATGAAAGGCGGATAGGGAGATGTAGAGAGAGAGGGAGAACCAGGCGTACCTTCAGAACTATGCGAACTGTTGCTCCTAATGGCCTCCGAATTGCCATGGCCACTCTCTGGGTTGCCAGGCAACAAGGTTCCAATGCTTGACAACTGGACCTGATCCACGGTGGTGGGGGAGACTCCTCTGGTCTCTGCTACAGTAGTAGATGCTGAGGTCTGCACCTGAGGGCTTGGTGTGGTTGGGGCTCCGTCTTCTTTCTCAGACCCCACTGATGTGGGAATGATCACCATGGTGGTTGTTTCCTGATTACGCTGGCCTGGCCGTCTCAACCTGTTCTTGCGTTTGTACTGGATCTCACCACGAGCTTCCACGGCCGTGCTTTCGTCCATTTGTGTAGTGGTTGCTGCAATGACCTCTGTGCTCGGAGGAGTGCTGGATGGGACCGCTGTCACTGTTTCTGTTGCTGGGGTTTTGGGGGTACTATCTGAGAGGTCCAATTCTCCCCAAGAACTGCCCTCTGTTTCTGCTTCCTTGACTTCCACAGAGTCGTCGTCTGGTATCTCAGATGCTTTCTGACTCTCCTCTTCTCTCTCACTCAGAGGGACAGCGGAGGGCATGTGATTGCTGTCAGCTTCAGTCCCCAGGCTGGTGCTCATGCTTCCCTGCTGGAGGACCTCAGTCACAACTGCCCATTCTCCTATGGCCACAGTAACAGTCGATCCAAGGCTTTCTACTGTATCCACTACAGGGACTGCTGAAGGGGTTACTGATGGTACCACTGATGGGGTTGTTGATGGAACTCCTGAAGGTAATGCTGACAGAGTTGGTGACTGACCTTCTGAAGGGACTGTTGATGGAACCACTGAAGGGGTTGTTGATGGAACATCTGAAGGTAATGCTGATGAAGTTGGTGATTGACCTTCTGAAGGGACTGCTGATGGAACTACTGATGGGGTTACTGATGGTACTGCTGATAGGGTTGCCATGGTTTTGGGTTCAGGGGGGATGGATGATTTATCACCAGCTGGAGACGGGTTGCTGAACCATGTTTGTCCCCACCATGACACTGGCCCTGCAGAGACACAAGCAATGTGTGATTAATGTCAGCCAACCATGGAAGCTCCTGAGATTAAATCAATGCAGTCAATGAACTAAGTGACTGTGGGATGTCTGTGTGTGAAATCCGTTGAACTGCTAGCGAGCAATGAGGGGTGACAGGGGAAGTGTGTGTGTGTGTGTGTGTGTGTGTGTA
Organism: Prochilodus magdalenae; assembly: GCA_024036415.1. NCBI lineage: Eukaryota > Metazoa > Chordata > Actinopteri > Characiformes > Prochilodontidae > Prochilodus > Prochilodus magdalenae. The sequence goes on along the minus strand of JAMWET010005638.1, from coordinate 973,407 downwards.
TATATATATATATATATATATATATATATATACACACATATAGAAAGATGCAGTTGTTCTGTCTGTTTTATCTCAGCTCAAATATATTTATGTATATATATTAGGGCTGCATGATATATCGTTTAAGCATCGTCATCGCGATGTGCGCATGCGAAATAGTCACATCGCAGGACGTGCGATATCACTGAACACGTCATGCTGCTATGTTTTTGCTGCTTTACACAATAAGAAGAATCACACTGCTCTTATTTTATGTACCAGAGGAAGATTATGTCTGTAAGTTTCGCTATTTGTTGCTAGTGACATTTAGTTCCTGCGTGCACAATGAAGCATCCAATCATCTCCCGCCACCCCCGAAAACACAGACTTCATCCCCGCCCCCGCCCCACCACCACTCGTTAACCAAAAATGAGCGAGGAGCAGGAGGAAAAGACAGAAAGGGAGGATTTAATTGCAAAAATGAACTCAACGTCAGATATTTGGAGCTACTTCGGCTACAGAAAGAATGGTGCTGACCAAAAACGGGGAATTTGTCGACAGTGTCTTTCAGTTGTTGCCACGACTCGAGGCAACACAACTAATTTGTCTGACCATTTAAAGCGCCACCACAAAGCTCTGTATGACGAGCAGCATTCTATCCAAAGCCGCAAACTGTTTTAGATGCCTTCGCCAGTGTCTCATCATACGAGAGAGGTTCCAAACCACAGCGAGAAATCACTGATGCGACAACGTTTCACCTGGCGAAAGACACAGTACCAGTTAACACAGTTCGCAAAGAGCGCTTTAAAAACACGATCCGGTCACATGATAAGCGGCATGTAATACCGTCGTGCACGTATTTTTCTCAAACTGCCATCCCAGAGTTATACGACAAGTGCAAGGCACAAGTTGAAACGGAGCTGTCGCAAGATCACTATTATGCAGCTACAACAGACAGGTGGTCCAGCCGGACAGCGGATCCTTGTATAAGTCTTACTGTCCACTTCATCAGTGAGGATCAGTGACGCCTATGTTTGCAAGCAGCAAGTTTTATTTCATCTTTATTTGTTTGGATATGATCACCAGCAGTCTGATTTTACTGACTTTACTTACTGTTCCTCAGAAGAGTTTATTTTAAAACATTTGTGTATCAAAGGTGCTGTGTGGATATTTATTATAGGTTATTAAAGTTATTTGTTTTATAGCACCATGACATTTAGGTTGTATTTATGTATACCACTCCGGGGAATGTATAGCTGCTATTTTTTTGTAGTTTTGGTTTAATGATGTTTACAACTTCAAAAAAGATTTGATTGTTAAATAAAATGTTCACTCATGTTACATTCCTAATGTGTACCCTTCATTTAGGATAAGAAACATGCATTATTATCATTTACTTCTCATGACTTTTGACCAAATCTGGCATTGTTTAATATCGCAATATATATATATCGCAGAAAAGAAAAATATCGCAATGTTAAAATTTTCCAATATCGTGCAGCCCTAATATATATTGTCCTACAGCAATAATCAAAGCAGACAGACACTGCATTTCAACTATGAACTACAAACTACTAGTACTACAAATTCACCTACACCTTAAGACTCAACTTGGAATACTTCTCCTCACTTCTGGTAAGTTAAGGACTGCCATTTCTTTAATTTACTCAAGTGTGCTTTTGAGTGTGAGCCACATCTTTCACGCTTTAGAGCAGTGCTTCTCAAACCTGGTCTTGGAGGACACTGCCCTGCACATTTTAATGGACTCCCTGCTTTAACACACCCCCTGCAACTCTGAAAGGGCTTGTTAATGAGCTGCTAAGTTGAATCAAGTGTGTTGGGACCAGGGAATGTGCGAAAATGTGCAGAGCAGGATGCCTTCAGGACCAGGGTTGAGAACACTAGTTTAGACCAGCGGTCACCAACCCTCCTGCAGATTTCATCTTCAGCACAAATTGAACACACCTCTTTGACCAAATAAAGAATTCTGAAGGCAGTAAGCGGATGAACCAGGAGGAGTCAGTTAGGGTCAGAGCTAAAGTCTGCAGGAACTTAGATCTCCAGGATCAGGGTCGGTGACCACTGCTTTAGACTGACCAGTTTCCCACTTTAACTCAGAAGTACCATGTAAACTTGCTAGGTAGTTGGATCAGGTGTGTTAGAGCAGGGGAAACACCATAGGCACGAGTCAATGTAAAGACTGCAGGTGAGGTAGAAGAGAACTTGCTAGTTCTGTATACAAAGGCAACTGCAAATATAAAGGCATGGATTATCGCAGGACACTATTAGGAAACTCTATAACTCCATGCTGCGACGCATTGCCAAACATGGTGGCCTGGCATCGTACTGTGAGACACTTCTTCTGTATGTGTAGTTCAATAAATATTGGCCTAATACGTCAAAAAATAAGAAAATAAGAAAAATAATTTCAGCATTTATGGTTTCTGGTAAACTTTATTATCCTTCTGAACAGCACTGCAATCCCTTCTTCTGAGTTCAACTATATCTTTTAATGATGAGTGCAAAGTTGACACAGTCTGGTCCCACAATATCTCACCATTCACGCCAATTTGTGCTTCAAAGGGTTTTGCACTGTGCTTAAAAGACTATGGCTGTCTCAAACGATTTGGCAGTTGCTTCCTTGACTTCTCACATATCAATGGGCACATTCCTGGACCTGATTCAAATGACCCTACAAAACAGGACAGCTTTCAGTGCGGTAGCCGTCAAGAAATCCAGCTCTCTTTGCTCTATTGGCAATAAGGCACTACACCTATCATGAGTACCAAGCTCCACTCATTCATTGACATCCAGTCTTTGTGTGTATCTGTGAGCCTTGTGGTGAGAGTGGTTCTTAGGTGACTGCGACTGATCAAAAGTGCATGTCTGCATGTGGGTCTCAGGGGGCTGTGACTCATCAAAGGTAAATAGATGATTTGTTTCTCTGGAATAAGATCAATGGGCAAATTTGGGCTTTGTTAGCAAATAAGTGGAAAAGAAAGTGAGCGGAGAATCGTTATTCATGCCTCTGCCGATAGTTCAAAGCAGGCCTGACACCAATTCAAAGAGCAAACGCTTAAATAAGTCATCGACCTCGGTTGTTTTTACAATTAGGAGTCGTGTTTGTGTGCATTCGTGCACTGCGTTCGGAACGTTTCTCAGAGGAGTTGCTGGGGAGACAGGGGAGAAACGCCTGCCAGACGGTTTCATCATGTAATCGCTTGTCACGTCCCTCGTCTTTATTTATTCATCCCAGACTGCAGGCAAGACTGCCTGTTTGCTTTTTGCCTGTGTGCGCGTATGTGCCCACATGCTCGTGCGTATATACATGTGTACATGTCTGTGTCTGTTACAGTCATGACAGTAACACTCAATAAAAATCAGAAACAATTACATTTAATTACTGGAAAAGGAATTCACGCGGGGGAATACGGAACCCAAGAACATCTAATAACACACAACAGGCTTTCAGAGGACGTTCACATGCCTGTGTTCTAGAGTTGTGACTATTATTCAACGAAGTGTGTTCATACGGTTACAGGCAGGGGTGAGTGCTGCACCTCTGTACGATTTTGAGCATCTGTACATAAGTGCAGTTTTACATGAAAAGACAAATCTTGTGTTTTACTCCACAACATTTTAATGAAGGTTCTCATTACTAATCTTTTTGAAGCATAACCTTGTCAGCGGACAAATTCTCATCTCTAAAATATGATATATTGTGTTTGTCACAGGAGAAAAACCAATCACAGTAAACTCCTCCTACCCTGTCAGTCAAGCTCAAAGTGTGTGCGTGCCGCATTTTTCGAATTTACAACCATTTGCCAATTGTAGAACTGTGTCCTCTGCATCTAACCCATCCATGCAGTGATGCACATACACACACCAGGAGGCGGTGAGCACACCTTTCTGGAGCAGTGGGCAGCCCCATTTATGGCACCCATGAAGCAGTTGCGGTTAGATACCTAGCTCAAGGGCTCTTTAGTTGTGGCCTGTTGGTTCATGGAATTGAACCAGCAACCTTCAAATCACTAACCCAACCACAAAAACCAATCCATCCACACAAACCAATCCAGCCACCAAATAGTACACAGTACTGTTAGTAATGGTATGTGAAGACAGAGCATTCAGTAGGTGCTTTTTAAACCATTCGGTGCTGTAAATGAATTCTGGCAACAAAACGTCAGTGCATTAAAATTAAAATGTACTTTTGATATATTTAAGCACTTCAGTACTTTAACTTTGCCTCAACAATGTCTCAATATACAAATATAATATATCTAATTATATCTAAGTGGATCTTAGTGGTGTCTCAAAAAGTACAGTTAAGTATTATTAGCTCTATTTAAGTATATTATTAGCACTAAAGATTATATTTAGCATACCAAGCTCACAAATACCACACTTTCACTACATCATTCATGAGTGCAAAGAAGTACACATAATTAACTTGTTTCTGGAAAGTCGTAATGATGTAATGAAGTTGCATACTTTGTCCACTTTTTGTTACAAGAATGATTAAATAAGTAGTCTGCTAACCCAAACTAATATTACACAGTAATGAACATATCTAGCAACACGAAACTGAAAGAATAGCTGACAAAAGAGCACTCTGAGTGCAAAATCATTATTCCTAGCAGACCAGTGCTGCATATGTATGACTGGGGCACATTAGCAAACAACTTCAATCATTCCAACCACTTGAATCATTCAATTATTACTCCCATTTAGGACTAATCACTGCAGTGCTGTGCCTTCAATTAGCAAGTTTATAAATTAAACATGCGTTACATGGAGAGAGAGAAATCCTTGCCAACAGACAGTGTAGAAATTTCTCTTTTGCGTGCGTATGTGCGCTGCAGATTCAGACGAATTAAATCTAATTGCTATCAATTTAGTGCCAGGTCAATATCTCAACAAGACCACTAATTGATGATTCGCTCTGTTGCTTTAAGTAAAAATGAATATTTTGGAGTAAGATATTTATATTTCCTGTGAATATATTTTAAAAATATATCTATTTATTATATATATATATATATATATATATATATATATATATATATATATATATATATATATATATATATATATATATATATATAAATATATATATATATATATATATATATATATATATATATATATATATATATATTTATAAATATATATTACATATATATATATATATATATATATATTTTTTTTTTTTACAGGAGAAACTTTTCTGAGGGTTGGCGTTTGACGAAGTGACCGCACTCCAAGATGTTTCTGCATAATAGATAATCAGACAGTCTTGTTCCTTGACAGCATCGTCTCATCTTTGTTTTTCAAGCTCAGATGAAAGCACATGCTAACAAGCCAGAAAGTCCCAGGAGCTCTGAGACAGCACCTGAATCCCTCCATCACTGGCAAATGGACTTTAATAATGTAGACGACAAGGCTAACTTTCCCTCTGCTGTTAAACATTGATGGTCTGAGTCGAGTTTGGGCCAGCCAGGGTATGTTTACTAATGAAGTCGACAGAGTAAAGAGAGCATCCAAACTCACTGCGAAGTGGAGCTTGGAAAGTTCAGCATCCTTCACTTTGCACCCACTTTGCACACTAAACTTTTGATTCCAGCCAACAGAAAGACACGGCATATAGATAATGAATAGATTGTAGTACAGGGGAAAGCAAATCCACATAACCAGATCACACTGATAAAATATGAACATCTGACTGACCCCAACAGCTATGATTGCGGACATTTAGGGACCAGTGATGTACTCCATGAACCATCCTGTTAGTGCCAGCACCATTGGCTGACGACTTGCACCAGTGATTGGAGGCGACCAACGACTCCATGTGTGGTCAGGTGAACGGTTTGTTGTCACAGATACGAGCTGTAAAGTGTGTAAGAACATTTCTTTGTACACATGCATTAGTGCACACTAGAAGTCTGCTACCTGACCTCAGCCAAGTGAGGCTTGAAAAAACATCTAATTCCAGGCCGCTTTTTCATGTACAGCGTTGGCCTCGGGTCGGGTTAGTTTTATAATGAGTGATGTTTTATGTATTATATTCACTTTTTTTTGATGGAATATGGCTATGTAAATTATGCACAGCCTCTCTCTTGTTCGTGCTCTCTGCAGTATACAACAAAGCTGTCACAACTGCCTGTCAACTCGCTAAAAAGAACTGTTTAAAATTCCGAACGAGTCAGGGACATCTTAATTGTAGAAACCTTATAACCTTGTCGTTACATCAGAAAAAATCACACACGGTCTAGGCTTGATCCCATAGTACTGCCAGTCGCTATCGTCTAGCGTGATTGTCAATTAAGTTAAATGAAGTTTAAATGTCTGAAACATCTATCATACATGTATATATATATACATACACATAACCCTAACCCTAGATGTGTGTGTGTGTGTATATATATATGTGTGTGTATATATATATATGTGTGTGTATATATATATATATATATATATATATATATATATATATATATATATATATACACACACGTATATATATATCTTATGTACAGGGGTTGGACAATGAAACTGAAACACCTGTCATTTTAGTGTGGGAGGTCTCATGCCTAAATTGGACCAGCCTGGTGGCCAATCTTCATTAATTGCACATTGCACCAGTAAGAGCAGAGTGTGAAGGTTCAGTTAGCAGGTAAGAGCACAGTTCTGCTCAAAATACTGCAATGCACACAACATTATGGGTGACATACCAGAGTTCAAAAGAGGACAAACTGTTGGTGCACGTCTTGCTGGCGCATCTGTGACCAAGACAGCAAGTCTTTCTGATGTATCAAGAGCCACGGTATCCAGGGTAATGTCAGCATACCACCAAGAAGGACGAACCTCCACCAGCATCACGTAGTGACCTGGCCACTATCCTGCAAGAAGAATGGCTTAAAATCCCTCTGACCACTGTGCAGGACGCAGTATATGTCATTCCCAAGACGAAATGACGCTGTATTGGCCACAAAAGGAGGCCCTACACCATACTAATAAATGATTGTGGTCTAAAACCAGGTGTTTTAGTTTCATTGTCCAAACCCTGTATATACATACAGTATGGTCTTCCATGCATAGAATAGCTTTCCTAAAGAAATATGAACAGGAGCTTAAGTGATTTCTACACTGTGATCAGTTTTTATAAAGAAATAATAAAACAGGCCATGCATAACTACAATGGCAGTAGCCTTGAGGCCACTTCACATGGTCAAGCATCAGCATTTTTTTATTTTCAGTGATTCTTAGACTGTCAACACAATTATTAACTTACAGCAAAACCTGCCAAGGCTCATTAAGTACAGCTGAGCTATAGCATGATCTAAGTTACCTTCTGAGCAGAAAGCATGTTGTCTCAAGAATAAGCAGGTAACATATTAGAACAAGCCGTGTTGAAGCACCCTCGGATCGTACTTGCCAGAGATGGCCACAAGGCACAAAATACAAGTCTAAGTCAAGTCACGAGTCTATAGGTTAGAGTCCAAGTCAAGTCACGAGTCTTTAGGTTAGAGTCCAAGTCAAGTCACGAGTCTATAGGTTAGAGTCCAAGTCAAGTCACGAGTCTTTAGGTTAGAGTCCAAGTCAAGTCACAAGTCTTTAGGTTAGAGTCCAAGTCAAGTCACGAGTCTATAGGTTAGAGTCCAAGTCAAGTCACGAGTCTTTAGGTTAGAGTCCAAGTCAAGTCACAAGTCTTTAGGTTAGAGTCCAAGTCAAGTCACGAGTCTTTAGGTTAGAGTCCAAGTCAAGTCACGAGTCTATAGGTTAGAGTCCAATTCAAGTCACGAGTCTTTAGGTTAGAGTCCAAGTCAAGTGACGAGTCTATAGGTTAGAGTCCAAGTCAAGTCATGAGTCTATAGGTTAAAGTCCAAGTCAAGTCTTAAGTCAGTTTACACAAAGCATATATAGTAACTGTAGCATAAAGTGTAGATTAAAAAAACACAACAGATTAACTTTGTGTGCAAAACACAACTGTTTTTTTTACAGTTCTTTTTTTTGTTGTTTTTTTGTTTAAATGCTACGTATTTCCTTACAATATTCACTCACAAAAATGACATGCTCTACAACTCTCGAACAGAACAAACTAGAAGCAATGTCACTTTTTGTTTCCGCACCATAATAGTGTATGTTATATAGCTGGAATGATGGCTAAACGGCTAAGCGGCTAGCACAAACCTATCTGGGTGTGTTTTCAGATGCCTTATAAAGTTTGATGTGGTCGATCCAATGTCTTTATTTTTGCACGTTTGCACGTTGCCACTCTTCTGTTATATGTTAGGATTTTAAATTCCCTGTAACCAAACGCTACCACGTACGGCGCTCCCGCCGAAGCCATGCTACAGTGTTGTGTTTACACTTGGCGCCGCTCACTGATATCACGCACGCGCTGAAGTCGGATGTTGTGATTGGTCCGTGTCTGTGGGGCATGTCCCAAATCCACGAAATAACGTACACATTCACAAAGGAGTTATTTTCCTGTAACTTCCGCACACCTTGCCTGGATGGTAATGGAAAGAAACGAGAACTCGAGTCGCTAACTCGAGTGCCCATCTCTGGTACTTGCAGCTTCTTTATTATCTGTGCACACTCAAAACGTGTTCAGGTTGTGTGCTGGTGATAGGGCTGCCCTCTAGAAGCATCGTCAGTCGACGACCCTTTAAGTCGACTGAGAGCCTTCAAGTCGACTGACAACAGTGACCTTTTTTTTCTCCCGTTAAACAGACTAAAGCTTACAAAACTGCACAAGAACTTTAGGAATGTAAAAAGACATTGTAATAAGTATTAAAGGGGAATAATAAATATATATTCAAGTTTTAGCTGGGCTGTGGCGCGTGCTTGCTAAATAATTAAATCCACGTGACGGCGTGCGCTGGCGGTTCTCCCGCTGAAAGAAGGCTGAGAAACACGGGTGGAGCAATGTCTCAGAGAAAGCCTGGAGGAGCTTTTAAAGAAGAAAATCGGAACAAATTAAACTAATTCTGCTCTTCATTTATTCAGACATCCAACACTGCTCCAAATGAGGGAGCTGACTTTCGTTTTAGACTTATCGGCTTTTTGCGGTGAGGGAAAAACGGAGCGAAGATGTTTGTTTTATTATAATTCCATCATTTTAGAACCTAAATTACAGATATGTTTATTTATTCGTCTACAGCTAAGATTATCTTTATTTAAGGATGAGTACAGTCACTTAATATGCCTGCCGATAAACGAGAGATAATTATTTCAGCGCGGGGAATATAATAAACGGTTTCAGGTCTACCATTCTTCTTTTCATCTAAAATAATTTAAATATGGACTAATTTGGTTTTGGCAGTTCATTATTTATAAGTGATGAAAGGCGAAGGGTCCTCCTACTGAAGAAGCTGTTAAAAGTTAAAATAAAAAGACTATAAACTATAAGCGCTAATGTTTAGAAACATGTTCCTGCGACTCTGCTGACTTTCTAAATGAGGAGGACATCAGATCTATACCGTATGCAGATTGATTTACTGAATACTACATAATGTACATGAAGAAAAAAACGTGAACGAATAGTCGAATTGGCGACCAGGACGGGCGAATCCGACTCGACTGACAAAATTCGGGTACAGCCCTAGCTGGTGATGTACAAAAAGAGATTATTGTATTATGAAAGTAATCTGCATGACCTAGACTCGATATGCCTGCCACGATAGTACTGTCAATAGGTGTGCAGTGCACACAGGATCACACGCCTTCATTGGTCGTGTAAAGTATAGAGCTTTATGATGGCAAGCGGACTGGCACATTGTCTCTTTAGCATCATGTTTGTCATTGATGCAGCCATTCCAAAGCAGACACAAATCTCCAGGATAGTGTACTTCCTCACTTCAGTTAAGCTGGTGTCGGCTACAGCGTACAGCTTTCAGATAAGTGTGGGATTCCATGTGCTGTTGATCTACTCCAGCACATAGTAATGAATCAAAGTTCTACAAAACTGCGTGTGTGATAATCTCTGTTAGTGTGTGCAGGTGTGTTGGCCTCTGATTTAAGTTTCAAATTTGGGAGTGACAATCAGGTCTGGTCAGTTTAAGTCTGAAAGTCATGTATGGTTCAGCTCATGCACTCTTCTTGTGAATGCCCACTGTTTTCCAGGCTGAAGAAGGGCTGATGGAGTGATTTACCCTTGAACTGTAGCTCAAGTTCTGCAGGAAGGATCCAATGCTACTGTACGTCACTCATTCATTTATTCCTCTTGCCAATTGTATTTTGCCACCTTTCTTTAACAGGATCCTTAACCTCCTCTTTTGCTAGTTTCAGGTGATGTCTGACATTCTCCTCCTCCCTACCCTCCACCACTACCCGGTTAGTCCCGGCTCTGTAGGCTCCACACCTGCTTTCTATATCCGGCAGGATCTGTAAGGGGCTGAATGCCTGGGCCCAGGATGGGGCCTACGCCAAAGACTCTTTATTTCCTAAGAATTACACCTTTTAGAGGATTAAAATATCATTTTTCCATCACTTTTGCTTTTCGAATCTTCCTACAGAACTAGCTGTTTGCACGGTAGATCATGTTGTTCATGATTATAAAGCCCCAGGCTGTAATAAGCCTGGATCTTTTAGGGATTATATACTGAACAAATGTAATGCTAATTATGCAAATATCAAGGAAACCCCAAGAATTGAAACATATTAGAGTCTTTAATATTGTCACATGCCAGAAGAAGGGCAAAACTCATAATATGTGGACAGAGATGCATTTTTATTTTGCATTATTTAGAGTCTAAAGCAGAATGTCTGCTTTAGTCACTGCCATTGCCACGACCTGGAAAGCAGCATATTCAGATTTGCCAGCAATCTTATTACTTACAATACAAGTATTGCTTATTATAGCCTATAAGAACGAGCAGCAAAACAACAACAAAGGATCCATTTTTACATTTTTGGAACTAATATGAACTATTCCAGAGAAACTTATCAAGTCAGAATGTCTCATAGTAGTGGTGAAAGGAACTGCCCACTCACGCACTCATCTTCTAAATCACTTTATTCTTCTGGACTGTGGTGGTGTTGGAGTGTTCAGTAGGCGGAAGGCAGGAAACAACCTGGACAGGCCACCAAACCATTGCATGGCAGACACATAGACATAGGTACATACCTTCACACACACCCACACACCCAGGGGTCAATTTAGACATCTCCAGTTCACCTGACTGCATGTCTTTGGTCTCTGAGAGAAAACCAGAGCACTGAGAGAAAATGAAAGGAACCAGGTGTCTGAATTGTAGAATGCCAGTGTAATAGGTTGTGGCTGTTCCTGGGCATTTTAATGCAAATTGAATCATTTTAACCTAAAAAATCAGCAAAACAAAAAGCAAAGCAAACATTTCCCAGCAAGCGTTCAGGTCCATTTCTTTTACGGCTTCTGGCCTGGATCTGAGGGAAGTGGAGCAGGCTGGGAGCGAGTGCAGGCTTTGGCCATTCTGCTGTAGAAGAGCGAGCCTGGGCTTTGTGTGTAATTTGAAGCAGCAGTGCTGACAGGACAACATCCATTACATTAGGCCGGTCTGGCCCTCGCTGCATGCCCCGCCTCTGCTACTTCTCCCTGGGGCGCAAACTCAGATTTATCTAGCAAATTCTTTGCTCTCAAAAAATCCCCTCCTGCACAGACAAGCAATCCATCACAAGCGATTTGGCTTGGACTACAACTTGTCATCCTGAGCAACACAGAATCGGCACTAGCCGTCACAAGCGCTTATGCCAACAGAGCTTCTGAGAGAGCTGCTATGTACTGAACTGATGAGTGGGAATTTATACTTTTGAGAATTAATAAAAATGAATAAAGGGTTAATGGGTGGTCCTCACTCGAGACCAACTAATTCCACTTGTTAATTATATTCCTGTAAATGTTAAGCCGTTAGAAGTTATAGCAGGCAATTTCAAAAGCATGCTCTATGAAGTGATTAATTCTCACGTATGGCTCACTGAAACAAGTGGCTGGAACACAAAGGGCAAAAGACTTGCACACAGTCGAGTCACATTATTATAACCAGCTAATATCCAGAGTAGCCGTAAGCAGCACAGAGCTGGCAGTCTTACTGGGAGTGACTCAGTAAGGTCCTGGTAGGTGGTCACAGGTATCTGGAGCCATGTTGACTGCAGTGCATCCCACAGCTGCTGAAGGGTGTGTGGGAGGAGGATCCACAGAGCGAACACAACAATTAAGGTGATCCCACAGATGCTCAGATTGGGTTTGAGTCTGGGGAATTATGGGACCAGGTTACTTCTAGGAAGTCTTGGTGATGCTCTTCCAACCAATTTCGGACATTTATAGCTTTAAGGCATTGTCTTGGTGGAAGATCCTCCCCCTCAAGGAAGGACAGTCAGCTAGCTTGTATAACCTTTTTTATCCATGACAGTAATAAGGTACGTGTGTGCACCTTATATGTTTGTGCTGCCCCCGTCAATCTCTTCTGAAATTCATAAGAAAAGTAACGTGTGTCATTTGGGACACAGTCCTTTCCATTACTAAGAGTCAAGTATGAAGGCAAATCTGACAATGCTGGAAAAGAATGACCAGTGTTATATCAAACTGCTCAAATAACTGGTATTTATTGGTAATAAAATGACCAGTGGGATGCAAGGGTCAGATGTGAGTACCTGACAGAGCGTGATTATCATAACACTCTAGCACTGTGGCATAGCTGAAAAAATATTAACCAGAAAGCAGTTGATTTAAAGCTGTATCGGATTTCCTGTTTGTATGGAGGGCTCATTTCTGCAGTAATGCCAGAAGACAGTGTCATCTTAAACATGTGGAGGAAATAGTTCATAAATAATAAAGCTATAAACTGGTGCTAAAAATATGAAGATCAGTAATAAATAAGATTTACAAGATGACAGATTAAAAAAATCTGATTACAAAAGGACATGACATGCATTGCTATTTGTGTTTATATCCATGTGCATTTAATACCTTAAACATAGTTATTGTTATCAAAGCTTTCATTTGCCTTTTTCAGTTGGTAAACCTGTTGGTCTGGTTGCCACAAGACTTTTCAGACTAATTTGAAATAAAACAGACACTGACACCCAAAAAAACACTTATTCTTGAGCTTCTACTTAAGCCAAACTATATTATTTAGAATTTTACATAACTAATTTACCTTCTTTTAAAGATCTACTTAGTTGGATAGCTGTACCACCAGACATTTTTTTAATTATTGCTGTAGTTAAAATGAATTTTCTTTGGATGCACTGAAAAATAATTCACATATTTTGATATATGTTGTTTCTTTGATAAATTATGTAGTTAAAATAAAATATGCTAATCACACACCCTCATAGTTAATGAATGTAAATGTTAAACATTAATATTAGCAAAACAAAAAACCATATGAAGCCAGCATACTTGACAGTCATTCAAGAGCTTTTAAAGTTAAAATCAAACAGGGCTAGTTAGTACCTGGCACTCAGTATATAATGTTAGTGTTAACCTTTAGCAAAACTACCAACGACGTTAGCATACGTAACAGACGTTTAATCAGTTATACTTGTGAAGCTAAAAACAGCTAGCTAACATATGCCTGACAGCCACTGCTATTAATGTCAGCCAGTTACTTCTACAAAGCTAGCTAGCATACAGGGTGACTAGTGTATACTGGTAATGTTAACCGGCTTAGCAAATCAAGCAAACCTTAAAGCAAAGCTAGCTTGCATAACAAATGGAGGAAGATTATGGCAGCTGACATGCAGTGAAGGCACACAACGTCGATGAGATGTTACAAATATCATCTATTAAATGACACCATATGTTCCATGTTCCATAGAAATGGAAAAAGGGATCTCCATGCGTCTCCTAGAAAACATGATTATTTCCTTCCTGCTGTTTAGATCTGAATACACTCACATATTGTGCTCAGATTGGCCAAATTAATAACACTCATGTTTATCTGCAACTCTCATCTGTCTGTTTATCTGTCCTGTCTCATGCCTCCTTCGCCAAGTCTCCAGAGCCATCAAATAGCAACGAGTGAACAACAGAATTTCCCTACATACTCCGAGCCTCCTCACACCAGCCTCCATCCTCATGTATCAATCTACTCTTGACTGAACCTCAACAAGCTCCTCTAATTTAATGCTGCCTCTGCTACATACCCGGTCTGCCGGGTTCTGTCCACATAAAAGATGAGAGCCACTCCATGTCAACTTCATTCCTCATTCAGAATGAAAAACAAAGGCAGAGGGGGCAGGAGAAAAGAAAGAGAAATCCCACTTCAAGCGCAGTCCTTTGAAACTGGCCATAAAGACTACTTGAAGAAAAAAGAGAAGAGAGGGAGAGAAGAGGAAAGACAGCAGGGAGGGGAACCGGTGCAGAGAACAGAGCCCGAGTCCTCAACTAGGACGTGCTTATGGTGACAGAGCACTAGATTAGAGACAGACGTGATTAGATTTCACGGGACATCTGTCAAAAACGTCATTTATGGTACAAAATATGCCTAGATACGACCTAGAACACGGCAAAACCTCTGTTTCTGTCCCAGCATGGAGACATTACTCGTAGAGGGGGGGTATATGACGATGTGTTGTCAGTATCCTGATGAATTACATCGCAATATGCATTTCGGAGTGTATCGCCAGTACGTCTAGAACACAGAACACAGATCAGCTTCTGGAGGTTTTTCAGTTTTGCAGGTGCGATCACCAAGATCCAATGGCTAACAGCTGGGCTTATCACCCGGAATGCATTTGAGCTGGCTGTAAAAAGGGCACGTTAATGTCCTACTTTAAACTTTCTTTTCAGACTTTTAGCTTTTCTTTGACACTGCAGCCTCGTTCTCCTACAGCCACGCCTGGCCATTTCTTTAGAAATCACTCCCAACACAGAGCAGTTACAGGGAGTACCTTCTAATTTTGGTGGTAGAGAACTCACCCTGAATGTCTGAAAGCTTACCAGTGCAAACTCATGATGAATGTCGAGTCAGATTGACATAAAAAGTCACCTATTCCAATGTGGCTGTTCAGACCCGAGCTGCATTGCCGCATATCATATGTCACTTACGGACATGGGCCACTTTTACCTGCTGTGTAAACCCAGCCTTATACTCCAGGTAAAAAGCAAATAACCCAGTTACTCAGTGGGACCAGCAAATATAGAACTACAGATCCTCAAGCTTTCTAAGCTAAAGCATACAGCGGGAATGAAACTGTTTAGGGACCTTAATTATTTTATCTTACCTTTGATGGCTTGTAGTGGATGGAATGGATGCATGGATGTAGATGTTTGGTTTAAAAACCGTGTAATAAAAGGGGCATTTTAAAGAATCATTGATGACAAGGCTGACTTGTTGTGTTTGTAATGTGTTTGGCTTTGGAAATGGTTTGAGAAGTTCTCTATTATAGTATAAGGTTTTGCTTTCAATGGTCTCCTGGATGTTGGGCTGTGATGGTTTACTTCTGCCATATCACTCATTTGACTCATTTGTCAAGTTACCTGGTGCTGGAGTAGCAGTAGGCTTCGTAGCTGAAGAGATCTCAGACACTGTAGGGCTTGTCCCAGTGGTCACGGTAGTAACTGGAGTCTGGGTGATCCCTTGCTCCTCCCCTTCATCTCCGGTCAGATAGTTCCAGGGTTTCCACAGTGAGCTCATGATGTTCTTGATAGGGCTTCTCGCCTTTATCTGTGCAGTGGTGAGCGTGGCCGTTGGTGTGGCTGTGGGAGTAGTGTCCATGGTGACTGGTTGCCCAGAAAGACCCTCATCATCCTCATCTTCCTCCTTTGCAGATCCACCCTGACTCTCTGGGGTGACGCCAGACCCTGGAGAAGAGGCTTCCTGCTGGCTGTCCTGGAGAGAGTTTATCTGGCCACTCCAGTCTAGAGAAGTGTCCCCGACTCGAAGATGAACGGTCACATACTCATCAGGAGTCTCAGGGAATTCTGCTGCAATAGCGGGCTCCTTGTCCAGATCCACTTCACCGGTGCAGTTGGATGGTTGGTGAGCAGGCTGCTGAGAGGATGAGCTGGAATCTTGTGTTTCTGGAAGGCAGGGAACATATGCAAGGAGAGTTCATGTTGAGTTATCATATTAAATGTGGAACCATGGTCCTACATTCAACACAAAGCACAGCAGACAAGTGGATGATGAATAGCACACCACTCCTAAACATAATCCCTGAATGAATTTATGGCCATGCCTGCAATTTCAATTCCAACCAACTGACTGGCTTTTAAATCAGGGGTTCATCAAACCACTCCACTTGTTCAAAACATGAGGGCTGTCTGGGGTGCCCTTAGGACTGATGAACTACTTTGTAAGCCATAAAGAATCATTTTGTACATACAGATACATACATATGTTGCGAGTACATAGAGTATAAACTTTTACATTTTTAAATATAATGGTTGTCTACCAATTACACATAGAATGGCATGTATCTTTTCTTTGCCAACATTTTTTTTTATATAGTGTTATGTGTGGTTTATGTAGCAGATGGAAAATGAGGTGCAGATGGACAATTAGTACTCTGGTGACCCTGAAGCGGAATGTAAATAGGTTTCCAGGCATGTGACAGTGACGTCATTAGGGAGAGTATTCTGGGAGATGGTTGGGAAACCCGGAAGCAAGACAGGTATGGAGAGTTTGAGACTAGGAATTTTGTGAAACATACTGTACAAGTAAAGTAACCGTGATTCTGTATAACGGGATTGGGAAATTGGATAGTAGGATTAAGGCTTTCAACTCTCCCCAAAAAAATGCACCAGCAAATTCTAAAAATAATAAATCTAAAGAAAAGATGAATTACCTTAAGACTTCAGGTATTTTCTCCTCTACCATGCAGAATATTAAAAGTTTCCAGAAAACTGACAACTGCTGATAACAAGCCTTACTGCAACTTAAGACTGCACTATGCACAGCAGACAAAATGCTTTTCAATGTCCAGGAATACCATCGACTTCTAGGAGCTGAAGCTTATCTGAAATGCACTCCTACACAGTGGAAACATGATGTGTTATTTTATAAAATAACGAAGACAAAATATCGTTGTGTTCTCAAAGAAGGAAATGTCGTCTATGAAGGCACAACTAGCTATGAAAGATATTGCATAGACAACATCTTTATCATGTTTATGGTAACGCGACACTGCCAGGCCACATTCTGCATGTTACAACAGCATGACTTCGCAATCACTGAGCGTGTCTGCTAGAGTGGCTTGTCAGTAGTCCAGACCTGTTTCCAGTGAAGTGCAATATTGGGCTCATACTGTTATACAGCTGAAAACATGTATAATGGAACAATGGCAAAAAGTGCCCACAGGGCTATTAAGTCTTGGTAATAGGAAAGGTGATGTAACACAGTGGTAAACATGCACCTGTCCCAGCGTCTTTGTAACATAAAGTGAAACGTCTAATATTATATTTATCCTGGGTTTTAGTTTAATACAGGTTAAACAAAAAGGACTACTGATAGCTTTCTGTTTTTATTATCAGTTTAGATACTGTCCCAGCTATATTTTGGAATGAAGGCTTGTATAATAATAATGGATTATCGTCGTTCTCACTGTATTGCAGTGTATTCAAGATATTCTGACTATTCTGACTGGGTACATGAAATCCAGTTCTGTATATTTTTGGGTGGGTGCTTTGAATTTTGGCATTGTGCGTTTGCTGATAACCTATGAGCATATTATTGTGAGACAGCTGGCTGAACCGTGGCTGTAATTGATTAGATGATTGCAGGTTGCATTGACTGACACAGCTCCTAATGTGTATTCTTGGTTTTAGCCTTTGGGTTTGTCTTTGGAATTGTTAGCTGTGAACAAACAAAGAGAGACAATATCTGTCTGTAGTGCTATTTGGAAAGGATTAGTTTACATTGAAAGGTTCGGCAGTGTAATTAATCCCACAGCATTTCAGGTAAGTGCTACTTTATGGACTGTACATTCCTGGCAAGGGCTCACATATCCTAGGTTATAGATAAGGAGACGGTAAATACACACATCATCAAAAGAATAGTTGCATCCAGAAGGAAGTGTCAGATTGCAATGCTGTTGGAGAGAAAGACAGGGTTAAGGTTAGCAGGGACAATGAATAATGATAAATTTAGACTGGTATGGGCAATATTTATTGAGCTACACATACAGAAGTTGTGTCTCTCAGTATGATCTCAGGCCTCCATGTTTGTGAATGCATCATGCAGACATCTTTGCATGGAGTTGTAGAGGTTCCTAATAGTGTCCTGTGATAATCCATCCCATACAGCTTGAATATTCTCACACAGTTCCTGCAGATTGTGGGGTAGGTGTGGATGTGGAGTGATACCAGGTCTTTTGGACAGTCATAGGCCCATTCTTGCTTATGTCACATGCATGGTCAAGCATGAAACTTGAATCATTCACATGTCTCACAATGTCAGACCTACCCACCAAGTTTCAATCCTGACAGTCGAATCCTATTTGTGCAACTATTCTTTGATGAGTGTAAAATAAAACATGTAACCAATACTGAACATCAAATATGAATATAAGTGGAAGACTCTTAAAGCGCTTTAGGAAGTTGTTTCTTCAGGGTTCTACCAAGAAGAAGAAACCTGTCAAGGTTTTCTGGTACAGAGACAAGGCAAACTGTGACTATCTACAGCTTAGGACATTATTAAAAATCATACATCAAAAATACCAGAGAAATCATAACACTACTTTCCTTTATCACTGCTATGTCTAATAAATTTAACTCGCCCAATCAGTGCTTTAACGAGTATAGCAAAGAACCAAATGAGACTAAAAGCAGTCAATATGAAAAACAATCTCAAACCATCTAGATGCTTTCGGGTGTCTAGGTATATACACAGCAAGTCTTTAGGAAGAGAAGCACTTTATTGGGACATGGCTATGAAGACTGGGAGAAGAGTAAATAAATATTTTTTAAAAAGAGGGTTTTCCACTGGGATTGTGTGTGCTGGAGGCAGCTTCAGTATTCTCCTCTGGGCTGGCTGATGTGTCCTCCATTATATACTTCAATGGTCTCAGGAGGGACTTCATAATGTTGGCCAAAACCCCGCGTGGTTTCTTGGCTGGCAATTTATCAGGTGAAGCTGTTTTAGAAGGAATTCACATGTACCCAAGAGTCCACTTCCTCTTTATTTACTCTGAAACTCTCCCAAACTGATGGGCTCTGAAATCTCACGCAAAAAGCCCTTGAGCATCCTCCATACGAAGAGGGTCTGACGGCCAGTAGCACTACAGCACGGCTTAGCAACAAGTAATCAACTAATATGATCGTTTGGTAGAAGAAAGAAAAAGAAAACCCAATAAATTTACCCATTCCCCTTATTGCAATGGTAGTCCATCAGCCAAAGCCTATTTGACCACCTTTATTTACACTCATCATCAAAAGAATACTTGCACCCAGAAGGACGTGTTGGATTCCAACGCTATTGGGAAGGTAGGTTAGCAGGAACAATAAACAAAGATAGATTTAGACTGATATGGGTAATATTTATTGAGCTACACATACAGAAGTAGTGTTTCTCAGTATGACGCCGGATTGCCATGTTTGCTAACACAACATTCCAGACGTCTCGGCATGGAGTTGTAGAGTCCTGTGATAATCCATCCCATGCAGTTTGAATATTCTCACACAGTTCCTGCAGATTTTGGGGTAGGGGTGGAGCCAAACACCAGGCATCCTGGACTGTAACACACGACAACTAAGCTTTCAGCTTGGTGCTGACCACAGTGCCTCCACACACAGATTTGTTTGTTATGAGCCATTCCATCACAGTCTGGCACGGCAGTCTTGGCGACGCTTACATATGCAATAAGGCCCAGCCTTGCTTATGTCATGTGTAAGCATGAAACTGAATTCATTCACATGCCACCCACCAAGTTTAATTCCTGTCAGTTTATTCTTTCTGGGTGCAACAATTAGTGCAACTGTTCTTTGGCCTGATAAACCACCAAAACTGTCCCCATCAGATAACTAGAGAGAGGAGAAAATCAAGCTCCACTCTTACTTCAGATGTTTCTGTACTGGGAGAAGGTAACTCTGCACTACTGGTCTGAACGGATGTGTAGCTGTTATTGAGGAAATAGCCAAGGGGGCAAAAGAAGACAATTCACAAATCAAACAAAGAAGCTGCCGTTGCTTACAGTCCAGACTTCAACATAACAGACTATGTTTATGATAACTTGTATTGTGAGTGGATGAACAGGCTGAAAATTTTCCCTTCTGGTTTTCTTTTATAAACCGAGGGCAAAGTCCCGAAAAAGAATGGAGGCTGTAATGAAGGAAAGGGTGCCCGCAGTAAATTACATTTAGTTGTTGTGTCTTCTTGTGTAACTGAATTTAATACAGTACTGCATCTGCTTATGCAGATACACAGACATCTACAAAATGCAGAAAGCCAACATTTTGTTTCAGCAGGATTACAGAACAATACAGTGCAATTAATAAAATGCAGATCTTTTAAACATAGGCGCCCATAGTCAGACAAGTACGTCATTAATCATATGTTTAAAATATTGGTCATATTTAACTACCTGTACAAATGGCAATACAGTTATTAAGCAAATATCTGCCAGTGCTAATATGATTTCAATATTATCCTGTATCCCTAATCCTTATAGAATAGAAACTAACGGGCTGGTCCTGAAGCACTGTCAGTAGACCATGCAGGAGATATACAGTGGATAATGAGGAGACTGAAAATCATTTTAGGAATAAGGGGAATGTTGTGTAAAGCTCACAATCAATTAAAGGCAACAGTGTGCCTTAATTCACTGCCCTTATAAGACAAACAAGCAAAACCCAATGACTGCAAACTTCACATACACATGGGGTGAAACACATTCGCAAATCTGGTAGATCTTGCGTTTTTTTACATACCTCTATAGCAATATGCACCAAACAGGGTGGTCCCATTGCCAAACTCAGTAGATGAAAGTGTGTGCACCCCTGGATCTCCGCTCCCACACTCAGGTCTTGATCTGATGACAGGGTATCTCACACTCCCGTCCGCAAGCCAACCAGGCTCACAGTGGTCCAGGCCGGACCTCCAGGCCAAGTAGAGCTGCCCCACAGTGGCTAGCTGGCTGTTAAGTGATGCACAGTGTGCAACTGCCTCAGGCAGGGTCAGTTTCCCTGGAGTTGAGGGGAACACCTCACCTGGACAAAAAGAGGAGAGGCTTTAACACATGCTGCCTCACAGGGGTGAAAATCTCAGACTGTGTCCATTCAGATTCATCAGGAAACAAACAAATGTATCATAAAATTTCAAATTTTAATGTGATTACATTGGTGCAATTTAGAAAAGATAGAAATACTCAGATGGTGCTGGAGGAACTACTTACATACAGTCATACCACAAACATAACGTGATGTATAATTATTTCAATCACTACTCAATTCAATTTCATTCAGAATTTGACACAGTCAGAGATACAGTAACCAATATGCCATTTATTTTTGGGGACGATTGTTTAAAAATACACCAATAATGTTATTTTGATAAATATTTGTGAATCATATTTTAATTGTTTTTTTGCAATAGATATATCAAAACTCATCAAAGTAAATATAAAACCAGTGGAGTGTAATACTGGTAAATAAAAGTTTCAGTATGTACATGAAGTAAACAACCCAAAACCAGATTAAATACACTACCAAATAAACCTGGTTTTGTTTAAACTGAGGGGCTGAGATCTATAATATACAGGGGTTGGACAATGAAACTGAAACACCTGGTTTTAGACCACAGTCATTTATTAGTATGGTGTAGGGCCTCCTTTTGCGGCCAATACAGCATCAGTTTGTCTTGGGAATGACATATACTGCGACCTGCACAGTGGTCAGAGGGATTTTAAGCCAGTCTTCTTGCAGGATAGTGGCCAGGTCGCTACGTGATGCTGGTGGAGGTTCGTCCTTCTTGGTGGTATGCTGACATTACCCTGGATACCGTGGCTCTTGAAACATCACAAAGACTTGCTGTCTTGGTCACAGATGTGCCAGCAAGACGTGCACCAACAATCTGTCCTCTTTTGAACTCATGTCACCCATAATGCTGTGTACATTGCAGTATTTTGAGCAGAACTGTGCTCTTACCTGCTAACTGAACCTTCACACTCTGCTCTTACTGGTGCAATGTGCAATTAATGAAGATTGGCCACCAGGCTGGTCCAATTTAGCCATGAGACCTCCCACACTAAAATGACAGGTGTTTCAGTTTCATTGTCCAACCCCTGTATAACAGTGTGCTGCTGAATGTTCTGTCTAGATCTAAAGTTACCACTCAGTACCAGCCCAGGTTCAAAATATACATAAATGCCATGGCTGGGGCTTACTTTGGCTCAAAGCTGTTGCTGTCCACTACGTCCTTTTATGTAGTTTAGTCCACCCATGTGTAATTTCCTTTCACCAAAACAGTTTTTACCTGACTGCATTTGGCAATCTAGTTATGCCATAGAAGCCTGTATAGACCTTTACAGTACACATCAAACCATCTGAGACTAATATTACAAAGGTATTAGCGTTATCTGTGGTGGTGGCATCTAGAACTAATAGTTGATATTAATGTAATGCTGTAGCTCTAGCTAACCTAAATGGCTGTAATGGACGGGCAGAGACCTTATAAAGGAGGAGGAGTTGTTTGGGAAAGCTCATAATGGTATGTTTCCGTGGAAATTCCTGCCCTTCAATAAAAAGTGACAACTGCCAACAAGAGAAAAGCTCCTCTTTGTTATGGAGAAAGCTGAATTTGACCTATCCAAATGGTCAAACATTGGATTTTAGATTAGGAGTTTTACATCACTCCCCATACATCACCACCACACCCCATGACCTTCTATAAAATCAAATGATTCTTGTCTTGGTCTTGTATATGAGGAAATAACTGCTCGGGGAACATTGTCAAGATGGTTGTTTAGTGGACAGGCTATTTTAAGTGCTTTTCGATATTACAGTAGTGGATTACAGGCAGTACACAACATTTTATGGCTTTACTTTTTGTTTAAAAATATTTTAGCCAGAAAATGCAACCATACATAATTGAATATCAGTACAATCGATTAAAATCGACACTCCAATATGAAAGCAGTTAATTTACCACCATCAGGTCGATGCATCATAATGCATTTCTGCACCACTACTGCAGGACAGGGATGCGAAAAGGACAATATGTGAGAATGATGAATAAATATGAGAAGGTGTTTGTCAAGATCAATAGTGTAATGCAGAAAGTGGCTTGCCTCCATGATACACAAAGCCTTGTTTGTTCAGTGATCCTCTTTCTCTTCCTCTTTGTCATAAACCTTCAGCACAGTGACATTGAGGGAAAGAAGTGAAGTCTTTCTTTTGGAGCTTCCGTGAAGAGAAAACTCCAGAATCTTTCAAACTAATGTCTACCTGCACCACCTGTAGTAAACCATGTTTACCGTGGAGGGTAATAAAAAACAAGAACATGGAAAGATGCTTCAGGACTTGCTCATTGGCTTCACCTCAGTCTAAAGCTACAGGTGTTCTGTGGTTTTACAGGTAAACATCCTGAAATGTCAAAATATTGACAGTTATAATTGTCTGGATGTTACATGTGCAACAGATCTTGCATCTTTTGAGGAATATTAGATGGCAAAAATTTGGCCTTTGAACTTCCCCTAGCTGTAGAGGTTAAAAGTAAGCTGGTTATAATATTTACATTCACTAAATTAATACAATTTCCTTTGTGGTTAAATTGTTTCCCTAACTATCACTCCAGTTCAGTGAGACAAAACTTGCACACTTCTAGACTGATGCTGATGTTGTGCTGTCAGTTGGGCAGAAAGAAAATGGAACTTAGCCATTCAGTTCTCACACAGATATTAAAGAACAAACAAACAAGTCCATAAACAAACAAAACATATATAAGTAACACGTACAAAGTAAAACGTACCTAACAGCATGTAATACCTCCACGAGCACGAATAACACCTGTGATTCAATTTAGCATGGACTGAACAAGTTTCTGGAAGTGGGCAACATCAATGTTTAAACACTTCTGCCTTTAAGTATTGGGCAGTTGGGCCAGATTTTCTGTAGACTGGGATTTGACACCCGTTACTCACACCCCGAAGGTATTCAAAGTCCCATCATCCTCATACAACACTATCTGCAGGAGCCTGAAGTTACTACCACTGCAGGCAAACATGCAAAGTGACTACATATTTTGCATGATCAGCTTTATATATATTTTGGAGGTTTGTGTCTGTTGTTTTGGGTTCATCTGTGAAAACTCAAACCTGTAGACAACATTCTCATCTATCCATGGTGTTCTGATGCCACACTGCCATTATTTTGGTAGGCTGTGCAAGTTCATTTGGCAACACAGTGGCAGTTTGGTTTGAGCTGATCCAGCAAATGCAGTAAAGCACATTTTTGTAAATTCTCACAAAAACATTTTTATAGCATATAGTCGCTATTCTATAGCTATATATTACCATAATTCAGTTTAATGACAGTTTGAAATTGACCAGTGTTAACTGAGGACCTTTATGCATAAACATAAGTAGAAATGTAGGTTAAACATGCTGAAGGTTAATCATGCTGATGTGAGCTGGATCTCACCTTGCATGTTACTGGCAAAACAGTACACATCAAACAGCTCAGATGGGTCCCGCTTCCCATAATTCCTCACTCCACGGGAGTACTCTGCGTGTCCATAGCAACCGAGCTCTGGCTTCTGGATGGGGTACCTGTGAAGAGGGGAACAAGGCATGAAATCCCCCCAGCATCCCCCGATACAGAAACCACCCAATCCAGATATCATTATGCAAATGGGACAGCGCTGACTTTGGTGTCATTAATAAATAATTGCTTTGATCCTGAACGGCTGACTGAGCTCAGAAGAGAAAGAGGCTATGTGCATGTCCGCTGTTGGATGCTCAGGGACTGTACTGGTGTTAATTAACAGCTCTGAATGGTTTGACTGCTGACACACTCTTGCGGCACTAATTTTGCAAATGTCATGTAAATGAATAAGACCAATCGATCGTAGCATGACTAGGGCTATTTTCTTGTCCTGTATGAATGTGTAATGGAAAGCCAGAAGGACAGTCCGCTCCACTGAGTGTGGAGTTTTCTTTTCTGATGCAAATCATGAGATGGCATCGCTTTTAACCCTTAATGGAATTTAGTCCGATTCATTTGCATAATTTATATTAATTTATTTATATTCATTTTTATTGCAGAATTGTACATAGCTGTCTCAGCAGTTAGAATCAATAAACAACTGCCAGGGCAAACTTGGGTCAGTTTTTGTGGATAAGTCTGCACTTTAGTGTATGTAAGCATAGCTAACCTGACCGTCTGGTCACTGAGCCATCCAGCGGAGCAGCTGTTCAGGCCTGAGTGGTAAGCGGACCACAGCTGCTCTGGAGAGGCCACCTGAGCCGAGTTCTGCTCACAGGCTCGCCCAGCATCCGCAAAGGTGAGAGAGTAGCGCTCAGCAGCCACGCGATAATGAAAGACGACCCCTAAAAACACAGAACAAAGATTAAAAAAGGAACCGAGTGCAGAAGTCCAGAAATATATATATTTTTTAAATTACATTTTTTATTTTTAATTTTTAGTCACAATATATTTCAATTTTGGTACACTCTGCAGATACACCATACTGCCAGAAGTATTCACTCGTCTGCCTTCACGCACATATGAACTCGAGTGACATCCCATTCTTAATCCATACTTTAATATTATGCCAGCCCACCCTTTGCAACTTTAACAGCTTCAGCTCTTTTGGGAGAGCTTTCCACAAGCTTTAGGAATGTGTTAATGGGAATTTTGTACCATTCTTCCAGAAGAGCATTTGTGAGGTCAGACAGTGATGTTAGACGAGAAGACCTGGCTCGCAGGCTCCGCTCTAATTCATTTGTCCTGTCAGGTTGAGGTCAGGACTGCAGGCCAGTCAAGTTTTTCCACACCAAACTCGCTAATCCATGTCTTAATGGGCCTTGCTTTGTGCACTGGTGGACAGTCATGTTGAAACAGCAAGGGGACATCACCAAACTGTTCCCACAAAGTTGGAATTGACTGAGCAGTCTGCATGCATTCGCGCTTGGTTTTATACACCGTGGCCATGGCAGTGATTGGAACACCTGAACTCAACGATTTGGACAGGTTAGTGAATACTTTTGGCAATATAGTGTATTTCTGATTATTCCTGAAATTAGATGTAGAGGTATGTGCATAAGGAGAAAGAACAGATATAGAGAAGAACAAAGTTTCCAAACCTGGAGTTCAAATAATTAAAAGATACAGTAATAATAGGACACAGCACAATTACAGACTCTAGTCCATCTTTTTAGTGCTGCTTTGTATGCTGTACTCTGTTCTTTAATGGTCAGGACCCCCACAGGACCACCACAGAGCAGATATTATGTGGATGATGGATTATTCTCAGCACGGCAGTGACACTGATGGTGTCACTGGTGTGAATGAATTCGACACAGCAGTGCTGCTGGAGTTCTTTAACACTGTGTCCTCTCACTGTCCACTCTATTAGACACTCCTACCTTGCTGGTCCACCTTTAATACTACCTCAGAGATAATACTTAGATAGACGGAGACGATCTGCTGCTGCAGAGCGTGTGTTGATCATCCTCTAGTCCTTAATCAGTGGTCACAGGACCCTGCCGGCTGGTAGACTATTCTCAGTCCAGCAGTGACACTGAAAAAACCCAGCAGTGCTTCTGTGTCTGATCCACTAACACCAGCACAACACATACAAGCAGACCATCACCATGTCAGTGTCACTGCAGGGCTGAGAATGATCCACCACCCACATAATACCTGCTGTGTGGTGGTCCTGTGGAGGTCCTTACTATTACAGAACAGTAAAAAATCAGGTTCTGAGAAAACAGGGTAGAGAAACAGGTAGACTATGGTAACTGCTCCTATATGGTAAGTGGAGCTGATAAAATAGACACCTGATGTAGAAACAAGCAATTCCTTCCTGCTCAGTGACTGTATAAGCATGAAATAGAAAATACACATACAATCTGCAAGTAAAAGGACGTGAAAAGGGAATTTGTAGATAAGTACAGTCCTGTAGTCCTACGGTTTTATATATAGCACAGATAAAAGTTTTTATGAATGTAACAGATATTTAACAAAATAAATCTTAATCTAATAACTGAACAAAACGGCTCAGCAGTTTAAGGGCTTAAAGCAAAAATCTGTACATGATCTTTTAATATACTCACTACACACGGCAGATAAGCTGCAGAATTAATGACATTTTACAATATAGTTTTTCATGTAATATCTTGGAACGCTGCTGGAATTAATTTCAAATGGATCTAAAGGGATTCATGAACAATTTGAGGCAATCTGCCCTGGTAAAACTTTGCATATTTAACTAATGAACTTCACAGCAGACTTCACACACAGCCCCCACTGTCATAGGTAATCAATCCCAGGACCCTAATTAAAGAGTTATGGGCAATTAACCAATTAATGAGAGCCTCAAACCAAAATAAAGCTGAAGTTGGAGGCGAGTAGAAAAAAACATTATATTATATCGATGGAATGAATCGATGTAATTAGTGGGCAATTAATTCACCGCAGCTTTTGCCGAATCGTTAATGAAAGAGCACCTCTCCGGAACGTTCTGACATCCCAAATTAAAGCAGACCTTTGAGCTTGGGGCTGCTCAGCAGCTCCTGTTCCTCTGGAGTTTGAAGTTTTTCTAATTGATCACCCACACTATGGGGTTAGCTAGTTAGCTCCCATTAAAGTTCTTAGCAAGGCCAGGAACAGCAACAGGTCATTTTTAATCCCATTAGAGCGGCTCCACTGACTTCATTATTACACATAGCGACGTGTTATAATTCTTAACATGTGGGACAGGTGCCTATAGGATAATGAAACTGACCTGTACCAATGACATCATGGCACTTTAATTGGAACCTTAGGGCCAGACGTCTGCATGTTAGAAGGACCAACATAGAATATGCCTGGCCACAATGTGTCACTTTGGCCAATAAACGTGCTCACAGTGTGTCCTAAAACTAACATGAGGTTAGATAGTGAGGTTCAAAGGGGAGATAATAAACGTACCCGCTTGGCACAAATACCCTCAATACATTACACCAACAGTGTGTTATCTAGTGAAGCAGCAATTCTAATGCCTCACACGTGAATCAGCAATCATCCATGGATAAAAACTTGTATTGCTCTATTGGTGTTTGAAAAAGCGTCCCACATTTGTTTATTTTCTCCTGCAAGACTAGCCAAAATCCATTTTATAAACCAGATAAGTACATGAAATGATTATATGGGCCATTCTACTGATTTACAGACATTGCAACATATATATATATATATATATATATATATATATATATATATATATATATATATATACACATATATATACATATACATATATATATATATATATATATACATACATACATACATACATACATACATACATATATATATATATATATATATATATATATCTATATATATATATATATATATATATATATATATATATATATATCGTCGCTGTCCAAAGAAAAACAGGTATCTCCAAAATGGCATCTTTACAGGAGAGGCCAAAAACCTCTTTTAATTTGAATGGAAGTCAATAGAACCAGACGTCTTTCCAAGACGTTTTGGGTCATTTAAATTGGTCCATTCTTTATGAAATCTCTACACAGTGTAAACAGCAGCTCATGTGCTCAAATGACGCATAAAAGTAAAAATCAACAAAAATGGAGATACATGTTTTTCTTTGGACAGCGACGATATACTGTGTATATATACCCATCATCAAAAGAATAGTTGCACCCAGACAGAGGTGTTGGATTGCAACGCTATGTGGAAGGAAGATAGAAGTTACCAGGAATAATAAATGCTGATAAGTTTAGACTGATATGGGCAATATTTGTTGAGCAACACATACAAGTATCGTCTATTAGTGTGCCATCGGGCCACATGTTTGTGAAAGCAACATTTCAGTTTTCTCAGCATGGAGTTGTAGGAGTTCCCAATTGTGTCCTGCGTTAATTCCACCCATGTAGCTTCGATATTCTCACACAGTTCCTGCAGATGTTGCGGTAGGTTTGGAGGAGGAGTGACACCAGGCCTTCTGGACGTGTGATGCGTTACAACAAACCACTCAAAGACGAGTCTCACTTTTGTCTTGGTGGAGACGACCAATGAATCTCTACACACAGATTCATTGGTCGTCTCCACCAAGACAAAAGTGAGACTCGTCTTTGAAAATGACCCACTGCCATTCTGAGTCACTCCATGACAAATCATATGACTGTTGGGTCACTCTGCAGATGTCGGAAAATTTGTCAGTTCTCTTTCTCTATGGTTCGTGTAGGTCTCCAAGATACTATATGTCGTTGGTGTGTGCCTTCTTCTATCCATTGCTGGCAACATCGTGGTATGATAATATCAGCACGACCAGTATGACGTGATAAGACCATCCCTCTTTCTTTGAACTTCTTCCACTACTCGAATTGGTTTGGTTTTTGAATCATGTGCATGTCTCATGATGTGAAACCTACCCAACAATTTTTATTTATTATTTCTGTTGTTTGATCCTGCTGGGTGCAACTATTTTTGATGATGAGTGTATTCCCAAAATCTTCATTAATAGAGTTAGCGAATGTAACACCTCTATTTCAATAATTTAAGATCTTTTTGATTTCCTTTAAAGTGAAGCTGAAGAAATAAGATTTTGTTTTGTTTAATTTTTTAGATTTACATTACGAGATGTTGCAATAACTACAAATACAGCTGAGTGCACAACATGCCTGTAGAATGTGGCCTATTTGCGATGAGAACCTGGTGCAAAAATCTTCACTGTCTTTGTATATTTCTCTCTGGGTTTATGCAGCACCTGCAGAAGAAATGTGTCCCCTGGTCTGGTTCACTGCTTTTGGCTGATCTTCATCTCACCTGTAACCTCCAGAGGCACGGTGTCCTGCTCATAAGTGTTTCCCAGAAAAAGGTGACAGCGAAAGGTTCCGGAGTCATTGGTGCGGAGCTGTGAGAGGGACAGGGAAGCATTCAGGATGTCCCGGGAGAATCCAGGCAGGCCCACCCGCCCTGTGAACACCCGGTGCACCTGGACCACCTCCCCCACAGCCAAGAGGACTGGAGTCTCCACTCCATCGCGCAAGAGCGTCCAGCGGACACGTGGCGTCCCGGCCTGCTTGGACGGGTCCAGCTGCAGGGTATGGACACACGGGAGAAGGGCAGAGCCTGACAGCGGCTCATGGATGGTGGGATGTGTTACTCTCTGCACAGTTACTAAAGTTTCCGCTTCAATCAGACCTAAAAAAAAGAAAGATAGAGATGTCAGGGTGTGAATTACGGAGGGTTCTATTAAAACTTTAAATCCCCCCATATGAAGGAAGCAAAGGCAAAAGAGCAGGGGGCTCTTCAAACGCACATATAATAAGTCATGTTTACAGCAAATACTAAAACATGTGTTCTAGGCTGCTTCAGAATGACATGGAATACAGTACTGAATATTCCTAGAGCACACTCCACTACTGTTCACATGCAAACACTTTTTACCCCCT
Source organism: Prochilodus magdalenae (assembly GCA_024036415.1). Classification (NCBI taxonomy): domain Eukaryota; kingdom Metazoa; phylum Chordata; class Actinopteri; order Characiformes; family Prochilodontidae; genus Prochilodus; species Prochilodus magdalenae. The sequence goes on along the minus strand of JAMWET010005638.1, from coordinate 942,879 downwards.
GAATCTTTAAATCAAATAAACACCAAATATAGACAAAGCTTTTGTGAATTAGCTGTTAAGTTAGTTTTGTCAATTAGCTAGTCTGTAGTTAGCTTGTAAATAGTGTTGTGAATTAGCTATTGGCTGGCTAATTTATGAAATGAAAAATTAGCTAATTTTGTAAGCTGCAAAATAGTACTTTCTGGGATTTGTGAATTAGCAAGTTAGCAATTAGTTCATTTTGTGAAGTAGCCTACTATTAGTTAGCTAGTTTTGTACATTTGCAAGATGCTGGATATCCAGCACAATTAGCTATGTTATTTAGCTACATGAAGACTGAACATTTTTGAAAACAACAACTCTATGCTGTAAGATTACACAGGCAGACTCCACTACTGAAAACATTACAACCATTAGGGTTAAAACCTGATGCTTTTGATTTCTAGTGGGAATTGGATTTCCTAATTGAAATTTTTTTAAACACTGTAAAAAGTGCAACCTGAAAAATAGCTCTAATTTGTTACAAGCAATTATATTAGTTTTAGGCAATTCATAAAATGACTGATTGCAACAATCGTTCATTCAAACATTTTTTTTTTCGTTGGATAAACCTAAATCATTTGCTAAAGTAATTTTTTAGAATGGAACAAAACATTTTCACAGCGTAGGATACCTTCAGGAAACCATAACTTGTAACACCTTTAAACTGTGATATCAACCAATCTAGAAAACACAAAACCAACAGAAACCTTTAATAACTTTTTAAAAACATTTTCCTCCATGGTTAATTAAAGAAAATGCAAAGAACAAAAAAGGAAAATACAGACTATATAATGTAAGAATTAATGCAAGTAAAAATAAGTAATAGTGAGATATGATTCTAGGAAAAGCGCCCTTTTATTCATGTCTTTAATTCTATTTGATTAAATTCTTTTGTTTAAACTTGTTTAAAACATTCGCAAACCAAAAATCACATTTATACCATTTAAACCTCACTGTTTATCAGCCAAGACAAGTTTTAGTTTTTTTGTGTTGCACTGGAGCTACAGCAATTCTGTAGCTAACAAATTATTAAAGCTAGTTCCCAGGTTTCCACAGTGCAGTTCCTAGTGCTTGATAGCTACATAGCCTTGTAGCTCCAGCCCAAAACAGGACTCAAACTTCAACTCCAAACAAGTCTTGGCAGATCAGTTACATTTGGCAGCAAGGAAAAAATAGTGTAAACTATTACTTTAAAAAGCCTCAGAAATGGATTTATTTGCTTCATTTGGGAGTGTTTGCTAGCACTGCTGCAGTTTGAAAGGCTGTTTGATGGACATACAACAATTCCTGACTGGGGCTTTAAATAAATCACTGTCTTTGCAAGGCTCACTCCTGAAACTTGTGTTAAAGCTCCTCAAACTTTCTTCAAATGCCTGACACATGGAAAGTTTTGCTATTCGGTTTGAACATCCACAATCAAATTCAACAGTTCATTAGAGCAGACAGAGAAAAGAGGGAGAGGGAGGAATAAAAGATGAACGTTCTCCGAAGAGCTAAAAAGTCTCCCAGACACCTCAGGAGGAACAGAAATAACCTCTTTGAGATCTATCTTACCAAATTAGAGTGCAAATATTTGAGCCTTCTCAACAAACGACTGTCTGTCTACTAGAGCTTGAGAAAGCACTGAAGCCCAGAATGATATTGTTCTTGTAGTGACATGCTCTATTCTTTCTTGTCACTGCTTTTGAGAGACATTCTAATTAAAGAAGAGCTGGGAAAGTGTGCGTTTGGTCTGCGGGTGTGTGTGTGTGTGTGTGTGTGTGTGTGTGTGTGTGTGTGTGAAGAGAGTAGGGTTACTGACTGATGTCAGCACCACTATACACTCTCACCTAGAGACTGGCTCATTTCTCGTCAGACGTTATGAGTTCCTGAAGGCCCTGAAGGACCAACAGTTTGGCCACATGAACTCAGAAGTTTCTGTTATTACCAGCAATAACCACAGTATGGTGTACGAGGTGCTATCAGAAAGTTCTGAGACTGAATGAGCGGACCATGGCACAGTAATTCAAACAGAGCAGATGCCAGCAATAACTTTAATTACATAGCATTTCATGTTATGCTGTGTGGTCAAAATCAGGACTAGGTTTTTGTGAGGACTCACAATTGCACATTTGTGATTTTACCATGGACCCATGGTGCAAAATACAGGGGCTCCTTGGGGCACTAAGTAAGCTCTTTGACCCCCTGACAGTCACAAAATTAAAAATTCTTGGGGGTCCCTGAAAATAAGCTTATCATAATGATAGCTGTCAACTGTGCTTCATCCACAGTTGGTGAGCTTCTTGACTAACCAAGGAAGCAGCTTTTAGAGGGAGATTGAATTGCTACTGTGGTAACATTAGAGGCGATCTGTAAGATCTCACTTCATGTGTGCAAGGCCATGTTACTAAATTAGAAAAAGAGCATTTCTGACTAAACTGTTAAATCAAACCAATCTTGCCATTGAAACTTTATGGTAATGAGCCAGTCAGTGCTGGATTAGCAGGGCAAAATGGGACCCCCTGAATACCGGGGGGTATTTCATGCATGGACCTCACACTTGTGCAGAGAGCAAACAAACTTTCTGTCAAACTTGGGAAATCAGCTCTGCAGAAGGCTTACCGCAATGAATTAATGAGAGGGCCAAGAGTGGCATTTGTGTTTGAAAAGGGCCAGAACGACACTAGGGGATCAAGAAGTCAGGGTGTTCCTCCAATGAGTACAAGCCCTGTAAATGTCTAAACAATTGCATGAACTGGATCAGCATCAAGAAAATAGCTGACATCATCAGTATTTCAGTGGGAACAGTTCAGGCAATCATTAAGTCCAATTTGAATATGCACTGGGCTGTTGCCTGGGCTCCTGACTCCCAAGCAAAAGAAGCACTATGCCAATGGCTGCAAGAATATTTGTCAACAGAGATTTCGAGGATCATCTCTGGTGACATGAGTTGGGTCTACACTCTCCAAAGAAGGCCTGTCAGGCCGTGAACATGACCAAGACCATGCTTCTCATTTTCATCAACATTTGGAATGATGTGCACAGGATTCTCACCACAGGGCCAGACTGTCTACGGCAAGTTTTACCGCACTCTTCTGAGGGTGAACATTCAACTCCATGACTGTGATCACACTGGCAATTCCAGGAGCCAAATCCAGTGAGTATGTCCTTATGGTGATTCATCCGGACAACAAACCTGCTTACAATTTTTTGGCTGCACCAGCACAGTCATTGCTATCCACCATACTCACTGGACTTGGCTCCCTTTGACTTTTTGCTATTACCCTAACTAAAAATTCAAACAGAAGGGCTGCCTGGCAGCAGTTTTCCAAGTGTAACAGGTGCACTGGGAGCGGTGTATTGCTGTAAAAGGCGGCTAGTTCGGAGGTTATGTCAGCCAAGTTTAAATCAGGTATCTCACATTCAGTCCATATCACATTTGTGTTTGTAGGTAGACTATAACTATTATGATTTTAATTTTATGAAAGCTTTTGTTTCATTTTGTGGAAAGAAAAACCATGTACGTCAACACTGCTACGATTCCCAGCATGGTGAAGCACAGCACGCTATACCAAAAGAGTCCCTGGGCAAGACTTCTAAAGGCTGCTGTGTTGTCTGGCATCGTGTAAACATCAAGTTTATGCTCATTGCTCTACTTGACTCTACTTAAATTTCAAACTCGGGTGGGCACTAAATGAAAATAAATGCTTAATAATAATATAGACGCGCTGCTGCTTGTAATTGGTTGCTGCTTAATGAACAGATTTGAATATTCGATTCCACACAACAATCCGATTTCAGTCAGACTAACTGGTGTGCATGCATGTGGCCTAAATCGGATCAGTCCAGATACCAAAGTGACCAGGTATATAAGGAATCTGATTGACTTCCTCTATTTAAATTTCAGGTCATGTCTGATCTACTGTGGCTTTGTGTAATCTCGACCCAGCTCAAATTTATGTAGTACAGGCAAAATGCTGAGTGGCAGTGATGTGCTGAGAATCTGAACAGTGCTTGCTGCCTGTGTACACGTGTATTAAACATTCAGAATTTTTGGAAGCTGCTGCTGCCAAAACTCTCAATACGTCTGATGAAGGGTGTCTGCCAAGAGAAGATGTCATTTCTACAGTGAAATCAGCAGAAAAAGCCTGAAGTGCAGACTCGAACCTGTCAACACAGGATGTAAACTGAATGTAAATACAAACTCTCTGTTCTCCGTATCACCGCTAGGCTGGACCATCTTTATGGAACATTAGCCAAACTCACATTTAACTCTGTCTTCTGGTTAATTAAAAAACTGTAGCGCACAACTCTCTCTATGCTCTGCTCTCTCCCTCCCTCTGTCTCTCTCTCTCTTTTTCTCCCCCCAGATTTCTAAGATACTACTGTAACAGCATGAGCTGCCTGGCTGCTTCTGAAGCTTAAAGTAAAAATGACAAACTTTCTTGTCAACAGCATCTCTCCCGGAACACTAATAACACCAAAGAACAGCCAGATATAGACAAAAGACTCTCTCTCTCTCTCTCTCTCTCTCTCTCTCTCTCTCTCTGTATTTCCTGTCTTTTATCTCTCACTTACCCTCCTATCTCTTTCTCCTCTCTCTCTCTTTCCTGCTTCCTTTCTTTCTCGTGTCACAGACTCTCACTTCCTCTTATCTTTCTATCTCTTTCTTTGTCAAACCACATCGGTTCCATGATGCATGATGACACAGTATTAAACACTCAGGACAGCTTGTATATATACACTCATCATCAAGCAAATGCACAAATAGAAGGAATCACCTGACAGGAATGAAACTTGGTGGGCTGGCTTGACATTGTGAGACATGCGAATGATTCAAGACTCGGTCGTGCATGTGACCTAAGCAATGACAGGTCTCATCACTGTACCTAATTTGACCAAACAGTCACGATTGCGGACAATTAGCGAGCAGTGATGTCTTCTATGAGTCATCCTGTTACTGCCAGCACCATTTGCAGACGGCTGTGCAATGCACATCTACATGTGCACGACTGCCCTTAAGACTGCAGTAGTGTCGTGCCAGACTGTCATGGAGTGACTCGAAATGACAGCGGGTAATCTGCAGTGATGAGTTCCGCTTTTGTCTTGGTGAGGACAACCAACAAATGTGTGGAGGCACCGTGGTCAGCACCAAGATGAACGGCTTGTTGTCACATGTGACATGTCCACCCCCACCCCTACCACACCGTCTGCAGGAACGCAGGAACGTATATGTGTGAGAATATATTTAAACTGCATGGGATGAATTATCGCAGGACACCATTAGGAAGCTCTACAACTCTGTGCTGAAGATGTCTGGCATGTTGCATTAGCAAACACAGTGTCCCGACGCCATACTGAAAGACACATCTTCAGATTAAATTTATCATCATTGTGTGTTTCTGGTAACCTTTATCTTCCTTCCCAATAGTACTGCAATCCCACAATTCATTCTGAGTGCAACTATTCTTTTGACGATGCCTGTAATTATGAAAAACATGGCTTAAAATTGCTAATGAAACCTCTTTGGGAATTGTGTGACTGGGCTAATGAGTAGCTTGATTGACAGCTCTCTGTCCAACACTCCTAGCCTGCTCCACCACTCCTACAGAACTACAGAAAGCACTATTTGGCTTTTATGTGATGGTAACTGGGTGAAACAAGTCTGTCTATTGCTGATAAATTCTGACTTAGCACTGACTTTTCTTTTTAGCTAATTACATCTAACGCAGCCGTGCATCAAAATTTGCTGAAAACTTGTTTCCTGCAGAAGTGTCTTCTGTTCACTTCTAAAATAAGCAAAAACATGCATGTAATGAGTTTACAAACACATTCTTAATTCTGAAGATCTGGTGTGTTGCATTTGCCCCCCCTACCCACCTTGCTCTTGTTAATCACACTGAGCAAGGCAGCGGGGGTGTTCTCAGTCAGCTGTCTGATCCATGTGTAAACTTGACTTTGAGATTTACTCTGAATACATTTCCTTTTCCCCCCACTGCATCCCGAATCAATTTGGGACAGCCAAAGCAAACGGAATGAACTGTAGATATTTAATACAATAAGGCTTAAAGAAAACGAGCGGAGTATTTTGAATAATGGAAAGGAGATGTATCGCACCCCCCGCACGTGAAGACAAAAAAGAAAAAAAAAAATCCTCTCAAATCTGCATTTAGATGAAACTGCTTTCAGCAGACAGGCCCCCCAGAGGCTCACTATTGTTCAGAAATCCACTCATTTCCCCCCCAAATAACACACAGAGACACAAACACCACACACACACACACACACACACACACACACACACACACACAAACACCACACACACACACACACACACACAGACAGGCGAGGACATGCAAACATGCACGTTCACTCAGACGCACACAAAGCCCCAAACTGATCGTGTGCACAATAGTCACATAAGCTAACACTTCAGCATTTCTTACGTAGGCTAATCCTCTTAGCCAGTGAAGGCTGGTCGTGATACTGGGGGCTGAAAAAATAATGTGTTGTGTGTTGAAATGTTGGGAGCCACAACTGCAGCAGGCTAACAGCAAAATGACACTATACTGAACAGCAGCACTGGACTTCCTAATTACCTAACCAGCTATCTGCTAGCTATTGTTAAGGCATGACATAGCAACACCCACACAGAGGGACCCCTATATAGAGGGTCCAAGCCTCTATTGCATTGGAGAATGCTCTCGATGTTTGAACAGAGCTAGGTCCAAAAAAATCTTTACAATTCTTACACTAATGACAAAACATACTAATGAAGTAGCTAACGTTAGCCTCCACAGACAAAAGCCAAACCGTACCATTGCTGATGCGCTTGATGTAGTCAATGGGTTTTGCAGGTGTTTCGTGCTGTGAACCCACCAAGTTTTGGTTGTCAGGCTCGCAGCTAGCTTGCTAAGGCAAATATGTAATGTTAGGTAGTCAAACCGCTAGTTAAACCTAGCTATCTTGGCGTTAGCTGGGCAGCACAGAAAAAGGCCCAAGTACTGAAATGTAAAGAAATTTCAAACAGCCAAATGACAAAAACAGCAAAGCAGGAGTTAACACTAGCAGTGCTTTCCACCACTGGAGACTCTCTGGAAGAAATAGTGCTTGATGCTGAACTTACAGCGGTTCTTCAGACTGCTAAGCAAACTTGGGCAAGGAGTATGAATCCAACAGGGTGCGTCATCTTCAATACTGCACTTATCAGAAGAGTAGCTGCACCCAGAAGGAAGTGTTGGATGGCAGTGTGATTGGGAAGAATAAGGAACCAGGAACAATAAATAATGATAGATTTAGACTGATACGTGCAACGTTTATTGAGCTACACATACAGAAGTAATATCACTAGTGCAACATGACAGATGTCTCGGTATGGAGTTGCACAGGTTCCTAATGGTGTCCTGTGATAATCCATCCCATGCAGCTTGAAAATTCTCACACAGTTCCTGCAGGTTTTGCAGTAGGGGTGGAGGTGGCGTGACCCCAGGCCTTCTGGACATGTGACTCATGATATCTAACCGTTCATCTTGGCGCTGGCCACCTTGTGCCTTTACACACCGATTCGTTGGTTGTCTCAACCAAAACAAAAGTGGGACTCGTCACAGAAGATCACAGGCTGTCAGTCTTATGCAATGTTGACATGGTGTTAAGGGCAATCGTTGTAACAGTTGGTGTGCATGTAGTCCTGTGTTGTACAGCCGCCTGCCAATTATGCTGTCACTAACAGAATGACACATGGAGGGCATCACTACCCACTGAATGTCTGCAATCGTGGCTGTTGGGTCAGTCAGGTACAGTGATAAGGCCTGTCCTTGCTTGCATCATATGTGCAGCTAAGCTTGAAACTTGAATGAAAAATACAGTAAACACAGACGTATTCTTCTTATGAAGCATTTAAAACATTTCTCAATTCAACATTCCTTAGTAAATTTGTATCTGTATTATTATTATAGTTACTAACTATTTTACAGCAGCTGTAAACATGGGGCAATCTTAACGCCCCCAAAGGTACTAATATTAGCATACAAATATTCAGCTCAGGTGGGCTAGAGTTGATTTTCTTCCTATTACACCATACTATCAAGCTGGGAGAGAGAAGGCAGGAGCTTCCTCCAAACTGCCACATCTCTTCAAACTGCTGCTAACCCAACGTCACGCTTGGTGGAGAACGCTAACTGCCAATTCATACCCAGTTCTTACACTCCAAGCAGGCATTCCTCACATCAGCCCTTATCTATGCGACTTGGATTCGCGTGACATGAACAATCCCAGCGTTCCTGACATTTGCACTCCTCCTTCCTCCTCTTGTCTTTTTTGTGCAGACTGGCTGTTCTTTATCAGCACTCACGCTGTCTCTCACTCTGTGAGGTTACATATTAATATAGTTAGATGACTGACTGGACCACCTGCCCACATACTCCAATCTCTCTCTCTCTCTCTCTCTCTCTCTCTCTCTCTCTCACAGACAAAAACATACACAGACCTCAGCCATCACCAGCTAACACCATGGCAACAGTAGCTTGGTGAGCAAGAGAGACAGGAACCGGTCAAATCACCACTCAATATCGCTCTTATAGGGATGGAATCAGGGAGAGAAAAGAATGAGAGTGATAGAGAGAGAGGAAGAACGATGGAGGGTGATAGAGAGAGTGGAGAAGGTAAGAGGAAGAGAATGCGGGAGAGACAAAGGCGATAGAGAGAGGAGATATGGAAAAGAGATTGATAGGGTAGAGAGTAAAAGACTGATTAAGAGAGATGGGAAGAGAGATATCTGAGAGAGAGAGGGGGAAGGTAAGAGAAAGAGAATGTGGGAGAGACAAAGAGAGAGAGGATGAGAAGAGGGAGAAAGACTGATAGAGAGTGATAGGAATCAACAGGAAGAGAAAGTAATAGGGGAGAGAGAGAGAGAAAAGGAAAAAAATGTGGGAGAGAGAAAGAGAGATGGAAAGACTAGAAGAGATCCTGATAGGAGAGAGACAGAAAGTCTGAAAGAGAGAGAGATAAAAGAGAGATTGATGGGGAGTGAGAGGAAGGGAGAAAGACTGCTAGAGAGTGATAGGAATCAATAGGAAGAGAGAGTGATAGGGGAGAGAGTGAAAGACTGATAGAGTTGAGAAGAGAGAAATCAGAGAGAGAGAAGAGGATTTGGCACAGTAACTCCAACAAGGATAGTATAAGAAAGATAGAAATCCAGAGAGGATAAAAAAGAAATAGAAAGAGAGATAGTAGACAGAGTGAGAAGAGAAACAGGAAGTGATAGGAATCTAGTAGACACAGAGAGAGATAGCAATTGATAAGAGAAAGATAAAGGAGAGAAAGAGATAGAAGAGAAAGAAATAAAGAGAATAAAGGAAATGAGGTAAGTGAATTGCAGAGAAGAAGAGAAAAAGAAAGAGAGATAAGGATATAGTACAGTGATGTGGAGAGAGTAACTGATAGAGTGATCAAGGACAGGGGGAGATGGGGAAAGGGAGAGTGATAGAAGAGAGGACTCTGTAAAAGGACTCAATATGGCCTTTATAGGGACAGAATGAGAGAGATAGGAAAGAAATAAAGAAGAGATAGAGACAGGAGAGAGAGAGAGAGAGAGAGAGAGAGAGAGTGAAAACATGTGGATAGCTACCATCAATGGCTGTGTGAATAATTAAAATGTTGCTTCTCCTGGAGACAACAGTGATGCTGAAGTGCCTTTCCAATCCACTTCAAAGCGCCGTGTGTGAGAGAGAGTGTGCTGTGAGCAGATGTGCCAGTTTATCAGTGTTGCGTGCTACAGAAGCAGCAGCTTTACCTCTGTGTTCTTATTTTAGGATATATGATGAGCACACGAACAATAGCATGACCACTTACTCATGTGCATTCAGCATTCACTCTACAGCATTCCCACAGTGTACCAACTACAGTACACCGCACCATATATACCACATACTGAATATGCCTGTATATATAGTATATAGCTGCATATATATCTGTGGCTATATCGGGCCAAATCCTTGGCTCTCCAAAAAGCTATCTCTACAGGAGAGGGAAAAAGCATTCTTAGCTTTGAATTAACAACTGTTCTTAAACCGAACTTCCTCTTCTTCTTTGGGTTCTTCTTTAGGATGTTCTTAGGTAAGACCAGAATGTACACACACTCAAGAACAAAAGTTCAAACAGTCCTGATGACATCGTTTTCTGAGGACCTTCCTGAAGAACTAACGAGGTCTGATTCTCCTCAGTGAGCAGCTACATGCATTTTAGCCACGTTATAATTTCAGCCAAAGATTCAGGGTCTCCTGTTGAGATCTGCAAGTGCAAGGCTGAAAACCACAACTGAATGCCCATGATCCTATTTTGATAGTTCCACCTTGTTACCTGTATACAACCCTTTTTCATCATTGTTAAAAAGATTAAACATAAACATTCCTGGTTATTATAAAACACTGATTATTTTTTTGAGCTACACGTTGTTCAACAACATGGCAGTAAGAAGACACTGCACATTTGAATGTTCTAATACTTGCTGAATTTACTTGATTAGTGTAGGTTGGTTAGATAAACATTAAGGAATGTATAATGGATTTTATGATTTTGTGATTTTACAGATCCACTATAACTAAGGTTGAGAATTTAGCAATTCCGGTTTTGCTTATTGATTCTGGTTCTTATGATGTATATTCAGTACAGTGAAAGAAAGATGCCATGTGCAAATGTATACTTTCTATATTGAACTGTGTTGTCCACAGTGGCAGCCACTATTTTATTCACTACGCCAAATTTTTGCAAAATGTTGGCAGCTTCAGTAGTGTGCTGTCAGTGGCTTGTTGCTCAAGGGTCCCTGGTCAAGGCAACCTTTTACAATCTACACAATGACGTGTTACACCATGTACACAGGTCTGGCAGACTGCTGTGTTCCTTCAGATGTGCTTTTGGAGTAATCGTGGGCGTGTTAGCACATAAGAAGAAGGAAAAGGCATTTGTAGGAACTGTAAGAGGAACTGAAACGTTCCTTTATCAACAGGAACACAGTGGCTGGAATTTAGAAAATAAGTTCCAAATCGAACGTACAGTCCAGCAGTCCAGAGTTTTCATGATCATATGGTCAAAATTATGAAAAGTGATACTAACCTAATGCTTCAGGTTCTGAGGTCACCAAAGGTGATGAAGGGAACGATGAGAAACTAGAGAAACTAAAAGATGTGCACATTGCCAAATCTAGTTTGTACTGCAACACAGATTTTGAGAAGTCCCAGTGTAGAATACATATACTTTTTTAATTATTACATTGTCTGTTATATATGTGCTACACTGGCCTTTCTCGGCTGTGTAGCTAACATTAGCGTTAGCTAGCTAACTGACAATGATTAGTTTACAACAAGAAGCCTGACTATAGTAAATAAAAAACTTTTTTTGAAATAATTTTGAAATACCTTATAAACAACCAAATCTATGTTGTGTCAGATCATAGTGATATACCAATATCTTATTGCTTAGTCTGCATAAAATCATCTGCAACTTTGTATTTACATGAACATCTGCATTCATCTTTGGTTGTTTTTTATGGTTTTATCAAGTTGGGAAGAAAGACCTACAACTACTGGCATGTTTCACCATGTAAAGGCAACCTGAGAGTTCATTGTGAGCTCTTCCACAGGTCGTTATATATAGGCTAACGCATAAAAGGCTGATCTGAAGGTACAGAAGCATAAATTGGCCTGGCAGGTGGGCTGACCTTCCCATCAGCCCCCCCTGATGCATATCTGTTGCTTGAGGGCATTTAATGAAAGGGCGGCTGACCACTGCGTACAGAAACAGCAGCTTGGCCTGAGATGTATTACAGGGCTGGACCCACAGCATGATCCGCACAGCCAGAGAGTTTCTGATACCGCTGATGTCTATAGACAGCCATGCCTGACCGCTTCTTTCACCAGCATTAGAATAGAGATGCTACAGGCAGGGTTGATCTACAGTATTCACACACTTAAATGGGACAAAGGGCCGGTCCGGTTACAGCACAAGCACACAAGCAGTGTGTGTGTGTGTGTGTGTGTGTGTGTGGCATACTACAAGGTCGTGCAGAAAGCAGCAGAGAGGAAAAGAGTGGGTGTTTTTTGAGCAGCGTCTTTACAGGGGCATTGGTAAGCCACTGTGTTATTAGGAGTGTTGTAGTTTTCCAGTACATTGTAAGACAATAAATGCAGTCTTATTATCCAGTTATTAATCCTCTGGATTATTAATCCAGAAGATACAATTATGAATGTGCTTGGTAAATTAATAACTAATGTCCAAATACTCCTTCAGATTTCAAAATCAAACAACTAGCTAATGTTTGCACCTACTTGAAAAAGCCAAGATGGCCCTTAATACAGGCTATGGTGTTTTATTTCCTGCCATAAATCCACATCTTTGTGTTTCGTTTATTATCCTATTTCCTGTGTTGTCCAGCTAAGGCCAAGAGAGCTAGCTAGCAACCTTTGCCTTTAGCTAGTAATCTTCACCTTAGCCAGCTAGCTAGCTATTTTTTCTTGGTCTCACCAACACGCCTGACAACAGAAGCATGTGACATGGGTTCATTAACACCCTATCTAACCTATAGCCTATATCAAAGGTATCCACAAATGGGCATTTCTGGCCTTTGCCAGTGGCTGCTAACATTAGCTAGGTTAGCGAGTTCCCTAAGGTTAGAGCACACTGGCATCAAACATTTTTGTCATTCTTTAACTGCACCTTTCCTTATCAACGTCCTAACAAGCGGATTTGCCTAGCTTATTTCAATTAGTAGAAACAGATGACCGGCTACTTGAGCACTTGGGTTGCTCTGTACTACTTTTTAATTTTACCTGGGATTACTTCATCTATTTCAATGACAGACTAATCACAGACACATCTTAAAAAATGCTAATCAGACCTCTCTGAGTACTGTGTGGTCGTGGCTAATGAGTAGCTTGATTGACAGCTCTCTGTCCAACACTTATAGCCTGCTCTGCCGCTCATACAGAACTGAAATCAGTATGCTGCTTTTATGTGACAGTAACTGGATGATAAAAGTCAAGGATGAACAGACATACAGACGAACAAACAAACAACTGGGAGGATGAAGTAATGCATACAGGAACAGATGGGCAGATGGATGGATGGACAGATAAACAAAGGAGAAGACAGACGCATGGATGGAGAGAGGAGAACACAGAAGGATGAAGCAACATGTTAAAGAAGAACTAGAGGAATAGACAGTTTATAGACAAAAGAACAAGTATCAGGCAGCTGCAGAAAGGTGGTCTTGCTTGCTAGTTCTTGGTTTTGCTGGGTTAGCATTAGCTCGCTCTGACAGTGAAACTGTTTTGTGTGGGCGACCCAGTATTTGGATCGCCCAGTTAATATTGGGAGAAGATAAATATAATGAAATACCGCACATATTTATTACACTGGGAAGCTTTTCATAAGACATACCCCAGACAGACACAGGGCTTCGATAACTCAAACAGCACACAATAGCTCTGAACATCATGCATACATTTTTCTAAAGCATGAAACATGTTGAACAAGACCACAGCCTAATTCAAACACATCCTTTACACCTGCACTAGAGAAGCTGACCCAAGACTGTGTCATTATTAAAAATAATCTTTCTTTATGAGCTCTGGTAATAGATGAAAAATCTCAGCAGGAAACCATTCTCTCCTTTTTATCTTCATCTTTTGTAAGGGAGGTTTGCTGGAGCGATCAGAGGAAACAGAGATTAAAAGAGACTCAGAGAGATTCAACACTTACCACATCCGGCCCAGAGACACAGGAGAACCGCCAGAGCCTGTAGACCACTGGCACCACACACACACCCCATCCTGGAGAGGAGACAGAGAACTTCATTTGAGAGACAAAACCTAGGACTCTGCCTGCTTGGACATATTAGGACAGGGGTGTCAAACTCATTTTCACAGAGGGCCACATCAGCATAATGGTTGCCCTCAAAGGGCCAGGTGTAACTGTAAGCCAGTATAAATGTAGAATAAATGTAAGTACTCCTTGATGTTAAATAACTCTGAATTTATTACTTATTCAACTTATAAATGATTGCATAGATGTAAAATATGTTTGCTTGTTGCTCTGTTAACATAAATCCTGTTACTTTGTCAGGTTAAGAAACTCCTACTACTCCATCAATCTCACAGGCTTTCAGCGTACACTGCTTCAAAAACACACCCTCTGAAAACGGACGTAAACGCACAAATGATTTCTTCATCTACAGTAAAGCTAGCTTTCAGCTGCGTCGTTTTGGGCCGTAGCTCTCGTGAACATATTCTGCTGTGATCGCAGTTTGCCTTTTAATTCTTGTACAGTTTGTTGCTTTTCCTGAAGACTAACTTTGGCATATGTAGCTCCGTGTTTGGTATCAAAGTGCTAATGTAAATTGTACTCCTTGACAACTGCCACCGCCTCATAACACAAAACACATACCGGTTTTTCTCCTTGAAGCACAAACATGTATCCACCTTCCCATCTCTCTTGAAACTGTCTTCCATCGGCATCAGTTTTTCCTTTTCCTGGACATTTTGGGATCAATATTTGTAGCTATTTCTTAATTCCCCTTGTTAAAAAAATCACATCGAAGAGGATACACTGTAATCTAGTGGTGGAATGCTGTCACTTGGCGGGCAACATAATCGGCATGCATTGTGGGAAATGTAGTTTAAGATCAAGGCACGCTTTAGAATTAGTGGCGGAATAATTAATAATTAAGTCTAAAAGCGTGCATTGACCATAAACTCCATTTCCCACAATTCATGCCGATTATGTTACCTGTGAAGCGACGGCAGTAAGCCACTAGATTGCAGTCTACTCTTGCGGGCCTTGAGTTTGACACGTGTATTAGGACAAGCACAGAAATGCAGGATGTGATGTCTAACAATGATGAAGGTAGATGTGTTGCTTTAAAACAATGGTTGGACAGCAGGTCATATGGTGTGGAAGTAATTCCCAGCAGATATGAGAAGTTGGAGTAAATTATTTCAGCAAAATGTGACTTTGTATCTCAAAATGATGACTTAGCATCTCAGATCATGACTTGTGTTCTCCTTAAAAGACTCAAAACAATGACTCTTATTCTCAAAATGACCCGTTTCCTGAAAATGCTGTTATGGATAAAATTAATGGCTTACAAAATACCCCTGATATATAAAAAAATATTTTGCCATCTCAAGAAAAAAAAATAATTATAAGTCATTATTTTCTTTATCCCTTACAATAAAACCGGCGGTTTTGGGTACTGTGCCTTTATGACTGATCTAAGATGAATCAGCTCTGTTCTGATTGACTGTCCTGCCTCATTAAGTAAAACACTCCGACCTGAAACATTCCTTAGAACTAAGTGGATGGGGCAGACCTGATGTAGGCTGGCTGGGTGGATATGGTAAAACCAGTTGGGTCCTGTGACATCACAAAAATAATGAACTCAAAAGCAGCACAGTTTCCATAGATTTACTGTACAGTCTGGAGAGTGAATGGTAAACGTTCAAACATGTTTCCATATGATTTCAGACTCTCTCCCAGGGAAACTGGGTTTTCCATAATAGGCGCCCTTTAAAGTACACGGTTTGGCTTTATGGAATATTTCATGGTTACAGTCAGACTGTTTGTACACTGGGGGACTACATCTTGATTAGATTGTTTAATTGCATGTTTTTTCCACACTATTTATACACTATTCGGTTTAATTGGCAGTGTAATGTCACCTCCTTGAACCCCCACCTCTAATCAAGCCCTGAGTGCAGCTGTGTGTAAAAGCTGCTGGTGGGGGATGGAAAGAGTGAAGACGAGGAGTGAAGGGAGGAACAGTCTCGACCGAACGTTCTGCTCAGTTCTGTATTTCTCCAATCCAGAGAAATTCTGCCCTCCGTGTCACAGTCCTGATCTGAATCTGAAATGAGGCTTTACTGGCCGTTTGAGGGTCACACAAAGACATTCATTAAGGAAGAAAGGATTCCACCAAAGCACTGTCATCCAACTGCTGTTGCCCAGCTCTCTCTCTCTTTTCCTTTGTCTCTTTGTCTCCTTCCTTCTTCTCTATTCTTGCCTATTTACCTTTTTCCTCTTCTCTTGCTCCTTCTCTCTTTCTCCTCAGTCTTTTTGCCTTTCGTTGTCTCACTCTTTCTCGTTCTAACTTGTTTTTAATATCCCTCTCCTCCTCCTCTTTCTCTTTTCTGCCCTTTTTCCCTAACCTTGTCCTTGTTTCTTTCTCTTGCTCTCTCTCTTCTTTAGCCTCTCTCTCTTATGTTTCTGTCTCATATATGTCTGTCTTCTCCCTCTCTTCTTTGTCTTTTACTCACTCTTTCTCCACTCTCCGATGTCCCTTTTTTTCTCATTCTCTGTTTCCTATCTCTCCCTGTATCCTCATCTCTCTACCCTGATCTTTTCTTTCTCTCTAACTCTCATGAAAATGAATATTACAAGCTATTAGTGCCAGGAATTTACATTAATAAATAAAAGAGGGATGAAAAATAGAAAAAGGCTTAGAATCAGAACAGAAGGGACAATGTGCTAAACTGATAGTAATCAGCAACCAGGGAAAAACTTGTCCTTGTCTTGTGATATGGGTGGTTCTTTAGGTTGTAAGAGGATGCCATAAATCCTGCTGCTCATACGATGCTACTTGCTTGCTCCTCTCTTAAGCTAACACAGGCGGTATTTTCTTTAGCACAGCATTCTGGAATCACCGCTCCTTACAAATATCTGTAACCCAATCATACTGCGTTTGGTGAAATATGTTCTGAGGTGCGGCATTGTTAGAGCAGTCAGTCCTTGCTCTGGCAGTAACGGGGTCTAGTTTGCCCAGGCTGGCCTGCCCTCTACATTATCCGCTGTTTTGGTGGTTAGATAGACAGCATGCTTAGTTGTATTAGTTTGGCTGATGCTTTTACTGAGGGCCGTTTACCAGTAAGTACAATGCAGTCATAAGCTGTAATTCCTTAAGGCAGTTACACTGTATTGAGGTGTCCCCATCATTGACACAGGCATTAAGTTGCACACAGATTGTATAACACCCATAGAAAAATACAGCAAATAGAATCCAAGTCAAGCCCACACGAGCACAGGTCCCTGTTTTTAATGATTTAAGTAATTCCATTGAGTAAAACGATCTCACTATTTTGGGACATAGTTTTACTGGCTTTAAGTATGTTTTCTTAAACAAGCAATTGTAAGCTTAGCAGACAAAAAAAATTCTCTCTGGCTGGAGGTGTGGTATGGATCTTTAGAAAATACTTTTGTGACTCTTTCTTTGCGAATCTTAGGCTGTTGACAAGCTGAACCTGATTTATAAATGCAGTGGGGTCTAAATTTGACATTATTTCAGGCCTTCCACCCTCTCTCTTTCACTCTCTCTCTCTTTCTCTCTCACTCTCTTTCAGTCTGTTTAGAATTATTCAGTGTTGATGATCTATAAAGCGAATCCCTGACCTTCATCCAATCTCTCACCATCAGCAAGAATGCCGCCAAGCTGCTCTCACTGTCGGATCCAGAGCTCAGAGAGCAGGCCTATCTCTCTCTTACACACACACACACACACACACACACACACACACACACACACACACACAGACAGATAAGACCGAAAAGAGAGAATCTCTTTCAGCTAAGAAGTGCAATGACATTAGTCAGCAGGAATGGCCTCACGAGATCACAGGTGCCAGTCTGCAGACACACTTGGAATATGGAATAATAACATGACCTATATGTATTGTGCATGTTCGTGTGTACGTGTAATAATATACAGTAATGTCTTTATTTACTCTATTTACTCTTTGTCTAATAGATTGGACAGTGAGTGGACAAAGTGTTTAAACAGCAGCACTGCTGTGTCTGATTCACTCACACCAGCACCTCACACACTAACATACCAACACTACATCGGTGTCAATGCAGTGCTGAGAATGACCCACTACCCAAACACTAATTGCTCTGTAATGGGACCACCAAAATATCCTCACTCTACCAAAAATGTCCTGCTATCCTACACTGGTGAGAAAATATGGTCCACACAAATATACCACAACAAGAGCACACACACTTTACTGATGAGACACGCTCACTTTCCTGATGAAAAATGAGAAACACTGGGCTTTATTAGTCTGCCTGTGTGTCCTTTATGACTGCGCAGAAGGAGAAAGATGAATGTAAATGGGCGTCCACCGCGCTGAATAGGAAAAGTTGGAAAAGTTCCTCATTTTAATCGAATATGGAATGGCAATCAGGTACGCCGGCAATCACCCCTGCAGAATAATAATGAACTTAGCCTTTTTTCTTCTACCACTCACTCCATCCCTTACCCTTCCTCTCTCTTTGTCTTTTTTCTTTCCGTCGTTCTGGCACTCACTGCATTTCCCCTATTCTCCTCAGGTCCAAGAAAATCCCTCACTCACTCCCAGCCCCCCACCCCCAACTCTCTCTGTGGGTGGTCGTGGTATCCTAGACAGGTTCTCTTTAATCGCATTATATTAATGCCTAATTATAGCAGCCATGCAATGAAAATACAGATGCTGCAGTAATGACTGCTTAAACTTGTAAAGCCAGGAACCCATTTCAGCTTACAGCACACTAATGAAATAGCCAGTGGTTCATTGGACATACAAAATAAAACTGCCCTGTTCTACGTTCTTCTTCTTTTCCAGTAGATATAGCATATAATAACAATATAATCAGCATATATATACATATACACACACACACATATATATATGTATGGAATATACTATGTAAATATATATGGAATGGTATATATATATGGTTTCCATATATGTGGAAACAAGAAAAAAAGTATCTTCAAAATGGCAACTTTACAGAAGAGGGCAAAAACCTAATTGCAATGTAAGTCCATAGAACCAGACTTTTGTCCAACCAGTTCTCGGCCATTTCTGTTGCTCAATTCAACATTCAATTTTCACAGAATGTAACCGGCAACTGCTGTACAGTAAAAACGGGCAGTATGTACCAGAACTGGCTTTATTCTCTGCATAGACTTTTATTCTTTTCAACTTAACCAGCAGTAAAGTTCTCGAAAGAACAATATACATGAAAATACAAACTCCTTTTACTACACCCAGATTAACACTACATTTTGTGAGGGAACTTCTAAAGGCAAAAAATGCCAGGTGTCTGGTTCCTGTCACCACCACTGTAAACAATGCTGATTCTGCAAGTTTCTGTAGAACGAAGCATTTCACATCAAACCTCATTCACAGCTCAACATTAACAGTACTGTAGCATCAGCTAAAGAATGCGACAACATTGCACATATGGGCAAACCCTCTTATGTTTAACAGGCATGCCCAACATGGAACACAGGAAGGTGAAACGCAGGGGGACACAACATCCGAGGAGGACACTTTCAGTACTACACCCCACTGCAACAAACCCTTCTCGGTTACAATTACTCTAATTAACTCAAAACAACCACAACAACAGCAGCAGTCACAACAAACTGACCTTTTCAGCTGGGAGTATGGTGCACTCCAAAAGCCACCCCACATGGCCACAACCACTTAGCTCCTCATAGCTGTGCAGAGCCCATGGAAAACACCACACTAATAATGTGCTGGTAAGCTAAGCTTTATCTGAGTTACTCTATTTGGTAGGAAATAATTGAATGACAGATGACAATAATGGTAGTATGAGTTATGAGTAATATGAGCTACTACTTAGCCTTTCTTAACATAGTTGCTGACAGTTAGCTTGATAAAACAGCAGAGGTGGACAAAGTACACAAACCATGCACTTGAGCTACGATAGAGGTACCCTGGGTAAAATGTTCCTCCGGTAAAAAAGGGAGTTCCTCCACTCGAGGTCTAAAAATGATTTGCCTTCACATGTTGTATAATAAGTAAGAGTAGGAGGATTTATTATGGCTCTAATGTCCTATTGGCCTCATGTTAGATATAAGGACTCTAGTGTCACTCATGATCCTCCAATCCTATAATAGATGGTCATTAATTAGACACTGATCTCTATTAAAATGATCATAAGCACAAAACAGTTTCCATTAGGTAGAACCAAGCTCTGCACAGGTCAAAGCAAGCTCAAAACAAAACGCTGTATCCTGATTGGTGTTCTTGCTTCACACGTCTTTTATTTGGACATGTTAATGGTTTTATGCACACATAAGCCAAAAGCAAGGACAGAAAATGGAGGAAAATTTAAGTAAAATAAAAGTTAATTGTCTTGAAATGTAAACTGAACTGTAGTAAAAAGTAAACTTAAACTTTAACTTAAAAACTTAAAACTTTTTTCAACTTAAAGACAGGAACGAATTTACATTTACTGAGTTACAGTCCTCCAATGTAAATTAGTCAAGATTAAACAGGACCGTATGAAGCTCATATTCGTGATTATAACGAGATACATATCAATGTTCTAGATTATATGCCATTCTTTGCACTGTTTACTGAAAGTCCTCGTGTGAATGATGACGAGTCCTCCTCAGCTTTCAACACTGCACTCCCTTCTTATTTGGCATGAAAACCTCCAAATTCAGTTGTAATAATTTGTAATAATTGGGATTAATTCCATGAGATCCACCCAAATTATTGTCAGCGTGAATATGTAAATCTTAACTTTCCTTTCCAGAAACGTGAAGTGAAGGATAAAGGCTCTCAACAAGTCAAGTGAGAAGAACAAGTCTGGAAGAGATGAAGCAGGAAGTTATTGAAAGATATCAATAAGCAGGAGACTTTCTGACCTGTTTCTGAAAGAACTGTTTTAGAAATGAATAAAGTGAGATCATTTATAAGCATGATGCATAGTGGGAATAAATGTGTGTGTCGGAGGTGGAGGGGGGAGGGGGGATTACATGTCTCCGGCTTTCTGAACACACTGCTGTTCACATTTCACCAACTCAACCCCTGGCAGTGAGCAGCCGAGAGTGAAGAGAGCTTATGTAGACCATCTATTATTCATGCAGAGAGAGAAAGAAGCCAGTGCCCACTGAACGGGTACCACCCGGAGAAAGAGATGGAGAGCGAGAGTGCGAGAGCAAGAGCGAGCGAGCGAGCGAGCGAGCGAGAGAGAGAGAGAGAGAGAGAAAGACAGACGAAGACTGGCAGAGAGAGCCACACGCTGGCCTTAAGCCCAACCTCACTCAGCTCACAGCACACAGAGGAACTGCCAAAGAAAAACTTCCAAGAGAAGAAAGTAGAGAGAGAGAGAGAGAGAGAGAGAGAGAGAGAGAGAGAGAGAAACTGAGAGATCAAACAAAGAGAGATAGATGAAGGGAAATGAAGAAAAGAGCAAAAAGAAGAGAGAGAGATGAAGAGAGAAGGCAGTAGGAAGACAGTGTGAGAGAATGTGCATGTGATAGAGAGAAAATTAATGAATAGTATATAGAAAAAAGAAAAAGAGAGAATCTAAAGGAGAAACAACTAGAGAGAAGAAAAAAATGTTTAATGAACAGTTAAAAAAAGAAAGAGAGAAAGAAGAGGAAGCAAAGACTGATAAAAAGCAAAAAAACAAAAAGAAAAACAAAACAGAAAAAAACAGGGGGAGAGTCATAGAAAGGGAAGGGGGTAGAGAGATAGAGAAAGGAGTGAGTGAAAGAAACAAGGAAAGAGGGAGTGACACTGAGCAAGAAAATTAGAGTGAAGATGCAGAAAAAAGAAAGAAAAAAAGAAAGTGTCGGTGTGTGTGAGGGAGAGGAGTAAGAAAAAAAAGAAAAAAAGCAAAACAAAACAGAGAATGAGTGAGACTGGGTAAAATGAGAGAGAAAGAAAAAAGAAAGAGTAAGAGACAAGAGGAAAGAAGAGTCAATGAGGGGAAAACGAGAGAGAGAGAGAGAGAGAGAGAGACAGAGAGAAAAGAGGGATTGTGTGAGAAAGGGGACAGAGAGGAGGAAAAAGAGAGACAGAGTGAGAAAAGGGAGGGAAAAGGGAGAGAGAAAAGAAAAAGGAGAGACCGAGAGAATGGAAAGAGAGGGAAAGGAGAGAGGAAAGAGGGATTGATGTGAGAAAGGAGGAGGGAAGGAGAGACAGAGAGAGAAGAGGGAAAAAGAAAGAATTAAGAGAAAGGAGAGAGAGAGAGAAAGAGGGGACTGGTGTGAGAAAGTGCCAAATCATGGTTTTGGAATGCGGCCAATGTTCAACAGCGATGTAGGACCAGCTAGGGCAGGGCTGAGGGTAAGAGAGAGCAAAAGCGAGAAGAAGAAGAGGAGGGAGGAAAAGACGGAAAGAGAGAAAGCAAGAATGAGAGATGGAAGCAAAAGAGAAAAAGCAAAAGGGACAGCTAAAGAGAGACTTATTTACAGGCCTGGGAAGGCCGTGCTCTCTGCTTTGACTCCAACGGTGCCCGAGAGAGAGTCTATTGAGATTGAAATGGGGAATGAGTTTCTGAATGACTGAACAGCCTGACGCAGCTAATGGCTCGAACTGTAAACTCCCTGGCAAACCTCGTCCACCCCACCCTGCGCAACCATTTAGCTTTTCAGGCCTTTCAAGCTTTCGGAGCCTTTCAGTTGGCTGTGATTTAAATCTCATCGGTTAGCGCCGCTCCTTGCTGCAGTAATTGGGGTTGGATGGCACAAAGAAGCAGCAGCAGGCTATTCAAATTGAAGATCTGAACCAGCAACGTCTTGGGTTCCAGACCATTAGACCAGCTAATGGGCCACACCACAGGTCCCCTCGATACTGCTTTTAGTCAAGAAGACACTCAGGCAGCTTTTCAAACTGCTAATTCGAAGAGCTGTATCCTGAGGTCGGCTATTAACTCTACTTTACCTAGCGCCTCGCCACAGATAGATCCACAGATTCAGTCTTTGTCTCATTAACTCACTACAACCGGCCCCTGGAGTAGTTAGGCTGAGTGCATGTCTATGGAGGGTCCACCAAAATGGATCAGCACGTGGAGCTTCATGTGGGGTCATGTTGTCTATCACTATACAAAAGAAGCACTGTGGTAGATCACGAGTGGGACAGATATAAGGGATAGGAAGCGAGAGAGGGAGAGTAAGAGACAGAGAGGGAGACAGAGCAAGGGAGGGAGTGAAAGAGGGGTAGAGAAATAAGGGCATGAGATGGCGAGGGAGTGAAAGGGAAAGATACAGGGAGATGAGAGGAAAAAAAATGTAAAGGAGTGAGAGATACAGAAAGAGAAGTGATGGGATGAGTGAGTGGATGAGGGAGAACAGATGAGAGTTTGACTGGATGTAATAGAGAAAAAATTGTGCGACACAGCTGGAGAGAAGAAGTGAGAGGGTGCGGAGTGTGGAAAGAAAAACAGTAAAGGGAAAGACAGATGACAGAGAGGGAAGAGAAAGAGAGTCGGAGAAGGGGAGGGAGAAGAAAAAAAAGAAGGAGAGAGAGAGAGAGAGAGAGAGAGAGAGAGAGAGAGAGAGAAAGAAAAAGCAAGAGGGGGGATGAGTGGAAACAAAGACAGTGAAAGAGGAATATAGAGAAAAGTAAGAAAATGTAAAAAGCAAGAGATAGGAAACGAGAGAGGGGGAGTAAGAGACAAAGATGAAGATGATGCAGGGGGAGGGAGTGAAAGAGGGTTAGTAAAAGAAAGAGTGTGGGGAGAGAGTGAAAGGGAAAGATATAGAGAGAGGAGAGAAAAAAATTAAACAGAAGAGTGAGAGAAACAGCAAGAGAGGGGAGAGAGAAGAAGTGAGGGGATAAGAGTGTGTATGAGAGAGATGGGATTAGAGTTTGACTGGATGTGATACAGATTAAGAATTGATAGATAGAATGTATTTTTTCAAATATTCATTCGTCTAACTTCCAACCGGAATGGTGCAATATGCCACGTTCAGGAGGAGGACCATGAAGCTCCATCTCCTTCAATCTGATGTCCTGTAAATCTCTATCTCTGCCCTCTATGGCAGCTTTCACATCACGAGCCCTCTTTCCCTGAATCGTTAACCCCATCTCTGAGTACCACTTCATCAGTGTGGACGCTGTCTGGCCCCCAGGAACTCCAGCCCAAGTTCTCAGTTGCCTCCACTCCTACATTCATGCTACAACTATAGGTTGTAGCAAATTACATCCATCTAACATCTATACAATAAAATAAGTTGAGTTTGAATGACTGGGGAGGTCGTCACAAAACAAACAATTCAACTGAGGCTGTTTTACCAGCTTAGCTTCCAAGTATGGACAGTTTGAACTGTCGGTTTTCCATGGAAAAGGTTGTCTAAAGCAATCACTTGGAAATCTGTGTATTAACAGAGAAGGGAAGCCTAAAACAGTCATGGAATTAAAGAGTTAATGGTGATGTTAGTCAGAACATATGCATTTGAGAGGCTTATGCAAAAGCCCCAGTTCTGAGACACTTTGATGGCTTCTTACTTCATCCCTAGACTGGCTGACTAGAAATAAGTGGATTATCTAATCGCCGAAAACACACGCCTGGGGGAACATCGACCAACGGAGAAAGTTGACACATCTAAAGGAAGCCAAAGACGTGGATCAGCCGCTAAGGGTTTGCCATAAAGCGTCACAAAGCTTTGAGGATAAATGATATGATAAGCAAAGATGTACAGAACATGCGATTAGCAAAGCGTTAGCATGCTAGCCAATTTCCTCCAGCTACTGCAGTAAAAAGACATCAGCTATTGCTCTAAATCATACCCGTGGAAGTTGTCCAATACAGTGGTCCTAATACTTTCCCTATGCCCCCCCCTCCATTACAGCAAAACATGAGGGCATCCCTCAAGGGCCTGATCGTAAATCCCCCGGGTGCAGACAGCGTCCTGTTAGGACCCTTCGCTTAATCAAAGTTCTCGTGGCAGGGTTGATGGATGAGCCCAATAGCGCAGGCGGCCATATTGGAAGTGTTGCAGTGCCATAACCCTCATCGATCGAGCAGTCTGCACTACTCATTGAGGGGGGGGCTGGGCTGCAGAAGCATGTGGCTTGAATTTTACAATGCCTGAAGACCACACATAGCAGGAATTACAGTAAGGATAGGAAATGCTGCTGATTTCCGTCCCCAGCCAATGAGGATTCATACAAAGACAGGTGCATTACAGTAGTGATTAGCGATATGATCAATAACATAAAACCTGTTGACTTATTTACACCGCCTACACCAAAAAAAAGGTCAAAGATTCTCAATGGGGTTCAGGTCTGGACTCGGTGGTGGCAAATCCATGTGTGAAAATGATGTGTCATGCTCACTAAACCACTCTTTCACAATCTGAGCCTGATGAATCCTGGCATTGCCATATTGGAATATGCCCGTGCCATCAGGGAAGAAAAAAATTCCATTAATGGAATAACCAGGTCGGTTAGTATATTCAGGTAGTCAGCTGACCTCATTCTTTGGGCACATAACGTTACTGAGCCTAGACCTGACCAACTGCAGCAACCCCAGATCATACCACTGCCCCCACAGGCTTGTACAGTAGACACTAGGCATGATGGGTGCATCACTTCAGCTGCCTCTCCTCTTAAGCTGATGCGCCCATCTCTCTGGAACAGAGTAAATCTGGACTCATCAGATCACATGACCTTCTTTCACATGTTCCCTAGCAAATTGATGCTGTTTGTGCCGGTTAGCTTCACTGACAAGTGGTTCTGAGATGGTACTGTTGTTTTGAAGTTTCCCCACTGTCCTTCCACTTTTTAATAATGTGCTGGACAGTTCTTAACCTGATATTAGAAGTTTCAGAATCTCCTTAGATGTTTTCTCTGTTTGATGCAGGCCAATAGTTTGACTCTTCTGAAACAGATGAACATCTTTTCCATGACCACAGGATGTGTCTTTCGACATGGTTGTTTAACCAATGAGAAGCTACTCACTGCATCAGTTAGGGTTAAATAACTTGCCAGCTGAAACATAATCACCCATGCTGTAATTATCCAGTGGGAGGCTCTTATTTATTTGCTTGGTTAAATCCAGGTGGTGACCTTTTTTTGGCCAGGCAGTGTATATACCTATACAACATCAGCTGACCTGCTTCACCCACAAATGTGTTCTTTCAGAGCAACTGTTGTGAGGATACACAAGTCTATGATTACTGGTATAACTGTCTGAGTGCAGCACCATGTGGTGTCATTGTATGTAGCCCATGTTATAATGTGTTCTGCAATAATACGTGCAGAAAAAGCCACCTCCCTGGAATGACATCTTACTGTGGTGTTATCTTCAGACATCGGCTACAGTCACATGAGCAGGCTGAGCTGGGCCACTTTGGCCTTCTTCAGACCACAAACCCAAATCTAATATTTTGGCATATCTACATTGTATCAGGACTGTTTTATAGTCAGGATGGCATACAACAAATATGAATTCGAAATCTCCCCAAGCAGAGCATCAGACACTCACTATATGGACCCATATCATGTATGTATACATGTGACTCAATTATTGTTGTGAATTATTGCGCAATATTTACTGCTGCATCTCATCACCTGTTTACCACTTGTATACATGTTGTACCGAATGCTTACATCACTATACTTCTCGTACATTGACTGCCTATATTATATTTGGGTGACTGCCAAGATTCGTAAAGTGTTAATGTAACTGGTATAAGAGAACAGTAACTGTGCAATATCTATACAATATCTGGGCAATGATTCAGGATGCTGAATTGTTCACATACGTTATAGATTTAAGCCACTCTGGCAAGACTGTTCAGACTGCAGGCAAATGGACTTTGTTTCTAAAATCAGATCTCTTGAGACAAATGAAACAAATGTCCACACTGCCACGTGCAATTGGTCAAATTTAATGTAAATCAGATCATCGTAAATCAGATTTTCGTGTCCAGAAATCAGCAACCCATCTGCATGGATTGCTACTGTAACAATGTGAACATCAGCAACTACATAGCTATCCTACGAAGGTCCATCGTACCCTCCAAAGAATCGCAAATTGTTCTCCTCTGTAGTACATATGAGTAGAAATTCTCTTTTATGGCATTGTCGTGTTGTGAGTGACTCAAAGGACACTTTGAAATCTCACTGGAGTAGCCAGAACTCCAGACTTGAGACACATCTGTAAGAATTCTTTTGGAATTGCATTTCAAACCACCTTCAAATGTGAGAATAATAAGATTTGATTTGATAAGATAAAATAAGATTTGACTTATCTGTAACAATTGGGTTGAGGCGGGATGCAAGCACACAGTGGTTTTATTTGCTTCGGTCCGAGTGACAGGGTTCAATACACAGGAGGGTATGAGTAAAGACATATCCATAACTTAAACAAACGGATAACTGAAACAAAACAGGTTTAGAACCAACACCGGGACAATAGCTTAGAAATCACAAACATACAACAGACCAAACTAACACAGGGTGAAAACACAGAGACTTCACAAACAGATAGGGGAAACAAAAGGGTCTAAATACACGTCCTAATGGTCAACAGATGGGTCTCAGGTGTGGGAGTGGGCGGAGCTAGGGGAAGCAGGAAGAACTGTGCTATGACAAAGTAACTAGAGGGGGCGTTGTGAGACACGAATAGGGACAGGCAGACAGATAGACAAACAGAGATGAAACATTATCTGGCATTCTGAACAAGGCTTCAACTACACGAATGTGTACCATCATGTGACAGAGTGTGGATCCAAACAAAAATTAAGATTTGAACAACGAGGCTTGTAATGTGAACAGAGCCATACTTAATCCTGAAAAACAGCCTATAATAACCCATTTCAATTAAACAGTCTGTCGAAGCTAGTAATACTAAAACAGGGAGAAATAAACAGTTATTTTTACTTCCACAATTTTAGATATCCATTAAAACGACTGCCTCGGGAAGAGAAGTTCTGTTGAGATGATACTACCCTACAAACATCCGGCTATTATTTTCCAAGAATGCACTGCCGGAATTGCTACGGGAGTGAGATTCACACACCGGCACACAAACACATAAAGGTGCTCACACATGCACAAACATTCCAGATAATTAAAACAGGAGAGGAGAGGGAATATAAAAGAAACAGGCATTTTTGATCTAGATGAAGAGATAAGAGGACAGCCTGACAGTCAATCCACTCAGTGCAGCGTAAACACTGTTTATATAAATCACAGCTCTCAACAACAACATTTCGGTTGACAGGATGAACATGTCCAAAACATCACTTCTCTGAGGCTGTTTAGACTGTGCTGCAATATATATGATCAGCAGACGTGGGAGTTGATCTAAAAAGAATCGATTCCAGGCATTCAGGAAGTGGATGGATTGACCTGGTTGGCTTTAAGATTCACAGTGATCTTTTAGTTGCAACATTCAGTGGATGTTGAGCGTGCACCCTAAGTCCATTCACCAGTGAGGGTATAACATTCTACTAATCAAATCTTAAGATAAGCATTACTCTGACATACAGCAGCCATAAAAGCAACCTTCAGGGCTAATGAAGAGATTATATTAATCTTAAATGCCAGGTTAGTCTGACATTTTGGTTTGTCTGAAAATGGAGTGAATAAATTCAGCACACAGACATTAAATAGATCAAATTATGGATTTGGTACACATGTGAACAGCTGTCTTTAAAGGCAAACGTATTTGAGTAAATTAGAAAGTCACCTTTAAGTGCTGCTAGGGCTCTCTACAAAAAACAAAACAGCCAACTTAGATTGATTTAATTAACCCTAATGTCCCAAAATCAATACAGCTAATTCACCACCTTCAGGTTGCTGCATGCATGGACTGATAATATTGAATACCATTTACAGTTACAATATTTTTTCCAAAAATAAAATAAAATAAATTATATATATATATATAATTTATTAATTTTATTTTATTTTTGGAAAACGTTTTTGGGAAACAAATATGTATATAATGTATATATACCACTTTTGTGCAAATAGTTTCTCTAGTCACATGGAAATATTCAGTTAAAATATATAATATGCAAATCTAAACACACCACAATTAAATTTAATTAGATTCATCAAATCATTTAATGGAAAATGAAAGGAACTGAGGAATCAAAATGAAATGTGAAACACTTTTATGACTCAACAAAATTATACTGAAACAAATTAATCAAACCAACTCAAACTGTGATGAAATTTATGATTTCTTTATGCACTAAAAAACTGAACTGTAATGGAATTTTAGTCTTACATTTATCTAACGCTCTTATCCAGAGCAGCTTACAAGGTGAATCACATTACAGGTACTTTTAAGAGCACAAGCACAACTTAGTCACCCAGACCAGGATTCAAACCCCAGTCCCCCAGATGTGGTGATGGTTACACCAACCATTTTGAGCTGCACTGAATTACTTCTTAACAAATCAGAACTGAACTGAATAATGGCAAAATGTACAACTTCGTGCTGGACTGAATCACTTCATGACATACATGAAACAAGTAATCAAACTGAGGGGACATCTGAAATGTCTGAAATGTGGGTAGTGGTTGGTGTAGCTCAGCAAACAAGACCACTACCCACCACAGAGCCAACACCACATGTGGGAGACTGGGGTTCAAATCCCAGTCTGGGTGACTATGCTGTGCTCCACCAATAAGAGTCCTTGGGCAGGACTCCTAACCCTACATTGGCCTACCTGTAATGTGATTAACCTTGTAAGTCGCTCTGAATAAGAGTGTCAGGTAAATGTGGGGATGGCACTGAATTATTTCTTAAATCATAACCAAAACAACAATATGAAGAATATTTGAAAACAAAATGATGAAACTGTCAGTTTAAATCAGCCCTATATGCCCCTGTATATAAGCCAACCCTGTGTATATACCAGCTTTATATGGAAAAGTTAAAAACTGTCGCTAAAGCTCATTACTAGAGCTGAAACTTGACATTTCAAAAATATCTCTGATTGCACGGAGCAGAAGGAGCATTCATTTACAGTGAATAATAGATCAAAATGGAGAACAGAAAAAGACTTGGGAATTGACTATTCTCTCTGTTTTTCCCCCTTACACCACATAGCATGGCTTAATTAGCGGATACCCGGATCTCAGCACTGTCCACTCTGACATGAAAAACTTCCTAAAGGTGACTCAACTCTGTAATGAAATCCTGATCAGCGGTGAAGTCTATGCTGTACGGTTAGCCCAACCTATGGCTTTAAGGCAGCATCGTCAGGCTCCAACTCTTTCCGAACTCAAATGAGGCTCTTCAGCAGAATCAGATTAGCATAAAAAATAAAACTTCACATCTTCAGAATGAGGCATCATATTTCCTCATTTGCTCCTAAAAATAAAAATCCTTTTTGAAGTGATGTCATATAAGATCACTTTTGTTTGCCTTAGGATCATTTAATAGATGTTTATTTTAAGAAGCATGTTTGTCAATGAGATACGAGCATGGGATGTCAAAATCTGACAGCAGGTCCAAACTTTTATTACAGACTTCAATGACTTAAGAATAACTCAGGTATTTTGTGGCTCATGCAATATTACTCAACAATAAGCCTTAGGATTATGTCTGCATACCTTGTTTCTACATTTAGCCTTGTTTCTACACACGCTACAACCTTATCACCACGGCTCTGTTACTACAGGGCTAAAAATGATCCACCACCCAATAATACATGCTCTCTGATGTTGTTTTGGGGGTCCTGATCATTTAGGAATAGTGTAAAGGGTATGAAGAGTAACAAAGTATGAAGAGAATCAGATGGACTGATGGAGTCTGCAACTGTAGAACTACAAAGTGCACCTATATGGTAAGTGGAGCTGATGAAATAAACAATGAGTAAAGAAATTGGTAGGTGTACATAATAAAGTGACTGATCTGTGTGTTAGAACAGTTATTTCTACAGTGTTCTTTTCTTGATATGCTTTATTTCTCCGTCTGTAACCAGTGAGCTGATGTGCCTTGCCAAAAAGTTCCATTTTTGTCTCATCTGTCCATAGGACATTCCCCCAGAAGCTTTGTGACTTGGCAACATGTAGTTTGGCAAATTCCAGTCTGGCTTTTTTTAACAATGGTGTCCTCCTTGGTCGTCTCCTATTAAGTCCACTTTGGCTCAAACATGTGCGATCTGACACTGATGTTCCTTGAGCTTGAAGTTCACCTTTAATCTCTTTAGAAGTTTTTCTCGGCTCTTTTGTTACCGTTCGTATTATCCGTCTCTTTGTCATCAGTTTTCCTCCTGCGTCCATGTCCAGGGAGGTTGGCTACAGTCCCATGGACCTTAAATTTCTGAATAACATATGCAACTGTAGTCACAGGAACATCAAGCTGCTTGGAGATGGTCTTATAACCTTTACCTTTAACATGCTCGTCTATAACTTTCTTTCTAATGTCCTGAGACAGCTTTCCTTTGCTTCCTCTGGTCCATGTTGAGTGTGGTACACACCTTATCACCAAACAGCACAGTGACTACCTGTAGCCCTATGTATAGGCCCACTGACTGATTACAAGGTTGTAGACACCTGTGATGCTAATTAGTGAACACACCTTGATTTAACATGTCCCTTTGGTCATTTTTTTAGGGGTACCATCATTTCTGTCCAGGCTTGTTTCATGAGTTCATTTTTTTTTTAATAATTCTGTTGAAGCATGGTTGAAAAGCAATATCTCACTTTCATTTGTTCATTTTCACTGAATTTTCATTTATTATTACTTTTGTCAGATTTACTGAGGTTAACTGAGGGGTACCAACAATTATGTCCATGTGTGTAAATATTCCCATGCAGTTCCTACAGATTTAGCAGTAGGGGTGGAGTTGAAGTGACACCAGGCCTTCTGGACGTGTGTGACAACAATGCTTTCATGTTGGCGCTGACCACAGTGCCTCAACACACAAATCTGTTCACTGCATGACAGTCCGATATGCCACCATTGCAGTCTTGGACGACGTTGACGTGGTGTTAAGGTCAGCCTGTGTGCATGTAGTGCTGCGTTGTGCAGCTATCTGTTCATGGTGCTGGCACTAACAGGATGACTCATGGCTGGATATCTCTTTCTTTGTGGTTTGTTTAAGTCTCCCAGATCCTTCATGTCGCTGGTTTGTGACAGGTCAGGTCAGGCACAAGTGTAAAACTTGAACTATTCACATGTCTCCCAATGTTAAACCTACTAACCAAGTTCAATTCCTGTCAGTTAATTCCTTCTATGTGCAACTCAACCTTTCTCTATACTTCGCTTTCATGTTCAGTCTTATCCCAGTATCCGCTGCAAATCTGACCGTCTTAAGCAGTTTAAGGAACTTGAGATTATGTTAATCATCTCACGCTAAATCCAAATAAACAGCTGTTCAGGAAGCTTTTTAAAGAGCACATCTTTTAGCCTTTATTACTTGTGAAGGTGAAGTTAGTATTTCTCTTCTTTGTAGCGACTCTGCCTGAACACAGAGGGGGTGAAATAGATGCCTTGGTACAGTCCGTGCTTTGCTCAAGGGCACAGCAACAGCAGGCAGCTCAAACTCAGCCTCCTGCAGTGCTATGAACCAGGATCAAACCAGCAACCCTACAGCTGCTACTCAGCGGCTCTAACCTCTGAGCCACCTACCACAACAAACAAGCGGCTTCGGAAAAAAGCTGTCAAGTCAACCTGAAATCAGAATTAATTAGTTCATGCTCCTGATCATATTAGGCACAATCCATCATATCATGCCATTTAAACGACAAAAAAATGATGCTTTTCTGTAATCAAAGTCTAGTGACCTTTACCCGCCTGTAAATGTCTTCTGATTTGATTATAGGTGAACTCCACCGATTTTCCTGAAGTTCTGCATAATTAAAGGGTTAACATGTCAACAAAATTACTTTGGTGTGAAACGCTTTGGTGTGAAATGCTTTACTCTAGAGAAGGTGGTGGTGATAGAATCCAGATGCCTGAGGATTGTAACACCTCGAAAAGCTCCCTTAAGAACTACCTCAGAAATTGATTACAGGAAATGAATATGCTGCCAGAAGGAATCAACCAACATGAGCTAAACTTGATGTGTAGGTTTGACAGTGTGAGAATGATTCAAGTTATCACTGTACCTGACTTGCTATATATGGTCGTCCTGTGGCGTGTCATCCATTTCGACTCGTGCTGTTGTGTTGATGACACAGTTTGCAAGCAAATTAACACAGCTAAAAACCGCTACGGGGGACTGTCTTACAGTGACTCCGAATGACAGCAGGCCATCTTCGTCAGTCTGTGTCATACTATACCATTGTCA
This sequence comes from Prochilodus magdalenae, assembly GCA_024036415.1. Classification (NCBI taxonomy): domain Eukaryota; kingdom Metazoa; phylum Chordata; class Actinopteri; order Characiformes; family Prochilodontidae; genus Prochilodus; species Prochilodus magdalenae. The sequence goes on along the minus strand of JAMWET010005638.1, from coordinate 909,824 downwards.
GCAGAACCACCAGGCCTATCCCCACTTGAAAATGCATGGGATGCTATTGGACATGCTATCAACATTTTACCCTTAGCGCAACATCTGTAGGAACTACGTGAGGATATTTATGCTGCATGGTATCAATTGTTGCAAGACACCATTAGGAAACTCTACAACACCATGGCAAGATGTATGCATGAGGCATAAGGAAACATGGCAGCCTGACACCGTACCAAGAGACTCGATAAATATTGCTAACATCAGTCTACAATTATCATCAGTTATTGTTCCTGGTAACCTCTTTATTCCTTCCCAATGGCATTGAAATCTGACCCTTTTTTGGGTGCAACTATTCTTTTGATGACAAGTATATATTTTTTAGATTAAATGACTTTTATTCACTTATGGTGGAGAGACACACAAAGGGGCAAAACAATCTCTTATTACATTTTTATATATATATATATATATATATATATATATATATATATATATATATATATATATATATATATATGTATTTAAGAAGGTTCCCCTGCTTAAATCAGCACATGTCCAGGCCCGTCTTAAGTTTGCCCATGACCAGAGGAGTCATGGGAGAAAGTTCTGTGGTCAGATGGTCTTAATTCCACTGGCTGTGTTTGGAGGATGAAGAATGATGAGTACCATCCCAAAAACACCATCCCTACTGTGAAGCATGGGGGTGGAAGCATCATGCTTTGGGGGGGTTTTTCTGCACATGGGACAGGATGACTGCACTGTATTAAGGAGAGGATGACCGGGGCCATGTATTGTGAGATTTTGGGGAACAACTTCCTTCCCTGAGTTAGAGCATTGAAGATGGGTCATGGCTGGGTCTTCCAACATGACAATGACCCAAAGCACACAGCCAGGATAACCAAGGAGTGGCTCCTTGTTCGCAGGACACAAATAAATTATTAAAAAATCATACATTGTGATTTCCGGATTTTTTTTTAGATTATGTCTCTCACAGTGGACATGCACCTAAAATGAAAATGTCAGACCCCTCCATGATTTCAAAGTGGGAAAACTTGCAAAGTCGCAGCGTGTTCAAATACTTATTTTCCTCACTGTATATATATATATATATGTGTGTGTGTGTGTGTGTGTGTGTGTGTGTGTGTGTGTGTGTGAGTGCGAGTGTTTTTTGACCTGATTAGGACTTGTAACTTGATTACTGACAGGATCTATAATTTTAATCCAGCACAAATCTACAGTGCAGTATTCCTGTTATGGAATAACAAAGCTTCTAACAGGCACGGTCATGTGGTTGCTGTTAGTGAGCACGGTGTCCGTCCTGTAATCCTGGCTATTTAGTAGTCCTTTTAATCCAGGTTATCAGTGATAATTTGGAGTAATTGGATATTTTATCCCATTCAGATGCAATTATTTTGGGATTTGAAAAGTCAAATCCCGATAAATTACATTCCACAAACTCTACTAGAAAAACTAATCCAGTCACCGTATTACTTTGCTGTCTCCATCTCTGTAAAACCCAAATACAAAAGACTTAAAGCTCTCTCAATGCTGCATGGGTCTTGAACAGCCTCAGTCTCCTTTTAAAATTCCTCTTGACATTTTAGCTAAGCTCAGCCTCACTCAAGATAGACTTCTCCTCTCCCTCACTTTAAAGGGCCTATATTTGGCATTTTCTTGCATAGTGTTCTTTTCCCTGGCTCCCACTTACATACTGTGAGGTATTTGCGAGTGGAACACAGTATCAGAGAGGTATCAGAAAGCTATGTTGTTTTTGATTTCATGTTTTTGATTTTAATTTTTAATTCATATTATGTGATGTAATCAGGGATGCAATCAAATCATAAGACATTTGGCCTTTAAAGGTGCCTTAGAAGGGAAAACCATATTTACATTGGCACAGACGACTTCAGTGCATAGACCTGACATACCAAGACCTGACATACAAGACAAGTCCACCTGTTTGTGGGTTACTCTTAGGCCAGAAACACACTTAACACAGGGTTGGGAATGCAGAGGCCTAGAGTTATGCAGACTGGGAAATTGATATGAAAGTGTAATTCATATGCAATGTTGCGCATTGTTGTGCAATTCATAATGCAACCCAAGTGCAAGCTGCATTCTAACCGCTCTAGCAAGAGGCGCTATGACAGCCAAGCCTTGTTAAACTCGTACCACCTGTATGCTCAAGCAAAATTGTTCTCTTAGGTGATAAAATCATACATGATCACCTTTTCATTACAACAGAACAGGTACAGCAGAGCGCTCTCTCCTACTGTCCATGTTTAGCTGTTGTGGCTGTTGGAATAACAGTAGGTCCTGCTCTGATTTGTCCTCTATCTCTCAGTGTGGTAAGTACACATGCTGGGTTTGTGCAGAATGACTGTGTGTTTGCAGTACACTGGTCCGGTGACATAAATTGTGTTTGCATCTTTGTGATATGTATATTTCTGGCCATAACTTCTGAAAAAACGTGTGTACAATCGAGCAAGCAAGAAGCCTATAGCATTAACACCATATCATTGACCTTTATATGCATACACATCACATTGTTAAAAATAGAAAAACTATTTAAAATATAGGTAGGATTGAAAAAGCCTTATTCCTGCTGGTACATAGGTGTACTGTGAACCTCAAACACTGTTATTTCCTCTTTAAATACAAATACCGAATTAGTAAAACAGGGTGGTAAAACAGGCGGCTTCCAACGTCCTAGACTGATAAGTAACCATCTTGAATATAATAATAGTTCCCCCTTTAAAAATTACTACACACCACCTCACGTACTAGCCCAACAACAACAAGGAAGCAACAGAAACAAAGATGGCAGGCTATGAGACTACAACTTTAATTTACTTGATGGTGTCATCAAATGCAAGTAGCTAGTAAAAGCAATGGCAGCTACTAGCAGGCTCCATGTAACTAGCATTAGCATAGCCAATTGAATAGTATGGCATCCAGCTTATTGACACAGTGTTGAGGCTGCGGCAGGTTGCATGCACAAAGTAGCTCTATTAAGGGTAGTCCAATACTCAGAAAATAGACAGGCAGGGGTCAAAACACAGGTAGCAGGCAACACTAGAGACATATCCATAATCAATAAACCAGGAGAGAGAGCAAGGGTCAGAAGCAGGAAAAGCAGAAAAGTACAAAAACACTCTGGAATGAAAAACAGAGACTTCACAAAGAGACATATTAGGCTGCTTCTACAGACATTAGAAAAAGAATAGGTCGCTCTCAGGAGCTCAGTGAATTCCAGCATGGTACCGTAATAAGATGCTGTCTGTGCAGGAAGTCCAGTCGTGAAATTTCCTCGCTACTAAAAATTCCACAGTCAACTGCCTGTAGGATTGTAACAAAGTGGAGGTGAATGGGAATAACAGCAACTCAGCCACAAAGTGGTAGGACATGTAAAATGAAAGAGCGCGTTTAGTGGATGCTGAGGCACATAGTGTGCAGAGGTCGCCAATTTTCTGCAGAGTCGATCTCTACAGACCTCCAAACTTTATGTCAACTTCAGATTAGCTCAAGAACAGTTCACAGAGAGCTTTATGTGTTGGGTTTTCATGGCCGAGCAGTTGCAGGTCTGAGTAGTAATGGAGAGTGGGTGGAGCCAGGGAGAGTAAAAGTGGAGTTTCCTCAGAGCGTGGAGACATCATATACCCCAATGTTTATTATATTTTCCTGACTGTGCCTATGTGGACACGCTGCTTCCGCTGGATTACTGTGGTGCTTGTTGTAAATCAGCCAATCAGAGCAGACCTCTGAAATTATTCATGAGCCCACCAAAAAAAGGGAAAAGGGGTTGTTTCTAGCGCCTAATCGTAGGGTGTAAATGGGTGTGTATAACTAATTGGGCCCAGATTTAAAATGCTGCTTAACTGCATTCTGTGGAATGAAACTTTAAATGATATGATCTGATGAGTTATGCTTAATGTTTAAAAAAACAAGGTAATGATCTAAGCACTTCCAATGAAAACCACATATTAACCATTAACCCTTTTAATAATCAGGCATATTTTTTCTGCTTTATTTTGCACAACCATTTATTTTATAAATTTAATACTTTATTTTCATTTCCCTTTATTTAAATACAGGGCACCAAACAAAGCCGCACCATGCTTATACGATCTTACAACACTGAATCATGTGTTCTACTCTGCTATAGACTGGCAGCAGGAGCAACACTCTGCCTCACTTCAGCATGACTGGGTGGGATGTATAGACTGAATAGTTTGTATTAAAGTGTTCCAGCTTGGGACAGATTCAAACCAGGCTAATTTTGCAGATAAGTTTTCCTATATGAACTCTATGCAACAGGGAACAAACACAAAGCACACCAATAATATGGGCCCTTTAACTCTCTCTTTTTGTCTTGACAGACTGGGGCATGATCCAAGTGTGCTGGCCTCCTCTAGCGAGGCAGCCAGCCATGAAAGAGCCCCTCAGCTAAAGATCAAGACTGAGCTGGGGGAATCTGGGGGTTTCCAAGGATCTCTGAAGCCTGTATGGTTGATGTCTACATGGTTGGATTTGCAAAGCAAGGTTCCCACTGGCATATATGCTATGTAAGGCTCTTCTTATATTTTCCGTAGTTATTTATCACGCTGGTGTTTATATGAAGAAGAGGAGACATTTTATTATGATGGCCAAAAAAAACATATATATATATATACACACTCAAGTAGGGTAGTTACAGTAATGGCACCCAGATGGAATCAACCAAGGGAAATGAAACTTGATGCAAGTTTGAAATTGTAACACATGCAAAAGGTTCAAGCTTTACCCTCAGCCACACATGTGACTTGAGCAAGTACCGGCCTTATGTACCAGGCTGTACCAGCCACGATTGTGGACATTCAGTGAGCTGTGACTCTCTCCATGTGTCATCCTGTTACTGCCACCACCATTGGCAGACGGCTGTACGACGCAGAGACACATGCACACATACCGTTACGGCAACTGCCATTAACACCACGCCAACGTCGCCAAAGACTGCAACGGTGTCATGCCAGACTGTCATAGAGTGACTCAGAACTGGAACGGCTCTTCTTAAGTGACGAGTCCTGCTTTTGTCTTGGTGGAGATGACCAACGAATCCATGTGTGGAGGCACTGTAGTCAGCACCAAGATAAATGTTTTACTGTCATGCATCGCATGTGCAGAAGGCCTGGTGTCACTCCACCTCCACCCCTACCACACAATCTGCAGGAACTGTGTGTGAATATTGAAGTATAATGGGATGGAATATCACAGGACACCATTAGGAACCTCTACAACCTGAGACATCAGACATGTTGCATTAGCAAACTAGGCAACTTGACGTAATACTGAGAGACACTACTTCTGTAGGTGTAGCTCTATAAATATTGCCCAAATTTATCATCACCCCAAATTTATCATCACCCCCCTCTTTTGGATGAGTCTGAGTTTGTAATGCAAAATGTTTCAAATGGATGGAACAGACTTAAACAGATTAAGAACAGTTTTGACAAGCCACTCCTACAAACCCTCACAGATCTGTCATTTTCAGCTTGCGTTTTTTTAACGTCTTTAACCATTCAGACTTGCTGATCAGTGGGACTGCAGATTGGGAATTTACAGCTTACAGTGACTCTGAGGAAGCCATGGTAATGTGCATATATCTAAAGATAATGAGCAGCAATTAGCATTTTGGGCCCCAAACTGAAAAACAGACAAAGTGATTAAAAAACAAACAGCTTTAGTCCACACGCTCAGGTTTCTGTCCATAAACATAAGCGTAAGCATGACAGATGGCCAAGAGACTCCATGACCTTTCTGATGACAGATAGTGGGGGTGGAATTGAACAGTGCATTCTTTAAAACTGAGAAAGCACTGCTGGTAGACTCTTAGGGCTGGCAAAATACTCTGTGCACTGAATCAGGATCTGGCCGCTGTGCGAAATGTAAGTAAAAAACAAAATCCAAGTAATTAAAACTCGTTATTTAATTGACAATATTACAAAGACAACATATCACATTTTAAACTAAGAGATTTTATTGCTTTTCGAAAAAAAAAAGTTAGGTGATATGATAAGCCCATATTGAGTTTGATGCCAGCAACACGTAACACAGAAGTCTGGGTGACATGCATGTCAGTGAAGGTGGCATTAATGCTGAATGATACATGCAGATGTCAGGGGTGGGGGCTGGACACACTACTGGGCACACTACGTCTACAAGGTGGACCAACAAGGCAGGACTGTCTAATAGAGATGACACTGTGCTTTAAAACTCAAGCAGCATTTATGTGTCTGATCCACTTACAGCAGCACCACACACACTAGCACACCACCGCCGCCGTCACTGCAGTGCTGAGAATGATGCACCACCTAAATTTGTGTGGTGGTCCTGTGGGGGTCCTAACCGTTGAAGAAGACTGTAATTATAGAACTACAAAGAACCTACATGGCATGTGAAGCTGAATAAATGTCGACAGAAGGAGGTGTACTTAATGAAGTGGCTGCTGAGTGTATATAATATATCGTCGCTGTCCAATGAAAAACATGTATCTCCATTTTTGGCCATTTTGACTTTTATGCATCATTTGAAAACAGCAGCTCCCGTTTACACTTTGTGAGATTTGCATTATGAATGGACCAACTGAAATGGTCCAAAAATGCTTGGTAAGACGCCTGGTTCCATTGACTTACATTAAAATTGAATAAGGTTTTTGGCCTCTCCTGTAAAGTTGCCATTTTGGAGATACTTGTTTTTCTTTGGACAGCGACGATATATGGAATGTAATGGGTACAGCATAGCATTATTCATATGGACACTACTGGAATTCCAACCTATATAACACATATATGACTTATGATTAGTACCCTTAGACACATTCACACTACACACTATATACAGTACACATGGGATGTATGCATAAATGTATTTTATGCATGGTTTGGTTTGGTGTAAAAAACAAATCATAGTGTGTGCTACTTCTTCTTCTGCTCTTTGTTTAACAGGCTGAGTGCACTGTAAATGTGTGTGTGTGAGTGTGTGTTTGGGCTGACAGGACTCCAGCAGGGGCTGATGGGTAGGGAATGCTTCTCTCTGGCTGCGTGAAAGGCCACAATGACAGCTTACTGATGAGAGTTCATGGAAGCCTTTCTTTATCACAGGGAAATGAAAGCTCACTGGTTTGCTCTGAGATGAGACAGTTGATGCTGAGATGTTGACATATACACTAAAGGTCTCCTTATATATATATAAGGTCTATAAAGGTCTCCCTCAGTGACTGTGCTGCTCCCTCTCCCACAGTGACTGTGCTACTTTCTCCTTCTCAATGACTGTACTGCTCTCTCTCCCTTAGTGTCTGTACTGCTCTCTCTCCCTTAGTGTCTGTACTGCTCTCTCTCCCCTAGTGTCGGTGCTGCTCACTCTCCCTTGGTGACTGTGCTGTTCTCCCACTCTCAGTGACTGTGCTGCTCTCTCTCCTTCAGTGGCTGTGCTGTTCTCTCTTCCTCAGTGACTGTGCTGCTCTCTCTTCCTCAGTGACTGTGTTGCTGTCTCCCCTTCAGTCCTTGTTCTGCTCTCTCTCAGTGACTATGCTGCTTTTTCTCTCTCTGTCTGTGGCCATGCTGTTCTCTTTCTTTTTTAGTGACTTTGCTGCTCTCTCTATCAGTGACTTTGGTGCTCTCTCTCCCATAGTATCTAGGCTTTATCTAACCACCAGTTAGCTACCCAGCTTATATTTTTGCAACCCACTTTTCTAAAAGAAACAAGTCAGAATTGACCTCTCCCTGCTTCCTAGATATGGTTTCAGTTCAACCCGGTCAGAACTGGCGAACATCTACTTACTGTCATCTATATCCAAAAATGAAGAAGTTAAATGTGCGCACTGCTGGTTTAGGAGGTAACTGGAACCTGATAACCAGATAAACAACTCAAAAATAGATACATAGAACTCATAAAATGATCATGAAAAGTGTAATGTACTGTCGTTTTATCATCTTTATAAAAATACAAAACTAGAAACTCAAATCTATTTAATTCTGAAGCTTTTGGAGAGTTTTCCAATCAGGGTTGCTGCCTGGCTGATCACCTCCATCATCACTACCTGCAAATTCAGCTACTTCCTTCACATTATGGCCCAAATGCAGTCACTACTTTTAGCCAATCACTAACATCTGCCTTGTGACTCATTTTCCACACATGGAACGAGACATTCATTGCACTGTACCACCTCTTCTCAATCTATGAATCCCAACACTAACCCTGCAGGTATTTATAGACTGATCATCCTAATGCGATTCCATCTGCAGGGGCCTGGAGTTACTACCACCTTAAACCCACAAGTTTATGTTTATTTTCCAGATGTTTCATATCTATTAAAGAGCAGGAGAGCTAAAGCTAAAAAAACAGATTCTCTTTCTCATATACACACACACAAACACACACACACACACACACACACACACACACACACACACACACACACACACACACACACACACACACACACACACACACACACACACACACTCTCTTTCATGCTAGAGTTCTCCTTCTCTGTAACACACCATATGCAAACACTTTGTCTTGTATTCAGAATCAGCCCACACATGTCAAACCATGACACCGTGCTTTCTCCTCTCAGCATCATGTCTTGAGTGTGATCCTGTGTTTGGAGCTTACTCTGCTTTCTCTGCATTCAGCAGAGTGTCATCAGAGTCAGTTCACACACTGAACACGCACACACACACGTCAACCTCCGCAACACACTCTCTACGCCAAGATGGTTTGTATTTGAACGTCTTAGACAGTGACGCCCTGGCCATCCTGCTTCGCTCTTATCTCTCCCTCTCTCTCTCTGAAGGACTACTGTAAAATATAGAGTCTGGGTGGGCGGATCTAAAGTGTCTGAGTTTAGATTAAAGTGATATTGACAAAGTTTGATGTCGGCACCTATCATACCCTTGCTGAGATACTGACCTGCTAGTGGGCATGGTTGATGTCTATCTTTAAATGAGGCTGTAACTGGCTTCCTAATTCTTTCTTAAGCCAATGTTCTGTTTCACCATAAATGCTGCAGCATGTACAGGCGCTAGAAGGTTTAACAATAGTCTATATGACCAGCTTATTTACAAGGTGGTTCGTTTTATTTTCAACATATCGATTCCGTATGATTGTTGGGGTGATCAAACTAATTATGAGCTCACCACAAAGGGGAAAACAGTTCGGTTTATTCTGGGAACAAATCACAGAGTGTAAATGGGCATGTAAATCAACATGTAGATTTTTCACTCCAACCAAAGTCGTATAGCTTCTCAAAGAACATCAAAGAACAAGTTAAAATAAAACAGACCCTTTAAAAGGGCCCATATGATAGAAAATCCCTTTTTAACTGAGTTTGTTGTAGGGGACTATATGACCAAAGTTCTAATTTTCCAGTTCAGTTCATACAGTCCATATATGGAAACAGCCCAATTTTGCATTTACATACAGGGGTTGGACAGTGAAACTGAAACACCTGGTTTTAGACCACAATCATTTATTAGTATGGTGTAGGGCCTCCTTTTGTGGCCAATACAGCGTCAGTTCGTCTTGGGAATGACATATACTGCGTCCTGCACAGTGGTCAGTGGGAGTTTAAGCCATTCTTCTTGCGGGATAGTGGCCAGGTCACTATGTGATGCTGGTGGAGGTTCGTCCTTCTTGGTGGTATGCTGGCATTACCCTGGATACCGTGGCTCTTGATACATCACAAAGACTTGCTGTCTTGGTCACAGATGCGCCAGCAAGACGTGCACCAACAATTTGTCCTCTTTTGAACTCTGGTATGTCACCCATAATGCTGTGTGCATTGCAGTATTTTGAGCAGAACTGTGCTCTTACCTGCTAATTGAACCTTCACACTCTGCTCTTACTGGTGCAATGTGCAATTAATGAAGACTGGCCACCAGGCTGGTCCAATTTAGCCATGAGACCTCCCACACTAAAATGACAGGTGTTTCAGTTTCATTGTCCAACCCCTGTATATTACACATACTAAAGGCAGAGTAACAAATACCAGCCAGTGTTATTCTTAGGGATATAAAGAAGTGGGACAACAGTCAGGTATAAATGAGTTATGGTTGTTTTTGGTAATATCAAATCACCCATGGGGCAGCTTTCATGACATTACAAAAACAATGAATTGTCTCAGATATAAATTGTATGGTATGATTTCAATCTTTGAAAAAGCGTGAGAAAGTCATGTAAATGTAAATGACATGTAAATGACGTGTTCTGATACAATATATATGTGCATAACAATAGAATTCTTTCTCTCTTTATCCCTTTCTCTCCAGCCTATCTCTTTCTCTCCCCCCTTTCTCTCTTTCCCTTTTCTCTCTTGCTCTCACTCGTTGGTTCTCTGCTGTAGCCAAACAGGGTCATTAATCATGCACAAAGTCACAAGGAGACAAGTCAAAGGTCAGGCGATCGATCCTGATCAGGTAGTCTGCTTCTGTAAGGGATTGTAGCTACAGTCTCTCAGTCAATAACACAGCAGCCGCATGTTTCCAGTCTGATACAGCACAGGCTGTCCGGCACACAGCAATCAGACGCATCACACACAATCAATGACTTGCATGCTGACTGGAATCAGTGAGGATTAAACCGTCAGCACTCTGCATGTGGTAAAGCTCGCTGGATCAAAACGACAAAATTCAGCCTTTAACCCTTTAATCTGTCTACAGGCCACATACCATCACGGTATCAGTCCCTCTCTCTCGCTACTCTTTCTCTCTGTTTATATCTATCCTTTATGCCTTTCTTTCTCTATTTGTATGCTTCTCTCTCTCACTCTCTTTCTCTCCTGTCTTTTTCTCTTTTCTTCCTCCTCCACATATAATCTCCTACTTTCTCTCTTCATCGTCTTTCTTATCTTTGTCTTTAGCATCCTCTTTTTCATTTACTCTATTTTCTCTTTATTCATCTTTCTTTCTTTCTTTCTTTTTTCTCCCTTTTCTAACACATGTATTTCATCAGATACACTTTCACTTTTTAACTGATTTTCAATCAATAGAATCAATACAGAATCACACACACACACACACACTCTCACACACACTCTCACACACACACACACACAAACATACACACACACACACACAAGGACACACGCACACACACATTCACGCACACACAAAGGCCAGTAGAAAGGGTAACAGAGAGACAGACATTCATGCTTGTTAGCTTATTTGCATTTCTGACTCTTTTAATCTAAAATTACTGAAAGACCTTTAACATTGCTCACCCAGCATTCTATCTGTAGCTCAAAGCCGTCCTTTAATGCTATTTTAAGTCATATCAAGCCTTTCCACTGCTGTTAGCAACTATGAGGACATCACAGGACATTTATTGACTCTATGCCAACTCAAGCACATGTTTTTAAAGAGATGAGAAATCGTAGTGACTACATCTCCAGCAGCCTTTCTGTCTGTAAACCATATCTGCATCTGTAAAGCTGCTGGTTAAACTGACCCTGAACGACAGAACCCTCCTGCATCTTCCAGCTAAGGCAGATTTACTAAGGGAGGCACTTAATTTTAACAGTCTGACACGCTACACTGACAGGGGTGGCAAATTTAGTAGGTTACTAGAAACTTCTGTGCAAATGTAATTAACATGTGACCAGCACTATGTAACCACACGGCCTTAGTGTGAAAACCCATTTGAGCCTGGTTGAAGTTTCTCAATATTTTGACTTATACAATCTGAATAATGATGGAAGTTGTTACTCATTAAGAAACATGACTGCGTCAGCATCATAAGCAATAATCTCGAGGAAAGGAGATTAATAACACCTTAGGGTAGTGTTCATAAGACTACATGATAAATATATAATTTGTCATGACAGCAGACATAACCCTACATAAAGTAGCCTTTATGACCGGTAAGTTTATAAGTTTTTATAAACAGTTATGTAGGGTTTTATGAGTATCAGTGTTTATACATTTGTAAAAAAGCTTTATCAACTGCCATAAGCTGAGTTGAACCTCAGAAAAGTGTGTGAAATATTGATATATATGAAATCAATTTTACTGAGAGCACTCGGCATGTTTGGTATTTGTACTGCATTTTGAATGTAATCTCTAATGAACATCAAAATAATGAACATGCTGAATCTTTGCCAGACATACAACCCATCATGTACAGAAGCTGCAGCGTGAAGGCACTATGAGGTGATTAGTAGAATAAATAACACAGGGGTCGCACAGACAAAACATGCTAGTATTCTACAACTGCTTATTGACCATTTGGATAGTGCTTATTGATAGTGTCCGGTACTGACACAGATACTGCCAGTACTCACGCCTGATATTGTCCTTTGCCCTGCCCTAAAGAACTAATCTGTTAATAATACATTTGCCAAGCTTCACCTTGCTTAACCCACCATCTAAATAACATGAACAAACTGTGAAACAAATATTCCACTCCACTAACAGAAGGAAACACAGAGCCCATGACAAAGCAGCTATTTCATTTTATTTTAACTTTTTTTTACCCATACAACATGATTAGTAGCATTTCTGATTGGCCATTAAATGTGACATTTTAAGTGCAACTTAAACTGTCATGCAGTTTATACCTAATTCATTCTTTTTCTTTTTCTCCTTCCTATATCCAGTCCAGTGGATGGACAGTATTGGATAAATACCAATACTCAGTATAGCTCCTATTCAGTGAACACTTTTTAATGTCAGTGGTTGTTCATAGAGGATGTATATTAGGAAAACGTTATCTACTGTAACTTACAGTTGACTTCAACAAACTAGAATTTCTCTGTTTTTACAAACAGAAACAGAAAGCTGGTAGACCCAACACACGTTCATAATAAAAGCCAACGGGCAGATGCTTCAGCAGAGAGAGAAAGAGAAAAGGCTTTTGCGTAAACATGGCTGCTGCGGGACCTATTAAAGGAATACACCAATGTCTTTAGACCTAATATTTATCTGCCATGTCTGTAGCACTAGTGAGATAACAGAAAGTCCTGCTGACATGACAAAACTTACAATGGAAGCCACTGGGAAGGTGCCGAAGCAAAGGCCCAGTCTATTATTATTCTATTTTGAGTCTGTGTGCTTTCTGTTCCTTTGTGAGTACAGAGAGATGTGTCAAAACAACGGTTTGAGTTAATCAGCCACACAGATGCGGAAGACAGAGATTAAAGGGAAAGACTATGTATTCCTTTAAAAACCACAAACTAATGTAGTTTTAAGGCTCCATTTCAGAAATAAAAGCTGCAAAAGCAGCCCATTTTACATTCACAGTTTTTATGTAACAAACCACATCTCATTTGCATCTATCTGTCTATTCAGCCGTCCATTTCAAGGACTGCCAATTAGAACAAAGCTAAGGCACAGCAACAAAACCAGCCTGTTTAAAGAGGACCTATACTCATTTTCAGTGAGCATGCTTTTATTTGCAGTCTGCTGGAATAGATTTACATGCCTCAGTTTTCCTAAAAGATAATATTTTTTTCATTCTGGATATCTGTATTCCCCATCTGTCTGAAACACTGCTGCGTCTTTAAGCCACCCCCCCACATGAGTTCTTTGTGCTCTGATTGCTCAGCTTAAACATCGTGTTCTGATCAGTCAGACGTCAGAGCGGCATTCTGTACCAACTCACACTGCAGTGATGGGTATGTTTACAGTGGTGTCAGTTCTGCCGTATCAGTTTGAGTCAGAGTCCCATCCTGAAAGTCCGGAAAAACCATTGGTAGTCCTGATCCACCTTCTCAAGCTAATCTGGAGCTGGGTGTTTTCTCTGTGTGTTGTGTGTGGGGGTGTACCAAGCTTGCCCACAGGCTGAAGCAATAAGGACTGTGTTACAAGACGATGTCACCTTGTAACTCAGAACCTGAGGTGCTTCAGGCAGCTGAGAAAGTGTTGTTTTTGCAGACCGTTCATATTCACAAAGAGCTACATAACACACTAAGTAAAAAAGCATGTGGGGAAAAAAGCATGTGGGGAAAACATAAATAGCATAATAGGTCCCAGATAAAGAAAGGTTGGGAAAATGGCCAAGATAAATAATTCATGTTACACAAAATCAAACCAACCTAATGAATAAAAGGAAGGATACTGGCCCTTTAATGGTGTGATTATACATTATGCATAAACTGTTTGCTAACAGTGTCCCCCTGCATTAGCACCTCCACAATGGTCACTCCCAGGGTCCTATGGATAGTGTGAAAGTGAAAGTAATTAATCCCAGCAGAGACCGAATGGTTCATCAGGTGCAAAGTGCTGAGGAACAGCCTGGCAGGCGAAGTCTTAGCTGCCTGCGTGGTTGCCATGGTTTCCTTCGAACACCAGGAGACTCAAACCAAGCTCCCAGTGAAACCCCCTCTTTGTCTTCCTGCATATGGATTTTTTTCACACCTCTGGGTGTGATATTTAAGCATATGTTAACACTTCTGCAACGCTGCATTTGCACACCGCTGTTAAAAGGCTTGTCTATGATACAGTCGCATTGTGCTGTGAAACGAAGTGCACAATATGCTTTACCAAATGAGACGTCATGGACTCTGGAATAATACAGAATCATCAAAATTCCAGACAGCTGAGTGCTGATGCTAAGTCTGCTGTGTAACTAACTATGCATAATTTCCATTGTTGAGGCTCCACATCAGATCATTGCAGATGAAGGAATATTACATAAATAAATAATAGCCAAGTTAATAAGACGGTAGTGTGCATGGCAAAGTGCATTGGACTCGGCCTGGAAAATTAATTCCTTTTAATTAAGACATTTCTCGCTCCACTTCATTCCTGTTTAATGTATTTCCCCTTCAGTCATATATGCTGAGTGATGAAAGTGCAGTACAAAGAGTGCACTATAAAATTCATTCAATTTGACCTTTTACCTACAAGTAAGTACCTATATCTAATAGTAATATGTAACATGTGCTATATAGTAGTGTTTTGCTGTTATTGGAATCTTGTATATCAGTTCTTCATTTTCTAGCATAATTTGACAATGTGTGTTGCCATTTTACATTGTGTGTAAACTTAATGAATTGACCAATGTAAACAGCCCATATTCACTTGGGACAACACCTGGTTCCATTGACTTACATTAAAACTAAAGTATGCTTTTCATTTCTCCTGTAAAGTTATCATTTTGGTTTTACTCCAGCAGCAGTAATATGTCTCATATATATTTTATAGTAATATCTGTATTATGATATGTCCTGAGTGTATTCAGCTGTGGTATATACTTATACATATTAACAAATGTAAGTTCCCAGATTACTAAAATTACTCACTGACATACATTGAGGAAAATAAATATTTGAACACTCTGTGACTTTGCAAGTTCTCCCACTTAGGAATCATAGAGGGGTCTGAAATTTTCATCTTAGGTGCATGTCCACAAAAAAATCCGGAAATCACAATGTATGATTTTTTAATAATTTATTTGTGTGTTACTGCTGCAAATAAGTATTTGAACAGCGAAAATTCTGGCCCTCAAAGACCTGTTAGTCTGCCTCTAAAAACTCCACCTCCACTCCACTTATTATTCTAAATTAGAAGCACCTGTTTGAGGTCGTTAGCTGCATAAAGACACCTGTCCACCCCACACAATCAGTAAGACTCCAACTACTAACATGGCTAAGACCAAAGAGCTGTCCAAAGACACCAGAGACAAAACTGTTGACCTCCACAATTATTAGAAAATGGAAGAAGCTAAACACGACTGTCAATCTCCCTCGGACTGGGGCTCCACGCAAGATCTCACCTCGTGGCGTATCAATGATCCTAAGAAAGGTGAGGAATCAGCCCAGAACTACACGGGAGGAGCTGGTCAATGACCTGAAGAGAGCTGGCACCACTGTTTCCAAGGTTACTGTGGGTAATACACTAAGACGTCATAGTTTAAAGTCATGCATGGCACGGAAGCTTCCCCTGCTTAAATCAGCACACCTCCAGGCCCGTCTTAAGTTTGCCCATGACCATTTGGATGATCCAGAGGAGTCATGGGAGAAAGTTCTTTGGTCAGATGGTCTTAATTCCACTCGCCGTGTTTGGAGGACGAAGAATGATGAGTACCATCCCAAAAACACCATCCCTACTGTGAAGCATGGGGGTGGAAGCATCATGCTCTGGGGGGGGTTTTCTGCACATGGGACAGGATGACTACACCGTATTAAGGTGAGGATGACCGGGGCCATGTATTGCGAGATTTTGGGGAACAACCTTCCCTCAGTTAGAGCATTGAAGATGGGTTGTGGCTGGGTCGTCCAACATGACAATGACACAAAGTACACAGCCAGGATAACCAAGGAGTGGCTCTGTAAGAAGCACATCAAGGTTCTGGAGTGGCCTAGCCAGTCTCCAGACCTAAACCCTATAGAAAATTATTGGAGGGAGCTCAAACTGCGTGTTTCTCAGCAACAGCCCAAAAACCTGTCTGATCTGGAGAAGATCTGTGTGGAGGAATGGGCCAAAATCCCTGCTGCAGTGTGTGCAGACCTGGTGAAAAACTACAGGACCTCTGTAATTGCAAACAAAGGCTACTGTACCAAATATTAACATTGATTTTCACAGGTGTTCAAATACTTATTTGCAGCAGTAACACACAAATAAATTATATAAAAATCATACATTGTGAATTCCGGATTTTTTTTTTTAGATTATGTCTCTCACAGTGGACATGTACCTAAGATGAAAATTTCAGACCCCTCCATGATTTCTAAGTGGGAGAACTTGCAAAGTCGCAGGGGGTTCAAATACTTATTTTCCTCACTGTAAGTAGGAGTTTTCAAAACTGGAGTTTAACATTTAAAAAATATATATTTAAAAGATATGGGCAAGACCTGGGAGACCACCAAAACTTTCACTATCAGATAACCAGCACCCTTAGTGAGAGAAGAAAATCAAACTCCACTCTTCCGTAGTATTTGAAAACATCCACAAGGTGTTTACATGCATTCACCCATTGTGAGAAAACCTAACACTATGGCTCTGAAAGGATGTGTACCTGCCAAAAATCCTTCACTTGAAAAGCTAACAGACAAAACAGAATGATATTTGCACTAGAACACTAAACCTGGACATCTGAGATGTGGCATCTAGTTTTATAGACTGGTGAGTCTAAACGCTTAACTCAGATTACTTGCATCGTTAAACAGAACATACAACCAACCAGCAAGACTGAGCTGCACAGTTGTCTCCAAGATACGTGATGAAAAAAACATCACATTTCTCAGAAAAACTGAAAGCAACTCTCCTGAAAAATAGTGAATGTAATAATAATAATAAAATAATAATACAGGTAAGAAGTAGACACTAAATCCCGAGAAAGCAGTATATTGTATGTAGATATGAAGGTTTATGAGTAATGTGCTGTTAAATATGTTTCCTGCTTTTAGTGACACTGAACAATGAATAACATAATTGCCATTTTGTTTGGAATTTAATTAAACAGTGTATTCTGCTCAAAAAGCAATAAAATGAAAGTACTAATCACCCGTGTGTATTATGTTCCATATGTACTACTCTACACATCAGGCTAACACTGTCAGCATCATAAAATGTTTAATGGAGACTGACCAAAAGGCAGAAATAGATTGCAGCCTTTGATTTGAGTTATTAGAGTCATAACACTGCCCTGGTGACTGGCTCAGAGCGGTAGCCCTCCTATAGAATGCAGTTCATCACTGGTGATGGAACACCTTCTGAGTCACAAGATAGAATCAGAGCGAGAGCACAAGAGTGGGAAAACAAGAGGACAGGTCATTCCTGGAAAGGTGAGAGGCTAAAATAAGACAAAGAAGGACAAATGGCGCATTGCCAGCAGAACTAATGCCTCCTACAATTGTCTGTTATTATACACTATCACACCTACTCTCTCCCTCTCTCTCTCTCTCTCTCTCTCTCTCTCTCTCTCTCTCTCTCTCTCTCTCTCTCTCACTATATATATATATATATATATACATATATAAATAATGGATGGCAAAAAATTGATTGCAATGCTCTTTGGAGGGAAGATGACAACAAACCACTCATCTTGATATTGACCACAGTGCCTCCATGCCTTTCATTGGTCATGTTCACCAACATAGAAGTGGGACTCGTCACTGAAGATGACCCGCTGACATTCTGAGTCACTCCATGACAGTCAGGCACGACACCATTGCAGTCTTTGCTGACACTGACATGGTGTTGGGGGAAACGTTATAATGGTCAGCATGCATGTACTACTGCATTGAGTAGCCGTCTGCCAATGATGCCACTAACAGGATGATTCACGGAGGGCATCAATGCTTGCTCAACGTCCACAATCATGGCTTTTGGGTTCTCTCTTTCCTTGGTTCTTGTAGGTTTCCCAGATCTTTTATGTCACTGGTGAGTGCCTGATTATATCCACTACTGCCAATAGCGTGTGATTATAGTGTTTGACCGATCTGGCATGCAAAATGGCGGTAAGACCATGCTGTTTCCTGGACCTCTCTCCAAATCTACCAACTGCTTGAACTGCATTCGAACTCTTCTCCTTTGCTTGTAAAGGATGCTACCAACACAACAATATGAGTCAAAATAGAAAGCATACACAACAGAACAACCTTACATAGTCAGTCACGTACCACATAAAGGTCCATCCTTGCTTACATCACATGCCCGGCTGGGAATTAAACTTGAATCATTTTCAATCATCAGCATGTTTCATGGTGTCAGACCTACCCACCAAGTTTCATTCCTGTTGGTTGATTCCTTCTGGGTGCAACTCTTTTTCTGAGGATGAGTGATTAAATGTAATGTTAAGTGGTTAGATTTAATTTAACATGAATTCTACACAGTATACTGTATATACATCCTCCAAAAGACAGCTCTGCTTTGTCACGACATCCAACATAGTTATCTCTTCTTTCACAGCAAGCCACAAATAAAATAGCTCAGACACTGATCTCAATTCACAGTAGCTTGCAGGATTGATTGGGTGCCATGAAGACATTTGTGTATGCATTGTAATGCATAATGCTTTCCTGATTGCCTTAGCATTAGAAAAGCAGACAGGACCAAGATAAATAAGCATTCATGCCCTTGTGTACACGCTCAGACAGAGCTATTCAAGTGATACTGGCTCTGTCCGCTGATGCATTACATCTACAGTATAATAACGAATGTGTTGCATTTGGACAGCAGCAAATGGAAAGCATGCTCTGCAGGCCTGAGACATGGGAGCTGTCCAGTGCTGAAATATGAGCTGCAGAATGGCTGACGTGGAAGGCAACTAGTTACGCAATGAATGAATAATTGGAAACACAAAAGCAGTTCAGGATCTTTTTGTTGAAGCAGCAGCTTTATTTAAACTGTGCTATAGCTTTTTTATTTAACAACTCTATTACAGCATTTGGGGAAAAATCTGTTATACTGAAAGTGAAAAGAAATGAATGGCAGCTGTTTGCAGTATGGTCATTTTTTAAAAGTTTAAACTTTTCCTCAACATAGCTCATTATTATTTTTATTAACTTTTAAGAATTGAATTACATGTTTTCACAACCCAACTTCCAAAATGTGGCCTAAATTAGCTTTAAACTAATTAATTACCTTTAAAGCAAGTCAAGCCGAAATCAAAATTGACTTTTCTTATTGACCATCCCACCTATCTTTCAGAGAAAGTGCTTAGCTGGCTCATAGACCCTCCATGACACCACATTTCACCATGTAAATGTGTAGTGACTTACAATTGACACTGACTGTAACTAATGTTAACCAGGGCTACTGTATTTTTATATTTGTCTGTTTACATTAAGGATCTCCCGATTAAACCTAAACCTGTTGCTTACATGTTCTTTTGCCAAGTGCCTGATAAAAACCTGATAGTTAGATAAAAGCATAAAAACATATCGTCGCTGTCCAATGAAAAACATGTATCTCCATTTTTGTCCATTTTGACTTTTATACATCATTTGAAAACAACCGCTGCTGTTTACACTTTGTGAGAATTGCATGATGAATGGACCAACTGAAACTGCCCAAAAGTGCTTGGTAAGACGCCTGGTTCCATTGACTTACATTAAAATCGAATGCGGTTTTTGGCCTCTCCTGTAAAGTAACTATTTTGGAGATACTTGTTTTTCTTTGGACAGCGACGATATACTAATGTTCACTGTGAGCTTATGTGTTCGATTATAAACACAATGGAACCCTGAGCATTAGATCTGCTTACTGCCAAAACCGTAATGTAAATAAACAGTTTATAGATTTATTATTTTACTCTTACTTTAGACCTTTTCTTTATTAAAACAGGCTTACAAATAAAGCTTCCTAAACAGTTCTAGATCATTCTAAATAAAACCTTCAACTGGTCTAGAACTTGTGTATTGTGTGCAGGGTGTTTCTGCCCATATCTCGTTTAGAAAACCAAAAGAGGTTCTTCTATGGTATCGTTCCACAGAACCCGTTTTGGAACATCAGTGCCGTTTGGGAATATCTTACTTATTTCAGTCACATCAAAACAGAAACTGTACACATTCAAATGTGTTCAGGCTTCTTTAACCTGCATGGCTGTCAGGTGTCACGTAAGCCTTTCTGCTTCATCTGCTTCAAGCAGTGAGACTTTCCGAAGACGGTAGCTGATTATTTTGATGAATTAGATATTCGCATGAAAACGCTGCGCTTATTCCCAGAGCACCAAACAATGCCTTGCAAGTGCAACGTTAAAAGCAGAAGTAAACAGCTCTGTGGAATATAAAAATCTACCTGAGGGATGCTCTATTCCCTTAACTAATCTGTTTGACGCTTTGAATTTTTCCTCCGGAAGTGTGCAGGTATATATACAGGTATATAAACGTACACTCAAAGGTACGTCTCAGTTGTATTAGGAGGCCTGGGTCATTCGAATCTAACAGCCAACTTTCCAAACAGTTATTATAGGTTTTATGGTTCTAAAACCAGGGCTAGTACATACAGATCACACAGCCATACACACATGTAGCAGAGCATCTTAGATATTTAGCAGATGACACACTTCATTTAAAAGCACAGAATAATGTTGTCATGCCTGCTGGTTCTCCTCTCACCTCCGATCTCCTGGACTCCATTTCCCATAATCCACCACTTGATGTTACGTGTTCACCCTCACCCAATGACACCCCGTTGCCTCGCTCTAGATCTCCAGAATACTGATTAGACCACCTGTAGTTAATTTATAGGTTTGCTTAAATACTTCCCTCTCACACTGGCTCATTGTGAACTATTGCCATTCTTTTGCATACTGATCGTTCTCTCTTTGTCTGACTTTGTTACTCTGGCTTTGACTCTGTTTTGATTCTCTGGTTTACGCTCCTTGTTTACTCATTTTGGTACCTCTGCCTGGTCTGATTGTCTGTTTGGTTTGACCCTTGCCTGTTTATTGATTCCGATTCAGTTTGCCCTTGATTGTATTTCCTGTTCTTGGTGTTGTTAGTTAGATAGATAGATTAGATGTTTTATGTCTTCAGTACAGTAAAATAGGTTGTCCTATTTAATAAACTGTGCCTTGCTTTTAGTTCAGCGCACGTCACAATCTGTTTGTCCATCATCACAAATGTATATAAAAACCCAATTTTGCCACTGTATGACACATGCAGGGTTCATATGATCTGATTTAGCTTGAACCAGTTACACACTGCAGTGCCTGGCCTACAACACCTTCAACGCTTCTGATTTTCAGTGATGTGGTCCATGTTTAATTCTGTTGCTAATACATTCTATTGCTAAGTGCCTGCCTAAATGGTTCTAGAAAATTTGTTTGGTATAGAACCTGTGGTATAGAACCTGTGTAATAAGGTCAGGCTCTTATTTAGAGCCCTCATATCTCATTTAGAAGAGTGGTTAAAGTGGAAATCATTCACTGAAAGGTCCTCTATGGATTCAGAAAGTTCTTCTGTGGCACTGTCACCATAGGACACATGTAGGGTTCATATGGTCTGATGAACCAGTTTTTCTGACTATGTGGTCTGGGTTTAATTCTATTCAAAGATATTTTTAGATTAAAGAACAAAAACAACCAAACCTGTCCATTTAAGTCATTCTAAATAAACAATTCTAAATCAGAAAGAGTCATTCCAAACATACAAATCTGAACAACTCATTTCAAACCATGTTTAGGTAATTTTGTAGTTCGTTTAGCAGTTAACTGAAATTAGATTAAAAATAACAAATTTACATTTACATTTACGGCATTTAGCTGACACTCTTATCCAGAGCGACTTACAAGGTTAATCATATTACAGGTAGGCCAGTGTAGTGTTAGGAGTCTTGCCCAAGGACTCTTATTGGTGTAGCACAGTATAGTCACCCAGACTGGGATTTAAACCCCAGTCTCCCACATGTAGTGATGGCTCCCTAGTGGGTAGTGGTGTTATCTGCTGAGCTACACCACCAACCAAATTTGCCAGTTATGTGACAATTATGGTATGACACATTAAGGGCAGTCGTCATAACAGTGCTGCATCGCACAGCTGTGTGCCAAAAGTGTGGCTCATGGACTTGTGGAGATCTTTACTACACACTAAGTATTAGTAATTGTGGCTGTTGAGTCAGTCAGGTCCAGCGATAAGGCCCACCCTTACTTATGTCCCGTGCACGGCTGGGCGTGACACTTAAATCATTGTCATGTCTCACCATGCCAAACACTCCAGGTTTCATTCCTGTCGGCTGATTCTTTCTGGGTTCTTAATGGCGCGATTATTCTTTTGATGAGTGTAAATCTTCTCGTAGACGTTCACAGGGTGTAAAGGCAAATGCCACTTTTTTAAAAGGCATGAAACAAACTGACTGTAGACTCGACAGACTGCTTGTCAAATATTTACACACTGTGATTAAAATTAGATTACTAGATTAGAAACATTTACTGTTAAATTAAATAAACACTGAGCTGCTATAATTGGAAATAACTGAGCTGAGGCAAAATACAGATGGCTGCTGTAAAAGAGAGATAACATTTCGCTATAGGAGGCTTTTATTCTTTTTTTCTTTTTGCTGTCTTCTATCTTTCACTCCATAGTCTCTGGAGGATCCCGGCCTTTAATGTCACTTATAAGGTCAGTCTGGAGATTATCTCTGGCTCTCTCACTCTTTCCCTATTTCTCCTCTGTTTCTCCTTCACTCGTACATCAGGCGGAGCGAGGGATTGAGCCTCTGATCTGATCTGGCTCTGTCATGCACCTGGCACAGAGCCAGAGACCCTCCTGTGAACTTACACATCTAGACGGAATTAAATATGCATGCGTGCCACTGAAGAACCTTGAACTGTCTGGTTGGCTAAGGTGCTGGTGATGGTGGTGTATGTGTGTGTGTATGTGTGTGTGTGTGTGTATGTGTATGTGTGTGTGTGTGTATGTGTATGTGCGTGTGTGTGTGTGTGTGTGTGTGTGTGTGTGTGTGTGCATGTGTGTGTATGTGTGTATGTATGTGTGTGTGTGTGTGTGTGTGTGTGCGTGTGAATGTGTTTGTGTGTGTGTGTGTGTGTAGGTGTGCGTGTGTGTGTGCGTGCGTGTGTGTAGGTGTGTGCGTGCGTGTGTGTAGGTGTGTGTGTGTGTATGCGTGTGTGTGTGTGTATGTGTGTGTGTGTTTGTATGTGTGTGCGCGTGTGTTTGTATGTGTGTGTGCGTGTGTGTACGCGTGTGTGTGTGTGTATGTGTGCGTGTGTGTATGCGTGTGTGTATGCGTGTGTTTGTGCGTGTGTTTGTATGTGTATGTGTATGTATGTGTGTGTGTGCGTGTGTGTATGTGTGTGTGTGTGTATGTGTGTGTGCGTGTGTGTGTGTGTGTGTGTGTGTGTGTGTGTATGTGTGTGTGTGTGTATGTGTGTGTGCGTGTGTGTGTGTGTGTGTGTATGTGTGTGTGTGTTTTAGTGTATTTTCATGATACACCCTGTCTGACCCCAGGAAAGCAGGGGTAAAATGGTCTTGACTTTGTAAAGTGCTTTGCAAAAGTTCTATGAGTCTTTTTTTTAAAGGACAAAACTATTTCTGCTTGGTTACTAAGGTTAAAGATCATGGGTCAAGCCTAAAACGTTCTTATTAGGTGTAGACACTCAAATACAGACCACCTTTCCATGGAATCTCTTTAGAATACAAATAGCCATATGTATGTATGTTTTGTGTATAAAATAATAAAGGCAAGATATAACACTGAGTATAGTATCAAATCAATTGCTACTTCATTTGTCCACTCTTTACTTATGTGGAGCTACTGCCATTTTGAAAAACCATATTTGTGTTTTTTTTTTAAACTGTGACTCACTAGCGCTTCTTGAGATACCATGTGGTACATTAAGAGGCGCTAGTAAGTCACTGTAGCATCAAGCCGAATCAGTCCAACATGAGAGGATGAAAAAAGTAGCACAGCTCTACTGTCATATTCTAAACTTTTGTCTATCATATTTCAGGTTCTGCTCCCTGTTAGATCATTTAATGTCGAATTAACCATTGAAAAGGAAGAGTAAATGCCTTGATGGTTGACTCTCCCATTGAGGAACCATGTTTAGCAGCAAGCAGAAAACAAGAGATATAAACAGAAGCAAAACAAGAGGTACCATTGGCATTGCTTTCCACCGCTGGAGATGCTCTTGGCAGGGGAATAAGTTTAATGCTGAACTCTAAACATTTCTTCTAGACTGGTAAGAATTGAAAAGGGAGGCGGAGGGACTATTGTTTGAAGCATGATTTTGACAGGTTGCAGGATAGCAACAATATCTGGAGTTGGTGATTCATGTGTTAAATCCATCACACAACATTGTCTGGAAAATATCTGACTGGGAAGAAACTTATTTTATGGCAATACCCGGATCAGGACATACCTATTAAACAAAGAAGGTGTTGGTGCTCTGAGAAGCTGACTGGTCACCCAGGAGTCCAGAATGTATTTGGGATTACATGAACTGCAATAGTCTGAAAGATTTCTGAAGTGTAGATAAACACCCCTGCAGATTTCTTTGCGCTTGTATTTAATGACTGTTTTGAGTGGAAATGACTGGATAGCCTTTGACCTTTGCACAGTACTGTAATTACTTACTACAATACACACACATACATGTCACAAAGGGACATTCTATCTATACCTATATATATGTATATATTATAAGACCCCCATGACATTGTATGCATGTGTGTCAACATGGTTTGCATTTTACTTGTTCTTTCCTTGATGCCCCCTCAGACTGCAGAACAATCTCAAGCTTCAAGATGGTCAGCAGTATTGACCAATCAATACAATAGAGTGCATTTATTTGGCCATCTAATGCAGTTACGCTTGCCCAAACACAACAGACTGCCACTGTGTTTATTTAACTAACACCCCAGCTGTGTCACTTCATAAAAATCCAATAGAATACAGAGCTCGGAAAGAGAAAGCTGACAAAGACGGCCACACAGTAGCCACAGGCTGTTTCATCTGCATTATATTGTCCTTTAGTGTCAATGGAGAGCGCACTTGTGAGGAACATTTGGACTGGGGCCACACACCAAGGCCTCACACCATATTTGTTCCTGTAAATGGACAATAATTGGTCCAAGCACTCCTGTGGGGTCTTTGTGCGCACGTGTGTGAAAGGCTGATTGGCATTAAGTGGATATTCTGCAGTCGTTGAGGGGCTTAGACATTGTGGTGTGATGCATTGTGGGTAGAGTCTATCTACGAAAGCAGACAAAGAAACCGGCAGCTGCAAGACGAGGCTAAGGGGCGATCCAGTGCTGGCCATTCTGCTGGAGAAGAACAAAGAAGCTTCCCACACAGCAAGCTCCCCTACACCTGACCTTCAGTGCAGCCCTCTCTCAGTCATCATGACCTCTCATCCATAAGTAAACCCTTAAAACAACTGCTCTCCATACTGGGGCCTGACTGTTATGCACATTTATTTTTTTTTATCAGTCTTATAGTGCATACTGACATGTTTTAAAAGCTTTATAAATTCTAGCATAAGCTTATAAAATGTAACATGGTCAAATACTAAACAAAGGTGTTATTTAGATGAAACTTCACAGACTGACAGTCAGCTGTCAAATGTAAATTATTAAAAAGGGGAAAAAAAATAGAATGTCAAATTGTAAAACTTAAATGCATGGCAAAAACAGGAAAATGTTACTCACCATCAGAAAAATAGCACAAACAGAAGGGAGGAATCATAGTCAGTAGGTTTGACATGGTGAGAAACGCGAATGATTGAAGTTTCACCCTCGGCTCCGCATTGAGACATAGGCAAGGACGGGCCTCACTGCCGTACAGGACTGGCCCCACAGCCACAACTGTGGACATTTAGCAGAGATGCCCTCCAGGAGTCATCCTCTTAGTGCCAGCACCTTTGGCAGACAACTGCACAATGCAGGACTGCATGCAAACAGTCTGACACACTGACTGTCCTAAACACCACGTCAATGTCGCCATAGACTGCAATGGTGTTGTGCCAGACTGTCATGGAGTGACTCAGAATAGCAGTGAGTCATTTTCAGTGACGACTCTTGCTTTTGTCTTGATGGGGGCAACCAATGAATCCATGTGTGGAGGCACCGTGGTCAGCGCCAAGGTGAATGGTTTGTTTTCACTCGTCACATATCCAGAAGGCCTGGTGTCACTCCACCTCCACCCCTACCACACAATCTGCAGGAACTGTGTGAGAGTATTCAAGCTGCATGGGATGGATTATCACAGGACAGCTCTACAACTTCATGCATAGACGTCTGGCTTGTTGCGTTAGCAAACATGGCAGCCCAACGCCATACTGAGGGATAGTACTTCTGTATGTGTAGCTTATTAAATATTGCACATATCAGTCTAAATTTATCATCACTTTATCTTCCTTCCCAATGAGATCTCAATCCTACTCTCTGGGTGCAGCTATCAAGACAATGAGTGTATTTTGATCAAGATAAAGGTTGGCTATAGGATTATCTTAGGATAAAAATCACTGGTGTCTTATCCAAAATTAAATGAAAGCTAATGTGGCTAACAGTAAAAGTTAACATGACTCAAAATAAGTGAAGGTTAACGTGACTAAACATGTGTAAAAGTTAACATGGCTAACAACTAGTGAAAGCTAAGATGCTTAACAATGAAAGAAAGCTACTTGGCTAGCAGTCAGTGAAAAAGCGAACATAGCTAACAATCAGTGTAAGTGTCAGTTAGCATAATAGCATGCTAACTACAGTAACTGTCTCTTCTGAACCTGCTGAATTAAATTCCTAACACCATTTCCCTTTATATTCACTTTCAGGGAAAAAGTGACACCATCTGTAGCATATCATCTCAACTCCATTGGTAAATTTATGCTAGTTCACATGTTAAATAAGGTTAGATAGAATTAGTGCATGGGTCTTCAAACAGACATCCAGCGAAACCTCACAAACATGTGCAAATAAAGTACTGGTAAAGTAAGGACAGTCGTAGCAGCTAATCTGAACCCTTATTGTCCCCTGTTTAGAAAGTCGCGATGCTGGGGTCACTGCTTTGGCAAGGTGGCAGATTTTGGCAACACTCCACAGTCCTGGTAAGCCGGTGAAGAGGTGTTGGGATGAATAATGCATGACGCAGCTGCTGAGGAGTTTTTGATCTCTCTCAACTTCACAGCAGCTGCCACTGGGGGAGAGATCCTAGCCCAGCGTCTGCTCGGACCACATCTGCCTGTCGAGAGCACTTACAGAGATACGCCAGCAAAGATATCTTCCTTCTGCCTGTTGGCGGATGCGGATGACAGTGGGCCAACAGATCTATACACAATGTGTGAGGTGTTTACTGCAGTACTGTACAATAGCCTACCGCACGGTCTAGCACGGCAGAAAAGTAGCTCAGATGGAAAAACGTGAGGCACCGAATTTACAGGAATCAGAAGTGTATATCACTCCCATTGGAATAAACCACATTATGATTACAAATCATGACAATTCCTTTAATATATACGTATGATTTTCTTTCTCCCAAAATGTATTAAATGCCACTTTAAATCATTTAAAATTAAATTTTTCCTTAGTGTATGTTGTTGGGAGTGGGCTTTGTACATACAAGAAATACCACTGCTTCATAATTAATGTCACACTCATTAGAGAAATAAAACAAGAATCCAGCATTTTGGAATTAAACTTTCCATACAGAACTATAAGAAGTCAGATCTCTCTTCATTTTCAGTCAAAATGGCCATTCCATTTTTAGGAGGAGATAAGATATAAGATAATCTACATAAATAAAAAAATAAAACACTTTATATGCCTAAAACGAATACGGGAATTCAATCAAATGATTACAAATAGATCAAATTGACCTACCAACAACCATGCAAGACCTGGGAGACCACCACAACGGTTCCCATCAAATAAACAGTGCTTGAAGTGCAAAAACATCAAGTTTTATTCTTACTTAGAATCTGAAAACATCCACGTGTTCACGTCCATCCCTCTACTGTAAGAAGACAATACCAGGAGTCTGAAAGGATGTGTAGCTGACGTGGGTTTGGGATTACTTGGATTGTAAAAAGCAGAAAATACAACCAACATCTAAGACTGGACTTAGGATGTTTGGAAAAATGTTCTATGACAAACTGAATGTAAATTGTCTCCCAAAAAGAATGTAATCCGTAATTAAGAAGATGGAATTTGCTATACTGTTCTTGTTTTGCTGATGTTGAAAAATAAAACTTCATAAGCTCCATCCCCAGATAGTGCTGGACATACATTGCCATTTAAGGTGTCAAAAGAAAATTCAAAGGAGAAACTGGTAAACAGAAAGCCACTTCAGCCTCAGCAACTTTAGGAGGTCTCCCTAACCATGAAACTGATGACTCGGCTCTTTGACCTTTCCTGAGCAAAGAACTACTGGATTCATCTTTGTTCTTCAGATCTTGTCCTCTTTAGCTATTTCTCAGCCATCCCTCCTTCTGTACAAAGCAAGGGGTTCAGCATGTAGCCCCTCCCCCTCTGTGCAGTGCCCAAGCATACTCTGTTACTGATAGACAGGAAGAGTGTTGACAGACTCTGCCGAGCCACTTTGTTTGTTTCCCATTTAACAGGGCAACACCAGATTTTTCCAATGCCCCCACATCTTTGAGGAGATATGCAAGATTTGACACGAAATGCTTTGGATTAGCATTGCTTACTGCACCTTTAACGGCCGTTTTTGACTAGAAATGAATGAAGGGTGATCTCTGACTTTTGCACAGTACTGTCTTTCAGTTTGCTGACTTTTGGAAATGCTTGCGTTGATGTGTCTTATTTTTCTTAATGTACAAACCAAGCAAATTCAGTGCACTGTGTACATACTCATACATGTCAACAGCATTCACAGACACAGTGTAAGGCAATACAGTTGTGAGCTACTGACCAACTACACTGGACCCGTTACGTTTGCACTCCATTAGCTACTGACACTAGAACCACCCTGACCAAAGCTTCTCTCCTGTTTCCACAGTGCTCTGGAGCCAGAAGCCTCAGCTTTCCAGCCAGCCTTCCGAACATTCCACTGTTTGCCTCATTAAAACTGAGTCCGGACTTCCTGAGCTCCTGAAAGTGATCAGTTATGGTAAACAGAAGCAGTCAGGGGTCCGCGGCCACACGGCGTGCGGCGTTTGAGTGACACTTTTTTCTTCTGAGACACTTCAGACGACGCTGTCCTGCTGTTTAACCGAGCATGAGCCAAACCGCATTAACCCCATGCTGTTCAGAGCGCGTGCTAGCATGAAAAACCCAATAGGAATTTGGCTTGTATGGTGGAAGGAGGTGTACCAGAATCCGGAGGCACCGCGCGGCAGGATCGCGAGTGATGCTCCAAAACCTGACAAAGTACCAAAACCGGATAATGAACCAGTGGATGTGCATTCACTCGGCTAGTTGCGCACGCCACCCTCACCCCCCAACCCCTCTCCCTCACTGACTCCATAAGATCTGCGCGTTTGGTCTCTCTGGCTCGAGCGGTTCCCATACGGAGGTCCTGCAGTGGGGGGGACAGCAGGTGCCCGGCTGCTCTGCCTCTGACTGAGCCTGTCTGCTGCTACTGTCTGCCTAGAAACCTTAATGGGACTTCAAAGAAGTGGTCACCCCGGACCCGGTCTAACGGAGTAGACGACGCACGAGCCGTTTAGTTCCAGCATCAGTTCCAGAGCAAGTCACCAGCAGCTCGTCGCTGTTTTAACAAAAGCTCGCATCTCTGAAA
Source organism: Prochilodus magdalenae (assembly GCA_024036415.1). Classification (NCBI taxonomy): domain Eukaryota; kingdom Metazoa; phylum Chordata; class Actinopteri; order Characiformes; family Prochilodontidae; genus Prochilodus; species Prochilodus magdalenae. Next base: position 879,705 of record JAMWET010005638.1, on the reverse strand, counting down.
AGGCAACTTAGTCCGAGAGGAAACTGTGCACCGAGGTGCGTTCATATTCACACAGTGTAAAGCTCAGCGGAACAGTGCAACGAGAAAACACCCAAAACTGTGAAGAGCTCTTTAAACAGCTGGAGGGAGATGCAAAAACAAGCCATAGCAATAAACTGAAGCAAGTTTTCTTCCTACCTTGAGCTGCGGGTTGCTGCTGCTGCTGCTGCTGCTGCTGGATAAGTGCAGGAATTGTTGCACTTGCAGGGCGAGACGGGTTCGTCCTCAGAGGATGCTCAGCCTCGCCACCAGCGACTAAACTCAGTTCAGACAGATTCAGATCGTCTGACTCTTTTCCTTTCTTTTGCCGAAACAGAAGAAACGAGGAGCAGCCGGAGCTCGCGCCTACCGGTAGAGATGCGGAGGTGCGCGCGCTCTCCCGGTAAGAAGCTGTGTGAAACAAAGAGGGGGCTGGCAGGCAGCAGGCGGTCTGGAGATGTGCTCCTGCTCCCGCTCCCCCCACCTCCGTCTCCTCCTCCTCCTCCCTCCCTCCCTCCCTCCTTCCCTCCCGCAGGGGGAACGTCACCCGCGGCCCCCTCGCACTCCTGATCATGCGCACAAAAACGCTTCAGCATAAAGGACCAGAGGGCCCACTTTAATTTCAGAGACCGAGCCCCCCTATAGAGGAGCTACAGCTGCTCTGCACGCTATTAACACCCTGGCGCAGCTTATTGGCTCTAGCCTGAGGTTTGGGGTTTAGGATTAGAGGCTGGGTTAGTACCTGGGAATTAGGTTTTGGGATGGTGTTAGGGGCAGGGTGAAAAGTTAAAGAAATAGTTTGAGGGGAGAAATTATGCTGTATTGGATGACTGCATAACTGTACACAGGGATGGAGCAACACATTTCGGCCCTGGATTTTTTCCTCACTAAGAATGAATGGGATGGGAAGTGCATTCCCATCTACTGTACTTCTGCTCCACCCAGAGACACAGTTTTTGATACACCATGTCAGGACAGACCTCCAAAGACGAATTCAATGTTGGTTTGACCCCTACTCGTCTGTTTGTCTTTTTTCCATCCCTCTCTTCCCCCATAGATTCCTATTCATTTTTGGCCCTACCCAAAACCTACAGTGCTGGCCAAAAGTATTGGCACCCCTGCAATTCTGTCAGATAATACTCAATTTCTTCCAGAAAATGATTGTTATCACAAATGCTTTGGTATTAATATCTTCATTTATTTTGCTTGCAATGAAAAAACACAAAAGAGAATGAAAAAAAAGTCAAATCAATTATCATTTTACACAAAACTCCAAAAATGGGCCGGACAAAAGTATTGGCACCCTCAGCCTAATACTTGGTAGCACAACCTTTAGACAAAATAACTGCGATCAACCGCTTCCGGTAACTATCAATGAGTTTCTTACAATGCTCTGCTGGAATTTTAGACCATTCTTCTTTGGCAAACTGCTCCAGGTCCCTGAGATTTGAAGGGTGCCTTCTCCAAACTGCCATTTTGAGATCTCTCCACAGGTGTTCTATGGGATTCAGGTCTGGACTCATTGCTGGCCACTTTAGAAGTCTCCAGTGCTTTCTCTCAAACCATTTTCTAGTGCTTTTTGAAGTGTGTTTTGGGTCATTGTCCTGCTGGAAGACCCATGACCTCTGAGGGAGACCCAGCTTTCTCACACTGGGCCCTACATTATACTGAAAAATTTGTTGGTAGTCTTCAGACTTCATCATGCCATGCACACGGTCAAGCAGTCCAGTGCCAGAGGCAGCAAAGCAACCCCTAATTGCACTCATTTTCTGGGAGAAATGGAGCATTATCTGACAGAATTTCTGGGGTGCCAATACTTTTGGCCAGCACTGTATTAACCTGTTACTTCTGGAGCTAACCAGGTTAACTGCTGAGGCACGTTGTAGAACTGCAGATGGAGGGAAGGAACAGATCTTCTAAATAGGAAGCATGAAAACAAGCTCATACAATGTTTGTGGTTTACATCGCTTATGGCTGCTCAAATCAATCTAACAGAGAAACTGCAAGTCGAGTACCAAAAATTATTGTTCATGAGAGCAAAATGCAAGAAACACTTATATTGCACTTATGATTGCATATATATAAACAAAACATTATATATGTTAAATAAGATTCTACATGTATGCATGGTTTGAAGTGTGTGATGATGTAAGCATGTAGGTGGCACACACTGTCGTGACCCCAAGAAAAAGGGTTTTTGGATTTGATTCCAAACAGCTACGTTTTCCCCACTCCTGCACATTTAGTGTAAGGTATTTTGCTGTCACTGTCTAAATGACCTGTCTGATAAATGCATTCTTTGAAAATGCACTCATCAATATTTCTGCTGTATTTGTCAAATGTAAAAACTATTTTGAAAAACTGGCTTCCAGTCAAAAAACATTGCCAGGGTTAAAACATCAACCCATCTGAAGACGTCAATGGGACAGAATCAGCTCACTGAGTCAGCTAGGGTATTGTATACAAAGAAAATGTTAGCCGTCCTAATTTCCTCACTAAGGCCAAATATAATGAATACAGTATTCTTTATTTTTGCCAGACGTCCTTCTCTATTTCTTAGTTTCTGGAAGTGAAATAATTGTGTGGACTCGCCTCTTGGAACTGACGCTATCCATTCCTGCCACTTGGAACAAGAACTGAAGTTGGAGGCTCCCAAATTTGTGCACTCAAAACAGCCTGACAAACTTCCCACACAGCAGCAGGAGGTGATTACACCACTTGAACACTGTGTTTATGCTGCAAGAACAATTACCTATAACAGCTCACAAGATATCTCCATAATCATACACTTTTATAATGTACAGCATAATAATAGCACAGAACGGGCTAGATCCTAAACAGCACGACAGACATACAAAGGAAATAACACCTAGACCAAACCCCACAGTCACCATGATAATCCTATAATTGTAGACTCTTAAATTCAGTAAATATGCTACTTAGTAAGGTACTCAAATATTGGTTCTTCAATAAGGTCATCCCAAAATGTGATACATGTGATTCTGGTTAATGGTAATGCAAGCAACAAAGTCATCTTAATGTGTTAGTTCAGCCTTTGGTAAGTATATGGGTTTATACAGATCAATTTATAAATAATTTCATAAATGAAAATGTATAAAAAGGAAAACCGTCTAAGATACATATAGATAAGTACGTTAGCTAGTCAGTTGTCCCAGCTATATGGGCTAGTTATGGGCAGTTAGCTACAGACAGGAGTAGTGTCTCTCAGTATGGCCTGCATATGAATCATTTGCATGTCTCACAAAGTCAAACCTACCCACCAAGTTTCTATCCTGTCAGCTGATTCCTTCTGGGTGCAACTAGTTATGCAACTATTATTTTGATGGTGAGTGTATATAGCCACAAGCTCTTATTAACATACCACTTGATGAATCCTGCGGTAACACTGAGGATGAGTAAACACCAGTCAGGGGAAAGAACTGATAATGTAAATCCTTTCTATCCACACTGTTTCAATAAGCCTTTACCCAGACACACAGAAGCAAGGCAGCTTTTGCTGCACATATACAGAAACAAACTCTAAGATGAACTTATAAGCCAAAGACAAGTAAGCAAGCGTCTACCAATTCAGCTATCAAGCAACATGTACTGTACAAATCTGTTGCATGAAGAAATCTGTGCTCCTTCTGCTTAAAACATGGCTTTCTAAGAAGCCTTTAAAAGTCTCGGGAAAGTGAAGAAAACGGCTCATGAATTATTTTGAGAACTTAAAATATTAAACCTTATGAATTATTAAATCACTATGTGTTTAATTTTTTCTTTTTCTGAGTTCTGTGCAATTTTTTGGCTGGAAAATCTTTTAGTTATTTTTGTATACGTTCGTTTGTTTGAGATCTGTGGCAAAAACTGAACTCCTAGCTCAATCCCTCAATTTTCTTTAATGTACTTCAGCACTTCAAAGGCTGAGCTTTAGCACCGGAGTGTTCTGGTGGAGTCGCACTTTGTAGATGAAGAGGAAGGGGAACACATAGTGTTTGGAGGGATGGATAAATTAATAGGTGGATGGATGGATGGATGGATGGATGGATGGATAACCAAACAGAAAGATAAACAGACAGAAAGTTCCATAGACAAGTGCATAGATTTCATAGTAGTGTTAAAAAACATGAACTTTCAAAACAATGTGTTAAAATGTACACCCCTCTGAGAGTCTCTCATTGGCCACTACCATAACTGCACACCACCAAACAGGAAAAGTTCAGTACAAGCCACAGACAATGCTGACGCACATGCTGAGAGTAGGTTTTCATGTATATGGATGGCAAGTAACAACAAATGCGACCAACTTCTAAGACTGAACTTTTCAGGTGTGGAAAAACATCCCTGCAGATAGTCTGCCAATAGGAATGAAAGAATGAATAAAGGCAAAGTCAGGGACTCACTATACACTGAAAAATGCTGTTTTATATTTAGATGTTGAGGCTTCTGTGTGATATAGGGTTAAATATATACTTCTGCTGTTTTCCAAATGCTGAAAAATGAATAACTCTCACTTAATGTGATAACTGTACATGAAATAAACAGCAGTCTCTGACTTTTGGATAGTATACCTTGGCATGCAAGAGTTTCGGTTACAGTGAAAACCTCAGGAAGTAAAAGATGACTTGATTTCCAAAGGGGATAGTGTTGAAGCTGACATATTTCTTTAATATGTTAAGCAAAATTACATTTTCATTTCTATAAATTAGAGTTTTAAAATAACAAAGCAAACTGCCCTGCATGATTAGTACTTAGTAACACCCCATTGGCCAGGTACCACATCTAAGAGTCTTTGGGTTCTTATTTGAGGGATTTTTTCCTGTTCTTCCTTCCAAAAGATGTCTAGTTCTGTGAGATTCTTGGGAAGCGTTGCATGCACTTCTCTTGACAGGCCTCTCTAAAGATTTTTGATGATGTTAGGTCAGGGGTCATGGCAAAACCTTCAGCTCTCAGCTCTTGAGTTGAGTTCATTGTGGAATTTGAGGTGTGTTTAGACGTCATCCTCTGTTCATCTTCAGCTCTTTTATAGACGGTGTGATGTTTGCCTCCAGAATTTGCTTGTCATTAATTAAATCCATTCTTCCTTCTACCAGTGAAACGTTCCCCATGCTACAAGCTGCAACACATCCCCAAAGCATGATCGGTATGATGACGTACCTTTGCTCAGTGCGAACAAATGTTTTACTTCATTAGTCCACAGGACGTGTTTTTAAAATGCACCAGGCTTGAATGAAAGTCACATTTGTACAGGTGTTGCTGCACAGTAGTACACTGCACCACCACTCCAGGGTCTGCTAAACGTTCCTGAAGGTCTTCTGCAGTCAAACGGGGGTTTTGATTAGATATGCAGCTTAGAATAGAATAGGAAAAACTATGTGGTGCCAAATTTCAAAGCTTTATGAATACTCTGGGTGCACCCCATTACTAACCAAAACTGGGTGCACATAATAATAATCCTAACTAGTTTTTGAGTGTGTATTATATAGTACAGTTACAAAGGCCATAAATCCTCAATGCACATTTAGAACTGGTAATGATGTTGAGTCTGGTAATGATGGCACTATTGTCCCATAATGCAACGGGAAATGGAAAGGGAGGAGCTCTTCACATCTAGAATAAATTTTAAAAAATGTGAGTTTGACCCAAATCTGTCAAAATATAATGGAAAATGATAAATATATTTAAGTTTAAAGGCATTTATTTTGTTGTTTCTATTTTGTTGTTTATTGTTTGTATTTTGAAAAAAAAAATAATAAATTTAAACCAAAGCAGCCTTTAGAGTACAGCATGGTATGATAAAGTACTCTACTTCATCACTTCCTGTTTATCAGAAACAATGGAGTACTAGCCCCCCAGACTCATTCTTTTAAGATTAGTGCATAGCATATCGTGGCTGTCAAAAGAAAAACACAAATCACCATTTCTGTTGTTATGTACTTTTATATAAACACGGTATACTGTGCAGTATTAGTGTGCGGTACACCATTGAGATGCAGCCTCTGACCCAAACCTTGTCCCAACAATGTTTTAATTTGCATCACCTGCCCTTTCCTAACGATAGTTGTGAACAAGCCGTAAGCCTGACAAGTTAATTAAGGTCAAAGACCTAGGTAAAAGTTATGTGACAGCTCAAATCTCCTGGGGTGCTCAAACTTTTGCATGGTGCTCCTGTTTTTTGCTACTCTATAATTGTACGATGTTAGTACAATGGTCTTGTTTAAAAGTCTGTAACTCTTCACAGTAACAGATGTTTTGACTGGGGGTGCTGAAACGTCATGTCACATGGATTAGCTTCATTTCTACAGGTGCATATTTGAATCAAAGCTTTAGAGGGGACATATGCTTCATACGCGGTTATGTAGGCTATCAGGAAGATTTGGCACACCATGATACATATTTCAGTCCTGTCTTCAGAACTAGGTCTCTGAGGCCTGAACAGAAATACATCACCCATGAAAAACGTAATGGGGGTAATGGCTCCTTGAATCTGGTGGAAATGAAGCTTATGATGGGAGACGCTATGATTACTATGAACCCATCCCTGCTCCTGCCTCCCTCTGAGCGGGAGCAAGGAGGGTTATTTAAAGTAAGTGAAGAGTAACTCAGGCTGGATGTGAGAAAATCTCTGAGGAATGTTTATTATGTCTTGCCGCTGGTACCACACAGCGAGTGTTAAACTCCAGATGGTTCTGCCTCGAGCCTTCTGAAAGAGGCTACATGTGTCCGAGTAGGAGGGTCAGATATTCGTGGCCTTTAAGATGACAGCATGGGCCAGCATTTTCCTTCCCTTAGCACACCTGATTTCAGTCAGCTGCTCGTTTGCATGTGCCTTATTGAGACAAGCCAGGTGTGTTGGAACCTGGACAACACTAAACTATGTATTGCTACGGCATGCTCTGCCATCTGCTACCACTTCTGTCTTTCAACTTCTATCCTTTGTTAACCCCTTCCTTTGCTCTCCAAGCGACTTAACTTACAGATTTATAGTAATATCGTGAAGCCACTGGACAGAGATGGTTAGAACTGTTGAGTGGGGGGAAGTGGAGCACTACCTACCATTTGTTAACAATAAGCAAAGGTGGAACAAGAACAAGTACTAATGTCATAGGCTAAGGGGCTAGTAGTAATGTTCACGATAACAGTCTGGCCATTTCTTTAAAACAGGGCAATGCTAAACACATAAGAATACATTCTTCAAAATAAATATCAGTAGTGAAGTATGATACCACTGAAATCAAATTCATTTACATGACATCTCATAGTGAATTGAGAGAAAGGCAGTTGTAGCCTGATATTTACTGATGCCATGCTCAGTGTTTTAGCATTAGGACAACACGGCGTGTGTTATTTCCCTATGATTTGGACACTATGGATCATCACAGCGGTGATATTATTAACAATAAGACATGACTGAGTGTTCTATAGCCTTTATACAGTTATACAGTAAAGAAATCACAGAGACACACCAAATGTTGTCTCAAATATTTATGTTTTAATTATTCTTATCAATAATAAACATGCTGCAGAACTCTGATCAATATTGAATAACACAATCAGTATACAGCAAAAAGTAATCAGATTACAGGTGCATTACAAAACTAGGGTGATATTTAGCAGGATTATATTCAAACTGCATAGGCCTATAAACATCTTGTCACCTTTCTGTGATATTTGCTGTCCTAAGTGATAAATAAGGCGCACAGTTTTTCATTTTGGGACCTTTCTTGTGATTTTCTAAATTGACCATATTGTACAGCAGGGAAATTTCTGGGTTGTGAAAACATCCAGCAGATAAAACACTTTCACCAGAGCTAACTGGTAAATACGCAGCCCTCTGCAAAACCCACTACTCCATCTGTGATCAGGGTCTTCAAAATGAACACTCTTGTACAACCTCACCTAAAACTGCACAGTGCCATTCATTTGCTATTGGTTTTAAACAACAGAGGTCATTTATACTCGTTTACCCTTCCCACTCACTCAACTGCTTATGTTTACTATCGTTTATAAATGTGTTTAGTTCATTTTTTTTGTCAGCATTTTCAGGCCTCATCATTATATTTGCCTTTAATTTCCAACATAAAAGTCTTTGTGTATTTTAAACAGGTTAAAACTAGTTAGCTCTTGTAAATAGAACAGTTATCTGGGTGATCTGAGGGTGCTGACCTGACCAAGCCCACAGACCAATATACGCTTGCTATCCAGTAAGCTTTCATCATGTAAAGCCAGCTCTACACCCTTACTGCATTCCAAATACAGGTTTCCAGTCAGGGAAATCTAAGGAAAGGCCAATTAATAATTACTCATGCAAATGGTAAGAGAGGCCAATTAATAATCAATGCCTAACCCTTCGTGACACCATCCACTCATTTAAAATTGACTGAGCTAGACATTTAACCTGCATTTGCAGTCCCTTTATATTAATGCATATCATCACTTTCATTTAGAAGAGAAGACTGGAGAAAAACATTCTTATCTCTAACATATACTAAGGCATATGCTAAGGGGATTTAAGCGGAGGACACCAGAGGATTTCAGACATTCCATTTATTAGACATAGCACTCTTGAGTGTGAAGTGACATTAGTGTTTATTTAATTCGCAGTAAGACACACTGAGGCCGTCGTTAAGACAGCATTACATGTGCTATAAAAATCATTCCGGATGAAACATAATAAAGCCCCATGGTTTTCTCACACCACAGTCATCACTTAGTTCAGTCTCCAGCATCGTCTGCAGCTCTAAACACAATGATTCCATACCGAGCCCACTCTGGCTGCAGTCAGGGCCTATACAAATTCAGAGGCATTAGATCGGGGCATTTGCTAATGGTCCTCAATAAGCTTTTCTTGACTTGTTACAGTATCATTTTTATTCTACTATCTATTTTTACTTATAATGTTATAATATAATATTTCAACTTTTATCTGGACCCTGTTTTATGTTTGTGATGCAGTAAGTGCAGTTAGCCTCTATTTCTCAAAGAAATTTGGTAAGTTATTTTTTATTCACTTCTTGTCAATCAAGAGAGCTTGATGTAGTACACACACATTGTTCACATTTAAAATTCGAAATTCCAGCTCATATGGACCATTAATGATAACCAATTTGCAAGAACAGGCTGTTTCATTGCTTTCCTGTGAAGAAAAATTTACATTCTCATAAGAAGGTTTGTTTCTTTTATAATGTCTTAAACTTAAAATCTTACATATTGATTGTGTCATGTTACATATTGCTCCTTTAAATCTGCCGTGGATTGGAAAACAAAAAATGGATTGGATTGCAAAAAAATTGCATTTTGCATGTTAATTTACACTGGCATGGTGGAATAAGGAGAGTTCAGTAGAGAGTTAATTCTCTAATAAGGACAGTTAGACCTCACATACCATGAACATCCAACACCTCCTTCAAATACAAATTCCTTATTTGCAGAGGAGGTTGGCCTATTGCAAGTCCCAGACTGTTACGTAACAGGCTTCAGTCCCTGAGGTACACACTATTAAAATTTACACACCCACTCACGTTCCAGCTCACGTTCCAGCTCACCTTCCACTTCATGATTCAGCTCAGCAAAAGGACAACAATGGAGCATCAGGAAGGATGTTACACTTTTTTTACAAAAGTTTTCCCACCTACAAAGAATGAAAAATCAGAAAATCAGAGAATCACATTTTTAAATAATGAATTTGCATTTTATTGCATGAAAACAGTATTTGATCACCAACCAGCAAGAATTCTGGCTCACACAGACCTGTTAGTGTTTCTTTAAGAAGCCGTCCTATTCTGCACACATCACCTGTATTAACTGCACCTGTTTAAACTTGTTACCTGTTTAAAAGACACCTGTCCACACACTCAACCTATCGAACGCCAACATCTCCACCATGGCCAAGACCATAGAGCTGTCTAAGGACACCACGGACCAAATTGTAGACCTGCACAGTGCTGGGATAGGCTACAGGGCAATAGACAAGCAGCTTGGTCAGAAGGCAAAAACAGTTAGCACAATTATTAGAAAATGGAAGAAACACAACATGACTGTCGATCCGTCTGGGGTTCCATGCAAGATCTCGCCTTGTGGGGTAAGGATGATTCTGAGAAAGGTCAGCTCAGAACTGCACGAGAGGACCTGTTCAATGACCACTACGCCGTCATGGTTTAAAATCCTGCAGGACACACAAGGTCCCCCTGCTCACGCCAGCACATGTCCAGGCCCATTTGAAGTTCGCCAGTGACCTTCTGGATGATCCAGGGGAGCCATGGTATAAAGTCATGTGGTCAGATGAGATCAAAAATCCCTGCTTCAGTGTGCAAACTTGGTCAAGAACTACAGGAAACGTCTGACCTCTGTAATCTGTACCAAATATTGAGTTCTGTTTTTCTATTGTACCAAATACTTATTTAATGCAATAAAATGAAAATTAATTATTTAAAAATCATACAATATGCTTTTCAGATTTTTTCTTAGATTCTGTCTCTCACAGTTGAAGTGTGCCTACTATAAAAATTACACAGCTCTCCATTCTTTGTAGGTGGAAAACTTGCAAAATTGACAGTGTATCAGATTTTCCCCTCTGTGTATATATGATTGATATATATTGATGGAGGTTCATTGTATTGTCCTGAACATGCTGCTTCTGTGTGATCTATGACAATCACAGTGTTTCATTGTAGACCAGCATCAGAGCAAAGCTTATCAAATTATTCATGACATCATCAAATCATCAAACAAGGAAAAACAGCTTATTTCGTGGCTCAAAATAGGTGTGTAAATGGGCATGCAAAACTGCATCTGGGTATTTTTCTTCTGTGTTGACATCAGAGAACAATTTCAAATGCTCAAAATGCTTAAGGCAGTCTGTGCCTTATTGAAGCACACTATACAGCCTGTGTAATTTTAAAGGCTGAGAAGAGGTTGGAAAAATATTGAATTATGACAGATAAATATCATAGGTGGAAGAAAAATGTAATACAAGAAAAAAAAGCAGGATAAGTATAAGACTGCTGACTACTATAAGGCCATACTTCCTAATCCTGTCACTGCTGTCCAAATCACAAGCATACATCAAACACACACACACACACACACGCACGCACACGCGCACACACACAAACACACGCACACACACACACAGCACACGCACACATGTACACACACACACATACACGCACTCACACGCACACATGCACACACGCACACACACTCACACACACTCAGACACACACACGCACACGCACACACTCACACACACGCACACACACACGACCACACACGCACGCACACACTCACACACACACACACACACATTCACACACACACACAGCACACACACAAAGCACACCAACGCACACACACACACATACACACGCACACATGCACACACACACACACACACACACACACACACACACACACACACATACACACACACACACACTCACACACACTCAGACACACACACGCACACACAAACACACATGACCACACACGCACGCACGCACACACTCACACACACACACACACACTCACACACACACACACACACACAAAGCACACGCACACATGCACACGCGCACACACACGCACACATACACAAGCACACACATGCACACACACACACACACGCACACGCAGTAAAGAAAGAACGTTTGCCTCCGAATATGAGTTGCATCCTAGGCCTGCAGCAAAGTAACCCAGCCTGCTTTACCCACAGGCCACTTCAATGTCAGCTCAATAAGTTTCAATAACCAATTAATCTCACATTAGCATCTTAAACGAAGCGGGCAGTTAAATAAGCTTTTGCCATCATGAAAGACCTTAATTTACGACACTGTGCATTCCAGTTATGCATTAGGCACTTGTGGCTCCAGTAGACCATCCATCCTGCTCCACCAAACAGAATAATCACTAACTATGACACATGCATCCCAAGGAGCGCCACTGACCTGCTTGGAGAGAGGTTCACTTCAGCAAAGCTCCAGAGGAGGCATGATGCAGGCTGTTTCTCCACAGTAAGCGGTCCATGCTCTAATTAATCTGTTAATGGATGTCATTAATCTCTCCCCTGGGCTTCCAACAGCTGTTTATTTAGACATAGGCTACAGTGTGAGCAGCTACAACGCAGCTAACCTTCACAAAGTAAGAGAGGGACAGGAGAAGATGAGCATAGACTGTAGAAAAACTTCTGGGGTCACGTTCAATAGCGGAAGTTGGATAGGCGCAGTGGATGCTGAACACCAGCAAATATACAGACAAGCCCTGAGAATATATGAGTATTATTTACCTTACTTATTGCTTCATACAGTATGATGCCCTTTAGAAGATGGGATAGTGGCGACTTACATCTTACAGCTCATTACACCACTCTAAATGGTTCATTTCCATGGAAAGGTGTAGCACATTTACAGGATCCACTCAGACATATTTAATATCCTTGCTCTGAGGCTTACAGCTAGCTGGCATTAAACTTCACAGATAACTACAGACTGAGTGTTGCATGTTTGTGGTTGATCACCATAGACATTAAATCACTTTGTTATGATAGACTTACAGGACGGTGAGAGGTTATCATGAAGCGCAGTGTACGGTACACGTTATCATCAGGTTAGCAAGGTGATGTTAGTCCATTAAGTGTTCAGTCTGGTGGACAGTTGCTTGATTCACTGTCTGTTGTTACAAGACGCTTGTAAGATGGCATCTAGGCTATAAAGGGGTGTACGATTTAGTGTAGGTGACTGTGGAAAGGGAAGAATCCAGACAACTCAAATGCTCATTCAAATATAATTCAGGATTGACAGTTTAATTTCATGTGTGAATCACAATGTAAATAAACACTGAACTAATAAAGATGTACAGTACCAGTCAAAAGTTTAGACAAGGCTGCTCCTCGAAGGTTTCCTTGTTTTTAGCTTTATGCTTTAATTCCGAATAAAACTGACTAATTCACCAGACTAATTCACTCATGGAGTTATGCAGTTAGCTTGAAAGCCTATGAAATTACAACTGTACAGGAGGGTCACCCAGTTTCCCTAACTTGTAATGGAGGCTGATATGATAAGAGTTTTTTCTAAGCAATTGGCCTGTCAGTCATATTTATAAAATTGAAAGGGTAAATGTTTTTGGTGCAAAATTATACAGTATATTAGAGGTGGTGATATGGCGGGAATACAGGAGTATATGTGGAATATCAGGATATTTACTATTCACACATCTTATCAGTTGGAACTGTTAAGTGTAAGACCGTAGAGTTTTTAAGATAACCAACAACATCCATTTTGTTGGGTGCATCTAAAAGTTTGACTGTATGATGACAGGCATGGGCACTAGTAGTCAATTCACTTGTATCCTCGGAAGACACATGCTTCACAGAGTCGCTGAGTTCTCTTTGAGCAGTCTTTCAACACACTCTTAATCTACTCAGGAAAGCAATTTGAACCACATTCAATGTTGTAAAAAGTTAAAGGCAGTTCAATGTGTACACCAGAGAGGTCTCCAAATCCCTCAAACTTACACAGTGTAGCTTTATGCTGCTTTCTGATTTCTCTGGTTTTATTTGCTTTAGACCTATACTCAAAAAACTTATTTTGTATTTTCAAAGTTCTATATTATTAACTGTTTTCTTTAATTTTACTGTTATTGCTAATTTTATCAGTTTTATTATCAGTATTTTATTAATATTCTTATGTTTCTTTACTTAACATTTTTCATTTAACTCTTAACATTCTGCTTCTTTGAATTGTGTTTATACGGTTTACCCCTTTAATAAGTGCTATATAAGATTAGAATTATTATTATGTTTACTAATCTCTTATTTTGCTTCAAAATAAAATGTCTGACATCATGAAATTGCATCGCTGTGATGTGGCACTCTGTTAAGTCTTCAGCTAACATTGCCTGGGTATATAATTTTTATAGTCTATCACCTCCATTGTTCAGTAATTGTTATGATAAAATGTTTATTTTAAAAAGCCTGAATAATCCATGAAAAACATGAAATCATACTACTGTGTTGCTTACATAGAGCTGATAATAAATTAAAGATGATCAATTCAAATCAAACATAATGCCTGACCCACACTGTGGAATTATACAGTGGTTCGATGCAGAAGCTTGACAGAGGCCATACACACGCGATAGTGACAGATTGCTATACTAGTGGTGTGTGTGCCAAGCAGAGGAAAACTTTGTGGATAAAGCCATGGCTGAAAAAAAGAGGTCAACAGAGCTTAACCATACAGTAACACAAGCTTAAGTTCAATACACACATACATACATAAATACACCCAGGGGGGATGAGTACATGCATGCCGACATGCTTACAACAAGTTCTGTTTAGCGCCCCTTGGTTGACGGTTGTTCAGGCATCACCTTCATTTATTTACTATTCACAATCGACTGGACAGGGAGTAGATTGGAGGAGTAAAGATTGGATTATAGATGCCTCGCACCACAGGATAAGCTGGGAAGGTCATGGTTTCAGATCACCCTGATATTGGGAGACCTTTTGTGAATGTCAGGAGAAGCAAAAAAGCCTCAAATTCATCCTGCAGTGTGGGCTAGGCATGAGGAAATCAGTTCAAGAAGCAGAGGGATATTTAGATTGGGTTGATTGTGAGACGTGTAGATGCGGTATGTCCGTTACATGAACATGAACCTACATGAGGTTCCGTAGTAGTGAACTAGAAATGGACTTGCAGATTGAACTCATCTGTGAAGTAATACAGACACACACACACACACACACACACACACGCTAGTGAACACCCACTAGGGGGCAGTGAGCACACTTGTCCCAAGTGGTATTCAGCCATGGTGCCTGGGGAGCAGTTGGGGGTTAGGTGCCATTAGTCATGTCCTGTCAGTAAAAGGAATCAAACTGGCAACCCTTCAGTCACAAGGCTGGTCCCGTAACCCCCAGCATATGACTGATATCTTTTTGGGGTTTTTTAAATACTTGAATATTAAATAAAATGTCTCCCAGTGATCACTCTCTGATTTCAGACCAGCTAGGACACTGTCGATCCTATACCTGTTAAATGCTGTGTTGAGCTGCCAGTGAGCAATGAGGGGCAAATGGGAACAGGTGAGAACTGCCTGCTGTAATACCTCCACAGTTGAGAACTCCATGCTGTAATACCTCCACAGGTGAGAACTCCATGCTGTAATACCTCCACAGGTGAGAACTCCATGCTGTAATACCTCCACAGGTGAGACCAGACTGCTGTAATATCTCCACCAGCACAAATAACAGCTGTAGTTCTATTTGGCATGGACTGGATATGTTTCTGGATGTACTCAATCCATGTTCAGCCAGTCTTGCATCAAAGAATTGCTCAGTTGGGTGAGATTAACTGGACACCCTCCCTGGCACAATTCTGAGGAGAGTTTCCTGTAGACTGGGTTTTAGCTAATGCTGGTAAACCCGTATGACCATACACTTCTGTTAATCTGCAGATTCAGGAATGTCCTTTACATTACGGTCTTTGGCACGCCCAAATGCAATCACTCCTTTTCAAGTGTGACCTATTTTCCACACATCACGCTGAACATTCACTGCACTGTACCACCTCTTCTCTATCTAATCTACGTCACACATCCTGCAATCATCCATGTGCGATGCCATCGGCAGGAGCCTGAAATTACTACCACCTTAAACACACAAGCTGATCAATGTTTTGTCTGGTGAGCTTAATTAATGAACGTTATTGGAGGAAGATAATGCAGCAGCCCCAAAAACCATCAACTATTTTTTTCCATGCCGCTGTATGTGTAGAATAATGAAGTCTTACTGAGAGCTGTTCAGGAAAAACAGGCATATTTTCTGAAAGGCTGGTGTTTTGGTTCTCTGCTTGGTAGTTCTGTGACTCATGGGCAGAAGAGAGAGAGAGAAATAGAGGGAGACAGGCAGAATATTTCTGTTGGTGGAGTGTTTGACAGCAGTAGACTGCAGTCCTGGATGACGGACTCACTTTGGGTTTGGAGAAAGTTTGCCACAAGGGTTTGGTAAATCCACTGAGGTGCTTTTTATTTCTGATAGATGGCCCCATGAAACAGTCCTCCAGCGACATTGTGTAAAGCGCCCGGAAGTTGACTCTGTAAACTTTTCTGCTCTGCGCCGGATCGCCTAAAGCTGTGAAGGAGCCTGCCTGATCTCTGTAGCTCCCGAGTGGCATATTCAGCCAGCCATAAACTGGAAAAAACACAGAGACGCATAGAAGTGCAGCATATTAAAGTGATATACGGTGGCACTGGGCTGTAGCTCATACACAATTTCATCATACAAACACACAGCAACGGTTGTTTGTTAGCTGAGCTGCCTGCTTCTAGCAACAGATATTTCACTATGAAGGAAGAAAAAAAAAACATCAGCATCAATACTGCTGGTGCAAACAGAGTTCGAAGGCTGACAGTTCGCAATGCTTCGATCAATAAATCTGTGTGGATGTACGAAGGCAGATAAGAAGGCATATTCTACTGGCTTTTTTTGCAAGTACAATCAGCATTACATGTTAATGAATTTGTGTGATTGTGGATAATTTGCTTGCATGTTAATTTCCACATTACTGAACACATCAATATATTGACAGTAAATAAATTAGCATGTTTAAACTGATTGGTATGCTAATGTCACTTTACTGAACACAAACACATGTATTGTAATTGAGTGTGAAATCTCACAGAGAAATTACATTACTCCTCACATCCACTTTTTCAAATATCAGCATTATCTGTCCATAAACCTTTACACTAACATCTCTGATGCTTAGTTTTACCGGTCCTGTGAGCAACTTTTTTTTTCCCATCCTTTCAGTAAGAGCTTGCTGCTCTCCTCTCTTCTTCGCCTCTGATTATTATTTAAAATTAACATTGAAATAATGTCTGAATGGAGGCTTTTAGAGGTATGTTGCCTACAGGCAACTTTGTTTAACAATAGTAGAAAATATATACAGAGATGCAATATTGGAAACAAAACTGTGTAACTACTTGATTTGTCAACTTATAAATAATTGAAACACTAAAAATAGAAAATGTATTTTTCCACTTTACTGTTTAAAGATGCTAAAAATATAACACTGTGAAAGAATGTTTTCTAGCTCACCAGGCAATCGTTTAAAACCATAATAATAATATTAATAATAAAAAATAATTCAAGGAACCAGAATTTCAGATTTTTTTAAACAGCAGTAAATAGTAGTAAAGATACTGCTCTGCTTCACCATAGACAGCACTGCAATGGGCTTCTGGAACCTAACATCATGCATATATTAATGCTAAATGTGCAAAATTTTCTAAAAAAAAATAAAAGTATTTTAAATAAAAATGACTCTATATGAAAAGTACACAATAACTGCAGTTCCTCTAAAAAGGCTCCCTAAGTGACCCTTCACACAACTTTCGAAATTTACTATTTAAAGTTGCTCCCAGGCAACATATATATTCTATTCATTTCTCCTTGTCTAAAGCTGAGAATGAATCATATTTTGTTAATAAAAATTCATGGCAATTTGCTTTTCAGAGGGAAACTGTAAACTGAATAAGCAGTACCATACCAAAAGAGGGTTTTAAATTGCCCACTGGGAGATAACTTGGCCAAGTACAAGCTTTGACTTGTTTACTCAAACTCCTCCTGCCATTACCATCCATTTCAATGTTATTAAAAATGTATCATGTCATTTCTAAGTAAGGGAAAATGATTTGTTGCCCTGAAGCAACACTATGCAAGGAAAGGCTACGTACTGACAGATCTACTCGGTCTTGAATGGTTATTTGGGTTTTTGTTTGTGTGAATATTAATGTGTCCTTGAAAGGGTTTTTGTGGGTTTTCTAGCTACTTCTGTTTTTGCAAACTTTAAATGTGCACAAAATACTGTGTCCTGTGAGCATTGGTGAGGGGCAGCACCAACAGCAACGCTTGTACCACTCATACCATTCTGGGTCACACCACGACAAACTGGCATGACACCATTGCAGTCTTTGGCAACATTGAAGTGGTGTTAAGGGCAGTCCTTGTTTCGTGTAGGTCTCCCAGATCCGTCATGTTGTTGGTGTGTGCCTTCTTCTATCCACCGCCACCAACAGCTTGTCCAGTGTGCATTTATATACTTTAAAATTAATAAGATTTTAGGTCAAAAATCTTTTTTAGTCAATTAAAGGAAAAACTGTAGTACACAGCTTCTTAATCATACAATAAAACACCTGATGTGTGCACCACTCCCCGTCTTTAGGAGAAACTGGAAAGAATGCTGGCAAAAAGCCTATTTGAAAATAAGGTAAAAATCAGTTTTTGTTAAAACATGTAGATTTAGTTTAAAAGGTGAATTTTTAAAACTATTTTTTTTGTATGACTTTAAAAGGCACAGAGTTAAGAATGATCATGTGTTTTATTGTATCATTAAGAACAGCATGTTCTATGATTGAATAATAAAAAAAACTTTCAAAATTTGTCCAACCTCACCTCTGCTACAAGAGGGTGCATTTGTTGGGCAGAGCAGATGAATCAGATCACTTAGCTGATTATCTTTATTGCGTTACACAGAGGAATGAACCAAGTTTGCAAACCCTTTATTAAAGATTCCTATGCAAGATCTCATCCCACAGCAAAGAGACCAGGCTGGACTGAAAGTAAACCGAACACTGGCTGAAGCAAAGAAAGCTGAAGAGAGGATCAGGCCCTCTCCTCTCTCGTTCTGTCACACAGGTACATCCTGTGACATGATGTGACCTCATGACTTTTCCAAATGTCAAAATCTCCCTCAGTCCCAAACACATACAATCATCACCAGACTGCAGACCAAACCCAGCCACAGAGAGAGAGAGAGAGAGAGAGACAGGAAAGAGAAAAAAGTGTGTGACAGAATAAACAGACAGAAAAAGTGAAAAAGAGAAAGGGAAAACAAAGAAAGAAAAAGTGGGGAAAGATAGAACTGAGGAGAGAATACGACAAAATGAGAGGGGAGGAGGGAGACATAGCGAAGGAGAAAAGCAGAAGATGAGAGAGGAGAACAAGAGCAAGGTGATATAGAGAAAGGGAGAGACTGGGAAACAAAAAAGGGAAGATAAGTAAAATTAGAGACAGAGGGACAGAGAAAGAAAATGAAAGAGAGATAGCAAAATAGAAGAGAGAGAGAAGATTGTAGTTAAAGATTAGACATTAGAACTCTTTGTACACGAACTAATACTGAAAGTAAAGAATGCTGTGCCTTGTCTTGTGAAACTTATCATACTTGATGATACCTGTTTTCTCTGGTCAGATGGTATAAAGAAAAGCTCACTGAAACTCTCTCAGCTGATAGCCTTCAATGACTTTAACAAGTAATGAAAAAAGAAGGCAGCACTGTGCTGTACCTCACAGCAAGAAGGGCCCGGGTTTGATTCCTTTCTGTGTGGAGTTTGCATGTTTGTCCTGTGTCTGGGTTTCCTCACAAAGTTGAGGTGCGGCTGTTTGCTGTGTTTCTAGACTGAAGGTGTGATTAGTAATGAATGGAGAGAGTGTGTATGGAGTGCAGGCAGTAGGGTACAGTGTTTCTAGACTGAAGGTGTGATTAGTAATGAATGGAGAGAGTGTGTATGGAGTACAGGCAGTAGCGTACAGTGTTTCTAGACTGAAGGTGTGATTAGTAATGAATGGAGAGAGTGTGTATGGAGTACAGGCAGTAGGGTACAGTGTTTCTAGACTGAACGTGTGATTAGTAATGAATGGAGAGAGTGTGTATGGAGTACAGGCAGTAGGGTACAGTGTTTCTAGACTGAAGGTGTGATTAGTAATGAATGGAGAGAGTGTGTATGGAGTACAGGCAGTAGGGTACAGTGTTTCTAGACTGAACGTGTGATTAGTAATGAATGGAGAGAGTGTGTATGGAGTAAAGGGAGTAGCGTACAGTGTTTCTAGACTGAAGGTGTGATTAGTAATGAATGGAGAGAGTGTGTATGGAGTGCAAGCAGTAGCGTACAGTGTTTCTAGACTGAAGGTGTGATTAGTAATGAATGGAGAGAGTGTGTATGGAGTACAGGCGGTAGTGTACAGTGTTTCTAGACTGAAGGTGTGATTAGTAATGAATGGATAGAGTGTGTATGGAGTACAGGCAGTAGCGTACAGTGTTTCTAGACTGAAGGTGTGATTAGTAATGAATAGAGAGTGTATATGGAGTACAGGCAGTAGGCGTACAGTGTTTCTAGACTGAGGGTGTGATTAGTAATGAATGGAGAGAGTGTGTATGGAGTACAGGCAGTAGGGTACAGTGTTTCTAGACTGAAGGTGT
Organism: Prochilodus magdalenae; assembly: GCA_024036415.1. NCBI lineage: Eukaryota > Metazoa > Chordata > Actinopteri > Characiformes > Prochilodontidae > Prochilodus > Prochilodus magdalenae. Next base: position 859,429 of record JAMWET010005638.1, on the reverse strand, counting down.
GATTAGTAATGAATAGAGAGAGTGTATGGAGTACAGGCAGTAGCGTACAGTGTTTCTAGACTGAAGGTGTGATTAGTAATGAATAGAGAGAGTGTGTATGGAGTGCAGGCAGTAGGGTACAGTGTTTCTAGACTGAAGGTGTGATTAGTAATGAATGGAGAGAGTGTGTATGGAGTGCAGGCAGTAGCGTACAGTGTTTCTAGACTAAAGGTGTGATTAGTAATGAATAGAGAGAGTGTGTATGGAGTACAGGCAGTAGGGTACAGTGTTTCTAGACTGAAGGTGTGATTAGTAATGAATGGAGAGAGTGTGTATGGAGTACAGGCAGTAGTGTACAGTGTTTCTAGACTGAAGGTGTGATTAGTAATGAATGGAGAGAGTGTGTATGGAGTACAGGCGGTAGTGTACAGTGTTTCTAGACTGAAGGTGTGATTAGTAATGAATAGAGAGAGTGTATGGAGTACAGGCAGTAGCGTACAGTGTTTCTAGACTGAAGGTGTGATTAGTAATGAATAGAGAGAGTGTATGGAGTACAGGCAGTAGCGTACAGTGTTTCTAGACTGAAGGTGTGATTAGTAATGAATGGAGAGAGTGTGTATGGAGTACAGGCAGTAGTGTACAGTGTTTCTAGACTGAAGGTGTGATTAGTAATGAATAGAGAGAGTGTGTATGGAGTACAGGCGGTAGTGTACAGTGTTTCTAGACTGAAGGTGTGATTAGCAATGAATGGAGAGAGTGTGTATGGATTACAGGCAGTAGCGTACAGTGTTTCTAGACTGAAGGTGTGATTAGTAATGAATAGAGAGTGTATATGGAGTACAGGCAGTAGGCGTACAGTGTTTCTAGACTGAGGGTGTGATTAGTAATGAATGGAGAGAGTGTGTATGGAGTACAGGCAGTAGGGTACAGTGTTTCTAGACTGAAGGTGTGATTAGTAATGAATAGAGAGAGTGTGTATGGAGTACAGGCGGTAGTGTACAGTGTTTCTAGACTGAAGGTGTGATTAGTAATGAATGGAGAGAGTGTATGGAGTACAGGCAGTAGCGTACAGTGTTTCTAGACTGAAGGTGTGATTAGTAATGAATAGAGAGAGTGTATGGAGTACAGGCAGTAGCGTACAGTGTTTCTAGACTGAAGGTGTGATTAGTAATGAATAGAGAGAGTGTGTATGGAGTACAGGCAGTAGCGTACAGTGTTTCTAGACTGAAGGTGTGATTAGTAATGAATAGAGAGAGTGTGTATGGAGTACAGGCAGTAGTGTACAGTGTTTTTAGACTGAAGGTGTGATTAGTAATGAATAGAGAGAGTGTGTATGGAGTACAGGCAGTAGTGTACAGTGTTTTTAGACTGAAGGTGTGATTAGTAATGAATGGAGAGTGTATATGGAGTACAGGCAGTAGTGTACAGTGTTTCTAGACTGAGGGTGTGATTAGTAATGAATAGAGAGAGTGTATGGAGTACAGGCAGTAGGGTACAGTGTTTCTAGACTGAGGGTGTGATTAGTAACGAATGGAGAGAGTGTGTATGGAGTACAGGCAGTAGGGTACAGTGTTTCTAGACTGGAGGTGTGATTAGTAATGAATAGAGAGTGTATATGGAGTACAGGCAGTAGCGTACAGTGTTTCTAGACTGAAGGTGTGATTAGTAATGAATAGAGAGTGTATGGAGTACAGGCAGTAGGGTACAGTGTTTCTAGACTGAAGGTGTGATTAGTAATGAATGGAGAGAGTTTATGGAGTACAGGCAGTAGCGTACAGTGTTTCTAGACTGAAGGTGTGATTAGTAACGAATGGAGAGAGTGTGTATGGAGTACAGGCAGTAGGGTACAGTGTTTCTAGACTGAACGTGTGATTAGTAATGAATAGAGAGTGTATATGGAGTACAGGCAGTAGCGTACAGTGTTTCTAGACTGAAGGTGTGATTAGTAATGAATAGAGAGTGTATATGGAGTACAGGCAGTAGTGTACAGTGTTTCTAGACTGAAGGTGTGATTAGTAATGAATAGAGAGAGTGTGTACGGAGTACAGGCAGCAGCGTACAGTGTTTCTAGACTGAAGGTGTGATTAGTAATGAATGGAGAGAGTGTGTATGGAGTGCAGTCTGTAGCGTACAGTGTTTCTAGACTGAAGGTGTGATTAGTAATGAATAGAGAGATTGTGTATGGAGTACAGGCAGTAGCGTACAGTGTTTCTAGACTGAAGGTGTGATTAGTAATGAATGGAGAGAGTGTGTATGGAGTACAGGCAGTAGTGTACAGTGTTTCTAGACTGAAGCTGGGATTAGTAATTCATGGAGAGAGTGTGTATGGAGTACAGGCAGTAGCGTTTCTAGACTGAAGGTGTGATTAGTAATGAATGGAGAGAGTGTGTATGGAGTACAGGCAGTAGCGTACAGTGTTTCTAGACTGAGGGTGTGATTAGTAATGAATGGAGAGAGTGTGTATGGAGTACAGGCAGTAGCGTTTCTAGACTGACGGTGTGATTAGTAATGAATAGAGAGATTGTGTATGGAGTACAGGCAGTAGTGTACAGTGTTTCTAGACTGAAGGTGTGATTAGTAATGAATGTAGAGAGTGTGTATGGAGTACAGGCAGTAGCGTACAGTGTTTCTAGACTGAAGGTGTGATTAGTAATGAATGGAGAGAGTGTGTATGGAGTGCAGTCAGTAGCGTACAGTGTTTCTAGACTGAAGGTGTGATTAGTAATGAATGGAGAGAGTGTGTATGGAGTGCAGGCAGTAGGGTACAGTGTTTCTAGACTGAAGGTGTGATTAGTAATGAATGGAGAGAGTGTGTATGGAGTACAGGCAGTAGGGTACAGTGTTTCTAGACTGAAGGTGTGATTAGTAATGAATGGAGAGAGTGTGTATGGAGTGCAGGCAGTAGCGTACAGTGTTTGTAGACTGGAGGTGTGATTAGTAACTAAAGGAGAGAGTGTGTTTCTAAGTGTTTGGTTTGAGCAGTGAGTAATCCTGACAAATCAATAAAATCTATTGTTTTTATAGTTGGTCTTGTTCTGAGTGACAGCTCTACTGATGTCAGTGTGGGAAGCTGTTTTAGCTGTTAGCTCTGTCTCTAGCCTAATATGTGCACCATAAGCGTTAGGAGATCACAGTAAAGCTGTTTCCCAGGCTACACATGCATTAGCACACACACTGCCTCTGTAAAGCGAGTGTTAGCACTGGATTAAACAGTAATGGTATGTGTGTGTGTGTAGGTTTGTGCGTGTATGTGTGTGTGTATCAGAGCACATGTTCCCCATGTCCACATACCTCATCAGGATCCCTTCTGTCAGGGCTTCTGTGTTCTAATGAAGTGGCTGTGTTAACTATGCTGTCATATCAGTTTTATTTTAAACATTTTCGAGACCAAGCTCACAGCCAGACAGAAAACAAAAAATCCCATATTAATTCTCCTTCTTCCTGTCAGCTGTACGTCAAATTCTATATCTTTATTATCTCCATATAAACATTTATTTTTACAATTATTTTGTAATTATATTGACATAGTAGTTCAGAATAATTAATTATCACCCTCAATGAATTGCAACATAGTATTTCAAACACTTCCTTAGAAAATTTAAATAATTTCTAAAAATTATACAATAAAAGAATCTCAAAATAACAACTGGTTTTCTCAAACTGACTTGGCTAATAATAATCATTATTTCTCTTCAAATATTTAATTGGAATCTAAAATAATGAGTTTTTTTTTTTTGACTTACTAATTTACTACCTACCTACCTTACTACTACCTCATAACAATGACTTATTTTTTCAAGATTTTGATTTGCTAGGTCAACATATTCAGTCATTCATTTAAAATAATGATTTATTGTCTTCAAATATTAACTTAACATGTCATAGTATTGACTTATTGTTTCAAAATATTAACTTTACATTACTTAAAGCTTCATATTTGGGCCCCATTACGTACTAATACTCTCCTCCTAAAAATGCAACAAACAAAAAGTATGAGGAGACAAGAAAGAGGTGACAGAGCCTATCCAAGTACGCCGGAGCAACACGGTTGGGTGGCTGCCCTTTGTGTTCCTTCACCCAGCAGATAAAACAACAACAACAACAACAAATGTCTGATTTCTGCTACATTGTTTCAGATTCATTTGACTCGGCTTTGTTTGTTTGTCAGAGAGGAGAAATGCGTTTAAGACTGGAATGAAAAAGCGTTTGAAGCAGCGTAGCCTCTCCAGTAACGCCACGCTGGCTGGGACTAAAACAAATGCCAAATGTTAATGAGATTTTAATTTGGGCTTCGTCTGCATGAGGTGTGGACCTGCATGAGTAATGTCCTGAGAAACAGGAGCTCAGCACTGCTTCAGCAAGAGAGAGGTACTGAACTGAGGGAAAGAGAAGAAGAGAGAGAGAGAGAGAGAGAGAGAGAGAGAGAGAGAGAGAGAGAGAGAGAGAGAGAGCAAGGAAAAGAAAAAATAGATAAGGATGATAAGAAATAGACAAGATGGAAATTTGGGAGGAAGAAAGAATGTGTGACAGAGCGAGATATAAAAGAGAAAGAGACAGGGAAAGAGCACAAGAGTGGATGATAGTAAAAGAGTGAACTAGAGACCGGAAACAGAGAAAGAGACTGAGAGAGACAGAGTGAGAGAAACTGAGGCATACAGATAGAAAAGGAGATGGTGAGACAGAAAAAAGAGAGAAATAAAGACATAGGAGAAAGCGAGAAAGAAAACAGAGAAAGAAACCATTAGAGAGTGAAAAAGAAAAGGGAGTGAGTGAGAAGAGGGAAAAGAAAAGAGTGGGTGAACAAAGAATAGAGTGAAAAACCAAGAAAGAGAAAAATGGAGACAGAAAAAGTCAGGGGGAGAAGGGGAGAAAGAAAGTTAGGAGAGAAAGAGACAGAAAAAGAAAAAGACAAAGAGGGGAAGAGAGGGAAAATGACAGAGAGAGGGAGAGGCTAAAACAGAGAGAGTGTCAGCAAGACTGAGATAACAGAGAAAGAGATGGAGAGAGAATAATGAGGAAAACAGACAGAGACAGAGGGATAGAAAACAAGAGATATGGGGAAAAAAAGAAAAGGAGAAGGAGAGAGGCAGAGAGAAAGAGAGAATGTAAGGCAGAGATACAAAACATGTAGCAAGTGAGAGTATGCATGAGTGAAGAGAGAGAGTTAAAGGTGGAAAGCGAGAAACAGAGAGAGTGAGACAAAATCAGAGGAACAAAGAGATGGTGTAAAGAGGAAAATAAAGCGAGAGAGAAAGACAGAGAGAGTGAAGGAGGGTTCTGATATTGTGGACGGTGGCACTCTGTGAAGTTGTGCTAGTTCACAGGGTGTTTGAATACCTCTGCTGCTGGGTTTGTGCGGTGTGTGGTTCTGCAGAAGTGTGTGGTTCTGTATTGGATTACTCACTGAACACTTTGTGAGTCATTTTGTTTTGTTTTACTGCGGCGTGTTTACACGCGTTTGTGTGCTGACAGGGTGAATCAGTGCATCTGTAATGGGCAATGGCTCCCTTTCACTAAGGTGCACATCTGTGCACTGTGTGTGTGTCTTTAGGGGGTGTGTTTTAACGGCAGTGTTCCAATGTGTCCCACCCCCACCACACACACACACTGCCTAAACCCCACACATGCTCAATTAGGTAGCGGGGTGTTTAGTATTCAGGTCATGAGCAGCTTTTACGAGGGTATGCCTCAGTTGAGCCGCCGTATGTGTGTGGAGCCAGCTGGGCCCGTCTGACACATGACCTATCTTCATCATCATTGTAATACTCATCATCATCAGGGGCTATTATACAGAAGTGCCGCCATTATTTTCATGCTAACAACTTATAATGGTGAAAATGAAATAGCGGCTGAAGCGAGAGCAAACTTAAAAGGGAGTTTCACTGATTTTTCATCATGTTTCATGCATAATTCAGCGGCTGAGATGTAAACAGAGTCATTCAGAATGGTTTGATGTGGAATGGTTCATTGTACAGAAACTTACTGACTCAGATTTCTCTACAGTGGGGGAACCAGCAGGGGTTGTGATGTCTACAGCACATATACGGCTGTTTTATTTACTACCCAAAACCACTGGTGAACTCTACAGGCACGGACGTCATGCAACCCAGACTCCTAAGCCAACCCAGACAGTTAGAGCAGTGGTGTAACTTATTATGATAATAACGATAACTTTATTTCTTTCTGTTTTTCCCACATGTACATGTGCTTTCCACCATGACTGAATATCAAGGCACTTGTATAGAAAAATATAAATGGATAGATAGATAGATAGATAGATAGATAGATAGATAGATAGATAGATAGATAGATAGATAGATAGATAGATAGATAGATAGATAGATAGATAGATAGATAGATAGTTAGTTGAGTATTAAACCATAACCCTAGTCTTAGTCTTCTATTTCCTCTTATTTCTTCTTTCTGATAGAGGCATTACCAGCTTCAGGTATCTGGTTCCCATCACCACTACTGTGTACAATTCTGAGGCATTTCACACCAAACCACTCTGTTTACATCTTAGCCATTTAATTAGGCAGAAACTTTGAAAGATTGGTGATATTACATTTTTGTTTCATTAAAGGGAAATGTCATTAAACTGCTACATCAATGTAATTTATGCAATTTGCCCTTACCCCAAATATAGACATGTTTGCTGTGTGAAATTTGCTCTAGAATTACAAGGCAAATGTAGCTAAAGTGGAAGATTACAGCCACCATTTCTGTTAGCCAGTAAGTACTGGAAATTGTCTGGAAAAACCAGCATGACTGGTAGAAATATACAACAAAGTATAAATGAATAGGTTTCTGTGACAGAGCCTCTGACTTCTTTTCTGCATGCAGACTATTGTCCATTTATGGCAGTACTGTGCAGTGTGAGTGTGTTTGTGTGAGTGTGTTTGTTGTGGTTTGTGGCCATTCAATCAAAAGAGGATTTGTGGAGGTGCTGATGTTGGACGAGAAGGTCTGGCTCACAATTAACATTCCAGATCACAGGTGAGAAGTGGAAGCACAGGTGAACACAGGTTTCTCAGCCACGGAAACCCATGTCATGAAGCTCCTGATGTACAGTTCGTGGACTGATGTTGTTTACAAAGACAGTTTGGAACAGCTTTTCCATGCTAACTGATTTAGCATTCAGTAGCCTCACTCTGTAAGTCTGCATGGTCTTTTATTATTTTACAATAATAACTCTTCAATCAATAATGAGGTGAGGTGTCTGCATACTTTTGGCAATATAGTATAAATAAGACTACTAAACAAACAATGGTGTTTACAGTAAGTGAAGATTGGTATAAGCTGTTTTCACAGTGCTGAATTGTAGGGGAAGTACACTTTAGACATGCCTTGGCTGAATGATTATGTAGAAAAGAGAAAATTGGATGAATTGTATTTTGTTGCCAAAGTGTTCCTTTACCGCTGTGGACAGTGTTGTGTGTCCACATCTAAGCTGCATCTTAGTAGTAGAGCAGAGGAGCTGTTTAGTAACCCAGACAGCTCACTAGGAAAAGGAGAAGAAATCGATGGGTCAGTTCAGTCCTCAAGTTTCCAAAGCACATACATTTTTAAAGCCGGAAAATGTCATATGTCTTACTCCGTTTCTTCAAAGGAGCTGTGGAGGGAGATTCAGGGAGAGCGAGAGGACGAGAGAGAAATATAGAGAGAGATATCATGTATGGGTATGTGTACAATATGCTGTACACAGATATAAATGTTGCTTTTCTGTTTTGCCATCAGCTTAAGCAAAAGAACAAGCAAATCTGTTAAGGTGTTATGGTGAGTGCAGAAGATCATTGGAGCTATGTTTTTTCCAAGATAACACGTGACCCTGAGCACTTTTGCAAAGAAAGAAAATAAGCAAACAAAAAAAGAAAAAAACAGAAAGATTGTTTTAGATATAAAAAAGCTACTTGCTCTTCAAGGCATGTCACTGAGGAGATTCCTCTTGCATAAGGAAGGGGACCATCAAGTGAAAGCAGGTGTAAAAACAGGAGTTTTAAAACCTGGGGTACAAAAAAAATAACGGGGCTCCTAACACAGTGTCAGACATGGTAGACCACCAAAAGCTCCATCAGAAAAACAGTACTTAAAGATTTCATCATGCTCCACTCTTGCTTCAGATCTGAAGGCCATCCTCAGGTGTTTCTGTCCAACCTTCCACTGTGAGAAGACAACTCAACACTATGGGTCTGAAAGGACATGTAGCTGTCAACAAGCTCTCACAGAGAAAAGGAAAGTAACAAAAAAGATGAAAATGGTTGGAGGTTAACATTTGGTCACCATGTTTAGCCCTGATTGTGTTCTGCTTCGCACACAACCATTACACAACTAAACTCACATCCCAACACGAAATACCTGAATAAACACGTAGCTATATCTGAACAACATATTCCCTTCAGGAGGGGGTGCCCACTTCTCATGATCCGGTTCTCATGAAGAGCTTCTAGAGACCACCGTTAGCCGAATGCAGGATGTATACGGATTAACAGAAAGGAACACTATGGAGATAAAGTTAACAGAGTGCTGAAAGAAGGAGGTAAATTAATACAGTTTGTTTGGTCCTTTATTAATAGGAGTAACTAGCTAGTTAGAGAAGCTATTATCTGATACATCCATGATTTGTTTATGTTTTGGCTTGATGTGTGCATTAGGGATAATACCTAGATATCTATACCTCCAATCCTGGTGATAATCTTTAAGAATTGATTCTGGAGCAAAAGTATTGAATTTGTATCTGTTTGTTTATTTAGAAGAAAAATCTGGAGAATTTAATGCCCACATGTAGACTGCAATGTATAGATTTCCCAAAGTGCATCAATATACTCTTGGCCAAAATATTATAAGATTTAACATATACACATGTTGACCAAATTGCAAAAGTGCAAAAGTGCATCAATATACTCTTGGCCAAAATTTTATAAGATTTAACATATACACATGTTGACCAAAATGTTGGTACCCCTCGGTTAATGAAAGAAAAACCCACAATGGTAACAAAAATAACTTAAATCTGACAAAAGTAATAATAAATAAAAATTCTATGAAAATGAACAAATGAAAGTCAGACATTGCTTTTCAACCATGCTTCAACAGAATTATTTAAAAAATAAGCTTCTGAAACAGGCCTGGACAGAAATGATGGTACCCTTAACTTAATATTTTGTTGCACAACCTTTTGAGCCAATCACTGCAATCAAACGATTCCTGTAAATGTCAATTAGACTTCTGCACCGCTCAGCAGGTATTTTGGCCCACTCCTCATGAGCAAACTGCTCCAGTTGTCTCAGGTTTGAGGGGGGCCTTTTAAAGATGGCATGTTTCAGCTTCTTCCAAAGATGCTCAATAGGATTTAGGTCAGGGCTCATAGAAGGCCACTTCAGAATAGTCCAGTGTTTTCCTCTTAGTCATTCTTGGCTGTTTTTAGATGTGTGTTTTGGGTCATTATCCTGTTGCAAGACCCATGACCTGCGACTGAGACCAAGCTTTCTGACACTGGGCAGCACATTTCTCCATAGAATTCCTTGATAGTCTTGAGATTTCATTGTACCCTGCACAGATTTAAGACACCCTGTGCCAGATGAAGCAAAGCAGCCCAGAACATAACAGAGCCTCCTCCATGTTTCACAGTAGGGACAGTGTTCTTTTCTTGATATGCTTCATTTTTCGGTCTGTGGACATAGAGCTGATGTGCCTTGCCAAAAAGTTCCATTTTTGTCTCATCTGTCCATAGGACACTCTCCCAGAAGCTCTGTGGCTTGTCAGCATGTAGTTTAGCAAATTCCAGTCTGGCTTTTTTAACAATGGTGTTCTCCTTGGTCGTCTCCCATTAAGTCCACTTTGGCTCAAACATCGAAGGTGGTGCGATCTGACACTGATGTTCCTTGAGCTTGAAGTTCATCTTTAATCTCTTTAGAAGTTTTTCTTGGCTCTTTTGTTACCATTCGTATTATCCGTCTCTTTGATTTGTCATCAATTTTCCTCCTGTGTCCACGTCCATGGAGGTTGGCTACAGTCCCATGGATCTTAAATTTCTGAATAATATATGCAGCTGAAGTCACAGGAACATCAAGCTGCTTGGAGATGGTCTTATAACCTTTACCTTTAACATGCTTGTCTATAACTTTCTTTCTAATGTCCTGAGACAACTCTTTCCTTTGCTTCCTCTGGTCCATGTTGAGTGTGGTACACACCTTGTCACCAAACAGCACAGTGACTACCTGTAGCCTTATATGTAGGCCCACTGACTGTTTACAAGATTGTAGACCTGTGATGCTAATTAGTGAACACACCTTGATTTGTGTGTCCCTTTGTGTGTCCCATTTTTCAGGGGTACCATCATTTCTGTCCAGGCCTGTTTCAGGAGTTCATTTTCTTAAATAATTCTGTTGAAGCATGGTTGAAAAGCAAAGTCTGACTTTCATTTGTTCATTTTCATAGAATTTTATTTATTATTACTTTTGTCCAATTTGGTCAACGTGTGTACTATATTGCCAAAAGTATTTACTCACCCATTCAAAGTATTTACTCACTAGTCATGAAGTTTCCTCACTACTAAATATTCCACAGTCAACGTGGTGTTATAACAAGGTGGAAGTAACTGGGATTGACAGCAACTCGGCCATGTAATATGAAAGAGTGGGGTCAGTGGACGCTGAGAGTCAATTTTCTGCAGAGTCAACCACTACAGACCTCCAAACTTCATGTGGCCTTAAGAGCAGTGCATAGACAGCTTCATACAACCAAGCCGTACATCACCAAGTGCAATGCAAAGTATCAAATGCAGTGGTGTAAAGCATGCCGCCACTGGATCCCACTGTTCTCTGGAGTGGCCAATCACGATTCTCTGACTGGCTGTCCAATAATTGAGTTGCCAGATTTGGCGGTTGCCAGGAGAACGGTACTTCTCTGACTGTATTGTGCCAAGAGTAAAGTTTGGTGAAGGTGGGATTATGGTGTGGGGTTGTTTTTCAAGAGGTGGGTTCCTTAATTCCAGTGAAAGGAACTCCTAATGCTTCAGCATACCAAAAGATTTTGGACAATTTCATGCTCCCAATTTTGTGTAGGTCTGCGTCAAGAAGCCGCCTACCAGTGGTGCAGGCACAACAGGATGACTCATAGAGGGCATCAGTGCTTACTGAATGTCCCCAGTCACGGCTGCTGGGTCAGTCAGGTACAGCAGCATGGTTCATCCTGGCTTATGTCATATGTGCGGCCGAATGTGAAACTTGAACCATTTGCATGTTTTATAATGTCAAACCTACCCACCTGTGCATGGGTGTGTGCATTTTTGAGATTCTTTTTGCACAAACTCTCCAAAATAGTAACTTTAGAGCAGAAGTTAAAACTTTTTTTAACCTGTAATGGAATCAGTGTAACATGATTGCTTTTCCAAGCAATTCTTGACATGATGCAGAGGGTCGTTAAATAATGCAAAATTACTATACTGGAGATAAAAGGATTTGTACAACTAAGAACTGCAAAAAATATTTATTTTTTTGGTCCATTCAAAAATTTAATTTTCACACAACTGGCAACAAGCATTTTCAAGTTTCGTCAGAACTGACAAAAAAATGGAGATACAAGATTTTGTACTGACTGCAGTGATATACATGTGTGTGTGAGTCACTGTCTAGCCCATGCTAATCCATGAGGAAGTTTCTGTGCTGTTGCATCACCTTGCCTTCAGCAGCAGTGGAGCACTGGCTCATTGGAATGGTCAGACGTTTCTGTGGGAAACTCCATATTCTGCTTTCTCTATTTTTTCTGGTTATAAACACAGAGTGTGCCCCACACCTTACCTAAACCCACTGTCACAGGCTGGACAATGTGCTGAAAGCAGTCTGGTCAGTACTGCTAAAGAGGCTGATTAGTGCTTGATTAAACTCTTTCTTCTCCTTGGGTCTTTTTTTCTATCTGCATCAACACCCCCCTTCCATCCCTCCCTCCAAAAAGATGATGTCATCAGACAAGAGAAAGTATTTCAGTGCCCCCTCAGTGCACAGAACTCACCCGGTCTACCCAGACTACCATTATATAACTTACATAATCTTACTTTAAGATTATAGTATTGCCATATACACTATAGATGATAGAATCATTATTGAATGAAATAACAGAAATGATTAATATGACAAGTGATTTCAAACTGTAGGACAGCAGTGTAGTTTACACTGTAATTATGTATGTAACAGATTTCCATCTGAAAGAGTTCTAGCATGTAGGTATTATTCTACACATAGTTGATTTTATAATATTGTTTATATTGTAAAATATAGTGTTTCTGCAGGTCATGTCTTTGTTCTGAGCCTGCTGATTTATTCTTGTGTTCAGACACTAATATAATTGCAGCCAATTATACATTTCCCACCCAGAGTGTTGGACACATACAATTTTCTTCAGTTTAATAGATTTGCTTGACATAATTGCTTGCTTTCCATATGTTTGGGTGCTCACTTTATTGGATGCAATATACAGATAGCACAATGGTACTATTGATAGGTGGTTTATGCCACATGCAACTGAGTGCCCTTCTAAAGTCCTACAGAACCTAAACTTGTTGCAGTATGACAGTACCCTTGACTTTGCATGTTTAAATATTTGGGAAAGGATTTATACTCCAGTGTGACCTTCGCATTGGGAAATATTTTTTTTTATGTATTTGTGTGTCCGTGTGTGTGTGTGTATGTGTGTGTGTGTGTGTGTGTGTGTGTGTGTGTGTATTTGTGTGTGTGTGTATTTGTGTGTGTGTGTGTATTTGTGTGTGTGTGTGTGTGTGTGTTGATTATTTATATATATTTAAATATTTAAGTTCTATATATTAATGGTACTATAGTTGTAACTATAAATGTTCTCATGCAGAATCTGGTGTCCTTATAAAATAAATTCCAATCCATTGGTTTTGAAAGAAGTCACACATTCCAAAGTTTATAAGGTCAGTATCATTAAACTATATTTCAATGGAAAAAGCTACAGACCAGTAACAAAGAATCAATAGTAAATCAGCAAGAACAACAGTAATAAGCAATACACTGCACCACAGTTCATTCATTCTTACACCCCTCTCAAAACTCAAAAACTTTTTTAGAACAATGTACTCTGACCAGATTAAACAAAAACAGAACTCAAACATGTCTGGAGAAAACAAGGGTTGCATCAGGAACAGAGGTGGGAGCATCATGATATGGATCTGCTTACTGCAAACAGGATTGGGACATTATACACCCCTACAGGAAACATAAACAGGGTGATGTACCAAGAAACATTAGGGGAGAATTTAATCTCATCACCCAGGAAAGGGGAGAACCTCAAGACAACAAGCTCAAACATACAGCCAGAACAAAAGGTGAAAGTGCTTACATGCCCTAGCCAACCTCCAGAACTGAATCCCAAAGAAATTTAATGGAGGACTGAAATTGCGAACAGAGGAACCCTTGTAGCCCTGGGGAATTGAAGACATTTGCCAAGAGGAATGGGCCAAAAAAACTAATCATTGCTTGACGTTCATGCCTCGAAGTGGTAATTGCCAGGAACAGGAACAAATGACTAGTTTCCCCATTTTTTAAACATATCTTTGTTGTTTAATTTTTTTAATAATCTTGTTTATACTTACAAACATAGGTTTTTTGTTCATATTTTAAATCAAAAGATGCTGTGTGTGTATTTGAAGTGTATATATGCACTGGATGTATATTACTATAAATACAAACAGTATCTGAATACTTATAATCACAGTCTATAAACCTTTGTCTACACTAGCCAACGGTATGCCTATGGGGAAACTGGAATAATGCTGTTCACTAATCCAGCTCAGACTGTGGAAGAGTTCAGACTCCATTTTTCTTTTTTCTATAAGTGACTGATCCACCACTCATATCTGTGGGCCTTCATTTAAGCTTGTTCATCGGTTGAATCTGTTGGCCAAAGATACTGTAACGTCAGCAAGCACAGAGTAAATTACAGAAACTCTTTGACATTTCAAATCTAATCGCTCTACTGAAGAACGTCTCGGCCATAAAGATCTATAGTGAAATCCCAATGTAAACAGGTTACTCTTATTAAACTTGAGAAGTCATATATATATATATATCCACCATATGGTGGAAAACCAAATATATTTTACTTATTTAACATTCACGTAGATCCGACAAATTCAGTAGTTTAGCTCCGCCCATTCAGGATTAAATTATATGAAGATACAAGGACCCATTTTGTGTCCATGGTTTTTGTAATGCTACAAAACTCAACACGTTTACATGTCTCTGCCTATTTAGCCTACATTAACAAGCCAGTCAGACAGACAGCTTCAATTTTCATATATCAGCTATTACATATTTTCATATAGGTCATTTTTATCTATTAATTTTTCTATTTAATTTTGACTTCAGAGTCAGAATTAGAATTTAGACCCATTTGCCAATATGCTTCCATACAGTGAAATTTGTCTACAGCATTTAACCCCCATGAAACACCCACAAACACACACACGCTAATGAACACACAAACTAGGGGGCAGAGAGCACACTTGCCCAGAGTGATGGGCAGGCCTATCCATGGCACCCGGGGAGCAGTTGGGGATTAGGTGCCTTGCTCAGTGGCACTTCAGTCGTGTCCTGCCGGTTCAGGGAATCGAGCATGATGACAAAGAAGCCTGTTTAACTTGGTCATGCAGAAATGATTACTATTTATACTCACTTCCTACACGTACCTGTTAAGCTCTTTGGGTAATATTTGTCTTTAGAGTAGGCAAGTATGTAGAAACAACACCAGTGAGTTTATTAAAAAGCTTTCATGATGTCTATAAAATGTATATAATGCAGAAAAATAACCTCATCTTACAAAGGGCACTTTGTTCCATTAGGCACTGTACTTTCTTAAAACTATCAGCATGCCTTAGTCTGCAGCCAACTAGAATTTAGGTCATTTACATACATCAGTCTTAAAGGCACAGTAACAAAACAGCCTGTTTAATTAACTATAAGGCCCTGTGGAAGAGTAGCAGAAACACTAGATTTCTTAACACCATACCTCACGTTATATACCATCAACATTATAACACCTATTTATCTTCATTATGTGCATACATGTTTCATCCATACATCAGTTACAACCTGCAATGTGGCAATTCATCATGTACAATTCTAAAATCCTAATTAGGTAGTCTAACCTATTCAGTCTACAGCACTTAGCTCCACCCACATAGAAGTGTTTCAAGTCTGGACAGCTTTTTGAATGAAGCACAAAGGAAAGCAGCCAATGAAAACAGAGGTCATGAAACAGCCATGATAAACAGAGGTTCATATTAAAAATATACCACAACGGTTTTTTCGTACATAAACCCACATGAATGTCCTGAGGTAGGCCTGCAGGATATGGGCCCTTCAAAGTTCATGTATAATGAATGTTCACGATAGAACTAATTAGTGATCATTCATCATATCAACTCATTCTTGCTCATTATTATGTTACTGGCTTGCTGGTGATTTTCTCCTTTCCTCAACGCGCTTCCTCCACCAGGCAAACGGTACATAGGACAATAGTGCTAGATTGAAGAAGAGATTCTGCAAAGAAAAGACAATCAGCTAGCATTCAGAGGCTGCCGTGGGCTTTGGACCGAGCAAACACGGCAAACATGTGAAAAGAAAATATGAAGACGTGACTGACGTAAAGGGCAATTTTGCGGTGGTAATAAGCGCGAAGGCTAAATTAGCATTTTCACAATGAGCCCGAGCACGTGACCGGACTGGGAAATGGACTTCTGCCGTAGAACAAAGTGCAGTGGAAGAAACAAGGGGAATTCATCAGGACATGTGCACCTTTCAAAACATCTACCGAAAGGCCAAGACTCAGACTCTCCTTAATTCCACAATGAAAAAACTAATTATACTGTATATGTTTAACTGTACAGTACTGTTACTATAGCCACGGTGTGGTTGTACCAGGTTTGCCTGGTAGGCAAAGAGAGTTTAAATATTAAAAGGCCTGTTACATGAAAAAAAAAATTGTAGGCTTTATGTACTGTGGAAAACTATTTCCACAGTACATAACGAGAACGATTTGATGTGTAGCCAAAATGTGCAATCATGTCTTCAGGAGATATTTCTGTGGAGTTTAGATATAAGATATTCCACATGCATTAAGCCAATGGAAAAACAAGAATTTTCAAACAAACATTTAGAGAACACAAACACAATGGCACTCCTTAAAGTCATGCGAGACCTGGAAGATCACCAAAACTGCCACCAACAGTACTTAATGAAGCGATTTATCACAAAATGACGCATCCTGATTACTTCATACTCTAGCCGTGGCGTCTACCCCTACACTAAGAAACAGGAACCCCCTTCTTCACTTCTTACTAGTCTAAAGAAATTGCAAGTTCAGGATCACACTTAATTCCTTCTCCAGCGGTGGGAAGTAACTCTACTATTAACTCAGGAGTGGGCAGTGAGCTTCAACCATTTGCTCTTTCTTGTTTTGGCTGCCTGTTCTTAAAAACGATCTAGCCAGGAGAAAAACCTTCAATGTGATTGATAATGTTTGTTTAGAATACACCAGTGAGTTTAGAATACACCAATGGGCCAGTCTTACTGCTGGAGTTTACTTAGCACTACAGGTTCTCACTATCACCTCTTGAGGTACAGAGTGGTATTACAGACAGGACAGGCCGGGGCTACCAGGTTATCATGCTAACTTCTGTAGACATGTGTATAAGGATATACTGTCAAACCCATATAGAATCTTTCATGTAAAGCTTTCATGTTTGAGAAAGAGGAGAAAATCCTTACTCTTGTGCACGACCAAAAAAAAAAAAAAAAGAACTGTCCATCTTTTAACTGTGACAAGACAGCTTTAGTCTGAAAAGTTGTGTAATTGTCAAGAGTTTCTTACTGAGAAAAGAAAAGACGAAACTAGGAAAAATGCACTGGAGCACCAAAACTGGGCATCTGAGATGTGGATTAGACAAGGCAAAACGTATGGACTCGGAGGTACAGGAACTGCAACCAACTTCCAAGACTAAACAATGAAATGTTGATTCCCTGAAGACGCACTAAACACTGCAAAAAATAAACAACTGCACTTTGATTTTAAGGCTTCTGTGTAATTTCATCACACTAAAGAAAAAATGAAAACTTGTTTATAACGTCTGATTGGCTAGAAATGAAGTACATCTAAAGTGACCTCTGACTTCATTGTTAAATCTATTATGTGTTGACCAGCTGACCTTAGTAAGAAAGTGATACACATGCGTATCGCACCTACTAGAAACTTATCAGAAACTGTTAAGTTTCTAGTAGGTGCTGTAGGAAATTGAGTGGACAATGAGAATCATAGCAGCTCTAAATGAAAAACCTATTTACATCTATTTATCACATCCAGTCATACACTTTATGGACAGAAGTATTGGGACACATCTCATCATTATGAACTCAGATGTTTCATTTCATTCTTTATAAAATCCAGCATCTAGCTATGCGTCTAGTTTATAAACATCTGTGAAAGTTGTGGTTGAGCTCGGCGAATTCAAACATGGTCTTTTAACAGAGTTGTTGCAATCATTGCAACAAGCCATTCCATGATTTTTCCCCCCTTGATATTCCATGATCATGTGAGTGGTATTATTAAAAAACAGAAGCGTTCAAGAACCAAATCAACTCAGCTATAAAGAGATCACCTAAAGTTACAGAGCGGGGTTGCTGAGTGCTGGGGCGCATAGTACGTAAAACTCAGTAATGGTCTGCTGACTCAATAACTGTGAAGTTTTAAACCTCTTCTGGCATTAACATCATCACAAAAGCTGTGCACCGGGAACTTAATTACCTAGGTTTCTGTGGCTGAGCAGTTGCATGCAAGCCTTACCTCACCAAGCACAATGCCAAGTGTTGGATGGAGTATTGTCAAGTTCCACCACTGGACTCTGGAGCGGTGGAAACATGGCCTATGGAGTGACAAATCACGCTTCTCTATCTGACAGTCTGATGGAAGAGTCTGGGTTTGGTGAATGCCCGGAGAACATTACCTGCCTGCCTGCATTGTGCTGACTGTAAAGTTTGATGGAGAGGGCATAATGCTATAGGGTTGTTTTTTGGTGGTTGCTTGTGGTCCCTTAGTTTCAGTAAAGGGAAATCTTGGACATTTTGATAAAAAGAAATTTGTTTAATTTAAAAAAATTACAGCGTTTTTAAATGTCAAAAACTCAAAATGCTTCCTTCAGTCAAGGTGCCTGCCAACCAACCCACATTCAGCAGCAGTAATGCTAGCACCTCCAGGGCAAAGGTCACCTTCTGTGGAAGACTGGACAAAGCTACACTTTCTTCCGGTTGTTAATAAAATACATCTTTCTGCTTTCAAAAATGAAAGAAAGGTCCCATACAAATAGGTAAAAACAAGTTGAATTCTTTGTTTTAGCCATATTAACCCCCTGTTCATTGAGGACTTCCTCACAGGCACCCTCTGAGAAAGAGGCCAGGCTTTCCTCAAACTGACTCTGCTGTATATTCACATTTAAGACATTTAGCTAACGCACGTATCCAGAGTGACTTACAAGGTTAATTGTATAACAGGTAGGCCAAGGTAGCGTTAGGAGTCTTGCCCAAGGACTCTTGGTGTAGTACAGCATAGTCGTCCAGACACAGAATTAAACGCCAGTCTCCCACTTGAAGTGGAAGCTTACATCCAGGCAGTGCTGTTATCCATTATGCCACACCAACCACCCACCACAGTGACACAGAGAAACTGCTGAGTAAGGTGGGCTGGTACATGCAGTTAGATTGGACGCAGCCTGTCACAAGGTTAGGAACAACCAGTGAGATCAAACGATCACAGATTATTAATGATCATTACTCATTTGGATGCAATTTCAACCATTTTTATCCATTTCCTTTATTGATTGACTAAACTGATTACTAGTTAAATCTCTGGTCACATAATTGAACTCTATGGCCAGTGACCAACTCATCTACCTTCTCCCTCACCCCCGCACAACAAGCACCTGAAACACATCTTCTCCGCAACTTGCCTGTGACTTTGTAGATGCACCATTCCTCTCCAGTACACTTCCTACACCACTGGAGTGTCAGCGTAGAAGAAGTTGCAGAAAACATCATGCTCTTATACTGAATGACAGTAGGAGAGAGATAGCGTGAAAGAGTAAACGCCTCAAGCAAAAATAAACAGTGGATAGTGAAAAATGCCACTTTTACATTACCTGTTTATCACCTCTGGGCAGTGTGTGTACGTTATGCACAGGCAAAGTAAGATTTTATTGCTTTTCCTCTTAGTGTTTTTATTCCCCCTCTCTCTCCCACTCTCTCTCTCTTTTTCTCTTTCTCTCTAGCAAACACTTCAGGACTTATTCAGACATTATTTATAGGTTATTCATAGCAGATTCATAATTTATTTACTCAAAGGCTTTTCATGGTTTATTCAGGGGTTATTTAGAGGTTGTTGAGACGTTTTACAGAAATATTAAGATGTTATACAGAAGTTATTCAGACGGTGTTTTATGGCTATGTAAACATTACTCAGGGGATTCTCAGAGTTTGGAGGTTTTATTATTAGGGTTTTATTCAGAGGGTGTTCAGGCGCTATGCAGAAGGTATTAAGGTGCCATTCTGGGGTATTCAGGGGCTATTGCACGGGTATATCTAGGAGTTGTTATTAAGATATTATTTAGAGATCTATTCAGATCTTATAGAGACATTATTCAAACATGATTTAAATGTCATTTAGACTTAATTCAAAGCTTTTATCAAATAATTCAACTGTTATGTAGACATTTTACGTTACATTTACATTTACATTTAAGGCATTTAGCAGACGCTCTTGTCCAGAGCGACTTACAACAGTGCTTAGTGTTCCGATGGATAATATTCCAGCTAGTAAAGAAAGTTTAAAGCCTAAAACTCACCACGAGCTCAGACACTGCCCGAACAGGGGGCCAGTGCTGGTAGCTAGAGATTAATACACAGACATAGAGCAAGTAAACCATTACCTGGCAACTCCAGCCCAGTTCTCATTCCTATAGAGGGGAAAAGGTCGCTATAAGTGCAACACAATACACACAATTTACACCTCTACTAGAGCTCACTCACTTAAGTGCATTACGAAGAGATGGGTCTTCAGTCTGCGTTTGAAGACCGCGAGAGACGCCCAGTAGGGGGGTTCATTCCACCATCTGGGAGCCAGGACAGAGAGGAGTCTGGATGCTTGTCTTCCATGTTTCCTCAGGGATGGCGGTTCAAGACGAGCTGTACTTGAAGCGCGAAGGGCTCGAGGTACAGCGCGACTCTTCACCATTGCCATAAGGTAGGGAGGCGCTGGTCCATTCTTGGCTTTGTAGGCCAGCATCAGAGTTTTAAATCTGATGCGGGCAACGACAGGAAGCCAATGAAGGGAGCGGAGCAGTGGAGTGACGTGGGTGAACTTTGGAAGACTGAAGATGAGACGGGCTGCAGCGTTCTGGACAAGTTGCAAGGGCCTGATGGCCCGCAGAGGAAGACCAGCCAGGAGCGAGTTGCAGTAGTCTAGCCTTGAAATGACCAGAGACTGGACCAGCAGCTGGGTGGCTTCCTGAGAAAGGAAGGATCGAATCCTCCGGATGTTGCATGACCGAGTCGTTATATGAGCCGACATACCTTTATGCATTTATTAAATCAATCAAATAAAACCAGCAGTATATATATGCATAAACAACTGCATGCAACCACTAAACTAAACCAACATCGTACAATTTTATGACGAATGATGTAATATGCTGTATATGTATGTTCAGAGTAAGTACCAAAAATCGCATTCTTATTTGGATGCACATGATTTACATTTTACAAAAATACATATTTGGTTGTGAGCGCAGTGATGTCGACTTGCTGTTAAATCCCAGCAAGCTGAACAAAGAAACTGTTGACTCTCTCCCACAGGCTTTCTGAAAGAGAAATGTGTGTGCTCAATGTCAAAAACGATAAAAAGGACAACAAAGCTATTCAAGGGTAAAAAAACATGGTGTGAAGAAAGTAGTGAGGTGAATGTAAACGGATAAGCCTGCTGGAGTAACATTAAGAAGTACAGTTCAGTTTATATGTGGAACAGCTATGCTCCAAATACACACTAGAGTAACAGCGTCTCACATCCAACGGCAGCACTGTTCATTCACTGCTCATTATAATTCAGAGCAATTCTGTATGAGATCAGACTCTGCTCATGCTGAGTAAAGGCAGGGAGCTTGGAGGTTTATATGAGGACAAAGGCAATCATCCATAAATGAAGAGTGGGACAAAGCTGAGAACTAAGAGAACAAAGTAAGTGAGTGTCTAAGTGGCGAGTGACTCAGGTACTGCATATCATTACACAAACAGCCAACATGCTCACTGTCTGTCCAGCATAGCAACACTGACATCTACAGGACTATCAGTCGACCAGTGTCTACTAGACTGAAATGAAAGGTTGATAAATATAAGCATACACATTCTAATATTTAGGGAAAACTTTGTGTTTTGATTTTTGTTGCTATTTGGGGTTTTTAAAGTCAACTGTGATGAATTATGACAAATCACTGATGATGTCCTGAAGTAAAGGCGTTGTGATTTTAAAATCGCTCCCCCCAAAAAATCCATGACAATCTTCACAGGAGCGTGATGTGCCCCTTCCGAGACTATGAAAAATGCAACCTAAAGATGATTTCATGCTTCAAATTCTTTACTTCAAGTGTTTCCCTAAAAAATTACTGTAACTAAAATAACGGTTTGTTCAGTAAAAAGTGATTTTTTAGTTTAAATAGTTTGTTAGTAACAATATAAAGTGTTTTTTTTTTAAGTTGACCAATGAAGCACGTTTTAGTCACTGTAAAAAGTGCCATCTAAATAAACTTACTCTAATTCGTTACAAGTATTTGAGTATGTTTTATACAACTTTGTTGGTTCAAAGTAAGTTTTTAAGTTGAATAAACCCAATTCATTTGCTTGTACCAAATTAGCGTTTTTTAGGTTAGACCAATGAGACTCTTTTTACAGTGGTGAACGAGCCCTTGATTGCACTGGAACGTCACTAATTTGTATTGAACTTAGGTGTACTCTAGACGACCTTGCCGTGACACTTGCCTGTGGCAGAGCTCTGGAGAGCCACGTCTTGGTGAAAACACACTGTAAAAAGTGTTTCTTTGGTTTAACCTGAAAAAATACACTAATTTGTTGCAATCAAATGAATTAGATTTATTTAACCTAAAAATAAAGCAAATGATTCCTTCAACCAAAGTATCTTTTGGAACTGATTAAAACTAATTTGATTGCTTGTAAACTTAGAGTATTTTTAGGTGGCACTTTTTATAGTGTATAGTAAATGACTTCAAACCTTATAGGGTGTCAAGCTCCTTTTACAATGACATGACATTTTATTGAAACCTTTAGTAAACCAGAAATACGGATCCTAACGTCACCTGGTTCCTTACCTTTCATCTTCTTTGCGGTATCCATGTTGTTAATAATCACATGATCAGTGACTGGTCATAATCAAGCCTAAAGCATCATTGCTGAGCAAAGTGCTTAGTAAATAAAGAAGACAGCTGTTAATGGTGAATCACTAGTAACTGATCAACACACTTTTACTGTATCTAAAGAAAGTTCGCCTAAAGCTTTCATATAGTTCCACATTCAAACATAATTAAAATGCTTCAAAAGCCATTCACAGTCTAAAGTAAAATGACTGCATATGAGATTCACTCTGTTGGAATGAGATATTTGATCGGCAGAAACCTCCGCCATATGTAGATAACAACACTGTGCTTACTTTCTCTGAAATAATTGTTCCTAGAAAGGCCTTTTTCAGGCTAAATAAATAACTGGTTAATGACTGGTTTGCTTGTAAAAAGTATAAGTTTTTTAAAGTTGCACCAACAAAACGTGTTTGAACAGTGAAGATACATTAAGTCTGTGTTTTGTTGTTCTCTTAAGATTAAATCCTAAAATAAATCAGTTAAATATTTAAAAAGAGGTGATGCAACTTGTGATTCAAGACATCATCAGTACCTTTAGTCAGGTAACATAACCTTCAAAACTCATTTAAGATACACTGTAAAAAGTGTTTCATTGGTCAAACCTAAAAATGGGTGTTTTACAATCAAATGAATTCTGATCTAAAAAATAAGACTGATTCTTTCAATCAGAGCCATTTTAAGTTGAGTAAAACTAATTAAATTGCTTGTAACAAATTAGAGTATTTTTAGGTTTGTACCTTTTTACAGTGTAGTGTATTCTAGTTATAAAGTTGCCAAAAGTGCAACCCAAAAATGTATTTTAATTTGTTACAAGCAATTGAATTAGTTTTACCCAACTAGAGTCATTTTTTAATGTTGGACCAATGTAACACTTTTTACAGTGCAGAACACTGGCATAAAATGAGCAGTTACCGTTTACAAAACACACAAATGTAAACAAAAATGATAAAAGCTTAAGCATATTTATTTATTTATGTATTGGTAAGCAATAAATAAATAATTGGCTGTAACAGATGGTATTTGACTGACAAAGATTTGAACAGAATTCTCCTCTCCCAAATAAACAGTTCTGAATCGACAGTGTATAGAAACAATGCACACTCTCTTCTTGAATATGCTGCATTGCATGCATAGCTTTCTAGTGGTGTACTGAAAATGTTCAGTGTGCACCATTGTTTTCCCTTTACTTAAACAGGTGTTAGGCACAGGCAGATTAGTGGCGCCATCTAGAGACAGCTGTTAGAAATACTTCTCACTACTAGATGACTACGGTATGCAATATGTATACATGTAGGTGAAGTTGGAACTGTGCCATAATAACTGTGCAAATGTTTAGAATCAAATTAAACCAATTTTGTTGAAGACAAATGTAAAGAACTGCTCACATGGGTGTTGTATACAGTATCCAGTTATCCAAGCTCCATACAAAAGCTCTAGCAATAAAAACAACACTTCAGCTAGAAGGATGTAGTTAAAGTAAAGCCTTCCTAGAAAAACAGAGACTGTTACTACAGCAAAGAGGGACAAACTGCGTATTACAACCATTATTAGTTATTAGTTATTACTAATATATAGTAATGATTTATAGATTTCAGTAGGGAGAGTAGGAGAGCAGCTGTCTGGATACTTTTGGACACATAGCGTACATTGCTGTTCATTAATGTATGAGCTACATAACAACTTCCTGTAAAGGTACCAGATATTAATTTCCAAATGCCTTAGGCCGTAAAGACACTGAGCAAGGACTTGTTGGGCAGAGGTCCACAGGGTGGTGCTAAAGGCTGCTTGTCTCAGGACTATGGAGGTGCCTATGAGAGTCAGTACTTGAATGGTACTATGTGAATGAGTTGTGTATATATACTCTGTATTAGATCTCATTTAAATATAATGTGTAATTATGTGATGAGTGTGGTGATTTTATTTTAGCTTGAATTTTCAGTTTTTGTCACATAGCCCTAGTGTAGAGTACCAAATGTATTCAGTATGTGTCTATGTATTTATTTATTTTTATGTTTTATAGTGTTTAAATGACCTCACTTTTTTCCTCTTTGGAGAATGTATGTATAAAAACAGCCATAATTAATTGGACATTAATTTTCCAATTAATTGGACATTAATTTTCAGACAAAAGTCAGTTTTATTATTCTTAGGCACTGAACTAAAATCAGTTGCTGTTCTGACTTTTAAATTTTAGTGGAAACCGGCTAAAACCTAGATATATTAGAAATTATATCTAAATGACAACTACATGCCGAGATGTTTACATGTTGCTTTAGCAAGCATGGCGGCCCAACCCCAGACTGCGAGACTGATATGTGTAGTTCAATAGAATTTGCCCATATCAGTCTAAATTGATTTATTATTTATTCAGTCTAAATATTTATTGTTCCTGGTAACCTTTATCTTCCTTCCCAATAACACTGCAATCCCACACTTCACTTCTGGGTGCAACTGTTCTTTTCATGATGAGGGTATTTGGTTTATAGATACTGTTTTAAAAAGCCTCTGGATCCAGTAGCTGTATGTGGATAACAGGGTACAGTCTGTATGTGTTTAGTTTAGTTACAGTCTCTTTATAGTTTAAGGGATGATATTTGCTCTATTTATCTGCTCTGTACTTTAGGTTTCAGAAGTGCCATACTGCTGCCACCAGAGGTCACCAGAGGTTTCTTGTTGGTGGCAAGTGAAATCAATTCCATGCTACATGCTAAATAATTTATTTATTAACACAAGTTTCAGGTGGTCACCAAAAATGTTAATTGTCCACAGAAACACGAAACGAATGAATGATATATAAAAGGATATCTAGGTAGATGTGATTCAATAGACACCAATTAGCTCTAGTATCAAATTGGTGACCAAATCCTGGTTGGAGTTAGGTGATGGTGTTTGTTTGAAGCTCTTTCCTGTTAACTTGCTTGTTCTAATTACTTTTACCTCTGCAATTCCAGTTAAAGAGTTTTAGGCCATTTTGTCATTGTATTTTTTATTCAGGTACATTATGATATCATTAAATATGTTGCTCATCATTTGTTGAATCAGTTCCTTTACTTAGTACCAGGATTTACCTGATGGCCTCAATCCTGAAGATGCTTTAGGAGAAACATATTTGGCTTCATTAAAAAAAAAACCTTTGAAAGATACATTTTTGGAAATACTGAGCAGTGAAAGCATGTCGATCTCCATGAACGCATCATCCAAGTATCATGCTTCTACATCACAAATCGTTCTGTTTAATAGTGTAATCTGCAGTGGCACACATACTCATAATCCACAATGATATTACCAGGTGGGAGTTTGTTAAAATGCATGGTGTAATAAAAACCATGTTTTGTTTATTTATATATTATTGTTATGTTTACATTCCAGAATACAACGAAGCGTCCTGAATGCCAGCTCCCCTCCAACCAACACACACCACACACACAGGCACACACACATAAATGGCAATGTTGTAGCTCATCTCATCCATGGTTGCTCATGGTTTCCCACCCAAATAAAAAATGTGGCGGTTGAGAAGACGACTGTCTGGGCACCTCCCATGGGACAGACCCCGAGTCTGGTGCCTAAAATACACACACACACACACACATACACACACACACACACACACACACACACACACACACACACACTCATATCCCCATAGCAACACCCCAGGCTTTTGCAGGTCTTTGGCTGGCCCCTGAATTCAGTCTCATAATTATTGCCTTTACACCAAAGTGTCAGTCTCTCTCTCCCTCTCCCTCTCTTACTCTCCCTCTGTCGCTCTCTCCTTTTCTCTCTCTAACTCTCTCTTTCCTTTTTTCTCCTGCCTTTCTCTCTAGTTTTCTATCTTTCTGTTTCCCTCTCACTCAGCTTTCTCCTTCTACTCTTCTATCATTCTCTTTTTCAGTCTCCTCCTCTTTTGCGTCTTCATTTCTCTTTGCCGTCTCTTTCTCTCTCCTCTCCTCCTATTTTTCTCTCTTTCACACACTCTCTCCTGTCTCCTTCTCCACCTCTATCACTCTTTCCTGCTCTCTCTATGTCTCTCCTATCTTTCTCTTTTTCACTCTCTCTTTGCCTCTTCTCTTCTTTCTCTTTCTTTAGAACTGTAATTTTATTTACAGGAACACATATAAACTGTCTCTCTTCCTCTCTCCTTCTCCTTCCTCTTTCTCTCCTTCTTTTACACTCTCTCATCTCTTTCTCCACCTCTATTACTCTCTTTCCTGCTATCTCATTCTCACCTTCTTTTCCATCTTTCTCTTTTTCACTCTTTTTCTGCCTCTTTTAACTCTTGACCCTCTCCCTTTCACTCTCCCTCTTATTCTATTCTTATCTTATCCTATTCTATTCCATTCCATTCATACCAACGTATTTGCTTATTTAAGTATATGCACTATATACTATAAGTGACCCCACACACCAACTGTTATGTAGTAAATTCATAACGTATGGTCCAACTGAAATGCTCCAAAGTGGCTTGGAATTAATTTTACGTATAATTAAACGTACTTATTATTAAACTTACTGAAAACGAAAATTGTACTGAAAATTTGTACTTTCGGTTGAAAATAGCAAATGAAATATATATGTATACATAGGTAATGGCATGAAACACATGAATGCTGCAAATTCCTTTACTAAGTGTGCCACTCGCAGGGGTCATCCCTTGTTGTGGCCAAGAGTTCATCAGCACGCCTGCTCCCTGACCCCCAGCTCAGAGGTCAGCTGACCCTCAGGTTTGGACCAAGCGCTTCCTGCTGAAAAGCTTTTCTTTAGCCACACTTTTCCTGGTCATCTCACTAATGAGACATGACTAAGCACTTTTCACCCTGCATGAGTCTATAAAGAGAAGTCTATAAAGCCTCTACAGTCTCAAACAGGCCTGCAAGGAAAACACCCTGGCCAGCACTGCTCTGCTTTACAGCTTTAACTGCTTTAACAGCAGGGCTACGGCTACGGCACAGCAAGACCACATCTAGAGTGTTTCTCTCTAGACCTATTAGGGCAATTACCTTACACTCCACTTTTGGTTCCCTAAAGAACCATGTTTGAAAACAAGAGTTATGATTGTGAAGTAATGATTAGTCTTATACACATATTATACATCGTTCTATACTAATATATAGAGATTATGAGAGGCTCCCTGCCATTTAAAAAAGGTTCATTCCTACGTTTCTCATTAGCAAAACCTTTTTTCTTAAAAATAAAACAGCTTTAGAGACCTAATGGTGGTTCTTCTATTGCATCATACAATAATCTATAGGGAATCCTGACTGAAGACATACAAGCCTGAAAAAAAAAGGTGTTTAAAAAGCTTGTGTAAACCAAGCAAAATACCTTAGTAATTATTACAACCACACATAACTCTTTTACTCTTCTACACTGCCATTTTGTTACTACATCAAATGGTTGCTCTCACTCCACTCCAAACAGTGAGTTACACTGTTCATTTAACTCTGGCTACAGTATGACATCACTCAAGAGGAAAACCTGTCTGATTGTATTATTTTCGGTAAACCAGTACAACCATTTGACATCAATAGAGTGCAGGTATGGTGGCCTACATGTAGAGGACTGAATATACCAATTTGATTTATATGTCATTTTTGAATAGTACTGGACATGTACACTGTTAAACTCAAAACAGTAAGAGTGTTTACAGTTAGGGTTGCCTTTAAGAGTGGAAACTAACAAGGGTCCTTTGATTTTTCTGATACGCTGCAGTGCAAAAACATATTTCATATTCTAAACCATTTATCTCCATTTTTGTTGATTGGTACTCTTATGTGTCATTTGAACACAGCAGCTGCCATTTACTTTGTGTGAAAATGTCATGATAAATGAACCAACACCAATGGACCAAACTTTCTTTTTTGGAAGTCTGGTTCCATTGACTTACATTAAAGCTAAATTTGATTTTTAGCCTTTCCAGTTTGGAGATAGCGTTTGCTGTCCATTTCTCTGAAATGGCAACTATGCTCTCCTTTCGAAGTCAATGTAAAGAGGATTTAATATAAACTGTTTTGAAGTATTACCGTGGGTCCAGTCCTAATGAAATTGTCACATAATATATATGGTAGCTGCTGCTGAGTTCAAATTATGAAGAAAATCTTAATATTACAATTAGTACACATATTATATTCTTTAATATTTCAGTGAACCATACACAGTGGCAAAGCTAATGCATGAAATTGTTGCAAACACATTTTTTAACCAAAGTTTAGGTTTTAGCTGGAAACATTCTTCATCATGGAGAGGTATCTAAAAGCCAAAATCTATTCTTCAAGCTAAATGTATTTCCCATTATTCCATCAGTATCAACACATGCAACTCATAGGTTTAGTGGTTGTGTTGGATAGTCAAAACTCTTATAGCCTTTCCAATATGCTGTACTTGTGAAGAATCCTGTGGATTTTCCTTTTACTAGCATTCAGCACATGTGTTTAGCCACGTTAAGAAAGCCATCTTGCTACAGAGAAGCAATGAAATAATGTCTAAAATCTCTAAAATGTCTTAAAATTTATCTCTGTTCAACTATTGTGTCAATGCAAGCCAGTATGGCATATCCATATTGCTGCTGTTGGAAGAAAACCTCATATCGTCAAATTAATAACTTGAGAGCAGAAGGCCGAAGCATGCTTTACCTCTATTGTAAATCAGTGTAATCAGACTTTTTTCCAACTAATTTTGGGCCACTTATTTTTGTCCACTCATTATGAAATTTATGTAATGTAAAAGCAAATTATGTGAAAAGCTAAAAAACAACAAAAATGGAGATTCGATGGTTTTGTTCCAGTAGTACTGATATATTAGCAAGCTATCTTAAAGTCAATCTGGAACTATTTCCTTTAGAATCACTGACTATTTCTATTACTTTCATAAAAATAGTAAATGCACACAGCTCGTATCTGCTGTCTGAACTGATGCACTAAATTACACAGTCTGTACTTTTCAGGAAATCACCCCAAAGCTAATGCTGAGTCTGACTGTATGTGGGATACATACATGTATTGACTTATTTGAAATCAAATTATTTAATAAAACTTTTTTGTAGCCCTAATATGAGGTGGGTGCTCTCAGATCTGTCCCATAAATAATTCTGCTAATTAAACATGTCTTTATTTATATTTATTACATCATGTGAAGTATTCATATTTGCATTGTCCTAGGAATTTAAACCACAGATTCCATAGAGAGGCTGTTTTCAAATCTTTCCCATACTTGGTTCAGCTAATTAAACATATATTCAGTGAAAGGTCATCAGGTCACAGAGCCAGACACCATTCTGAGAGGGATCAGGCTGTGGGACGACACAGAGGGAAGGGGGTGTGAACAGGCCAATTACAGCCTGGCTAGACAACAGCTCTGACATACATGATGTCTCTTTCCCACGATCAAGCCAGACTTTTGATCCCAACATGAATTTATATCACATTTACTGCCACAAATATATGAGGCCTTCTTAAGTATATTGTCTGGAAACCATTGTAAGAAAAATGTAGGTTGGGTTGTAGAAGATGTTTACATGTGACTATTCCTCATAATTGTTGCTGTAAAAATCTCATATCTCTAAAGTTTATAGCAGAAGAAAAAAGAAATTAACTTTAGCATAAAATTAAAGTAACAAGCATTTTTTGACCATGTCTTCTGGTGCATTCATCCCTGTAATGTAAAGAGCAGCTGGTGTGGCCAAATGCTATATAACTTTTATAATTACAGATGGTGCTATATTCCTTTTTCTTTTTCAGTACTGATATAATATTGAAAGCAGACCCAGTACATTTTCCTTTTAAAATGACTTTTTTTAGTTGTAAAATGAGGTATTGTAAGTTAAAGTACTTGCATGTTGAAGTTGAAGAACATGTTTTCAGTTGAGGTGCATTCTCAGGCTGCTCCATCACTCTACTACCCCACTGCAAGAAAAGTCCAACATGGGGGCACAAATATTGGCACAGGCTCCACAGCACTAGTTCCAAATGCAAGTAAGCTACTAGCATCAAAAACAACAGGATACCTTATACAGGATTGGATAAGGATCATTCTTTCCAGCGTTACTCCTTTAAGTATTTTCTACAGATCAGTCTGATACTAGCTTACTTACTCAGTCTGTTACTAGCTCGTCAGTATATGTACTGGCACTTTGGAGGTACGAAAAAATATCTATGCAGCTTTCTTGCAAAAACTGAAAGCACGTCTTCTAAAAAAAAAAAAAAAAAAAAATATATATATATATATATATATATATATAGTAACATATATATTTAGATGTAAAGACTTCTGGGTCATTTACAGTTACATATATGTGTTAGTTGCTTCTGAAAAAAAAATGCATGTAGTTAATGGCTATTTTTTGGACTGGAAATGAAATAAAGGAAGGGTAATGTCTGACTTTTGCACAGTACAGTACTTCCACATGTTTAAAAGACTCTACCAAACTCTTTCAAAGAAAAAAGAAATTTGCTTGGAAGCAACTAATTACAAGTTAAGGCTTAAGGACTGTTGACTTGATCTCAGCCTCCTTTAGCCATGGTCCTGATTTAACCACAAAGAGACATGGTCTTGGACTTGATTAGGGTGGTCCTGGCTGCTATTTACAAATATACAAAGGTTTTGAATGTTCCTCTAATCTAATCTTTTGTAATGTTAGGCATTATTGGTTCTTATTTCAAACTGTTTTGTAACATAACATACATAAACATGCACCTACATATCACTCAGCATCTTTCATAAAGACTAATTGTCATTAATAATACTAATCAGACTGGAGGGAAGTACTGTAGTCTAGTCGGTCTAGTCTGTCTCATAGACACACACACAGACGTGTCTGGGAAACCCTCTGTGTCCGCCAGTCATCTGTCTGACGTGTGTGTGTGTGTGTTCATTCTTTATTTCCCATTTTAATACATGCAAATAAGCCTGAGAGTGTGTGAAAGAATCCCCCCACACACATAAACCTCACACCCCTCAGACACACACACTTATTTAGGACCACACTAGGACCATGCAGAGAAAGAAGCTCTCTAAATTTGCATAGACATCAACCCAGACATTCTCACACACTAAAACACACTCGGCTTCACACAGACACACACACACACACACACACACACACACACACAAAACATGTACAAAAAAAGCCTTGTATAAAACATGATTAACTTTAATCTAAAGGTTTTTAAAAACGAGCTTTAGTAAAGGCAGTAATATTTTGTTGCTGTCTAAAAAATCACAAGTTTCTCCATTTTTATTTTCTGCAGCACTTGAAACCTGGAGCCATGATTTACATAATGTGAAGGTTTTAATGATAAATGGACTCATACAAATGCTCACTTGGAATAAAATATCTTTGAATTATCTTACATTAGAAGTAAAGCACGTTTCTGCCCTCTTCTGATTTCAGAGATGCTTTTTTTTGTTTAAGCAGTAATGACAGACCCAGTCAAAAAGTTAGAGAGGACCCCATATTCATTCCATTGCTGTTCAACATGAGAGAAAAAATATTAAAGATAAAATTACGCAGACAAAAATACATATTACAAAAAATGACACAGAACCCGCAGCAAATATATATATCTACTCTTGAAACTCTTGAAATCTGCAGGGATATTTTTCTCCACCTCCAGTTCAGTTGTTGGCATTTTTGATACTTGTCTTCTAGACTTGTTTAGTGTTCATATTCAGATCTGGTGGTCAGTTCATTATTATTTATATATTATATTATATATTATATAATATATTATATATATATTGAGAACACCAGTAACTTCTTTGTGTTATAAATGTTGATTTTTCCCTTGTCTGTTTCTAAATTGAGGCTTCTTGACAGCTACATGTCCTTTCAGACCTGTAAATGTTTAGTTGTCTTCTCAGTGTGGAAGGATGGACAGAAACACCCCTCAGACATGGAAGCAAAAGTGGAGCTTGGTTTTCTACTTGCTTTTAACGAAGTTCTGTTTATCTAATGAGGACAGTTCTGATGGTCTTGTCTAGTTATTTGGGAATCCCATTTTTTTATCCCAAATCTTTTTAATCATAGTTTATGAAACTCCTTTGGCTTTCCCATTCCTTATATAAGTGGACTATATTCTACATAATCTAAATATTACAACTGGAAATGAAATTAAAGAAGAATGACCTCTGACTTCTTCACAACATTCTATAATCATAAATACTGGAGGAACCATTTCAATGCATAAATGGTTCTTCTCTATGACCAGTCATGTGTGGTTCTTTTAAAAAATGGTTCCATGTGGCACTGAAAGGGTTCTGCTACTGGTACACATGATAGAACCTTGTTATTGTTGGGAGTGCATGTTAATGTAAAGGATAATAGAGGTTGTTTAACGTTGGTCTGCTCATCTTGAACTACTCGCATGTAAAACATGTTGGCTGAAATGCACGTCTTAATCCGAGGAAAAAACCTCCATCATTATGCAGGTATATATCCTGAGTCAGTAATGGCTGTTCATTTTCTGGAGCCTGACTATTGTTAGCGTTCTCCTCTCAGACTGCCTAGACGTACACAGACAAAGCACTTCACATTAGTCTGAAAGCACTACAGAGCATGATGCTACCATTATATGATAATTATGCAACATAATTATGAGCTATAATATAACCTACGTCCAAAAATATAATACAATTCATGTTTCTCTTAATTGTTATTTTCCATCATAAAATATGACCTTGCCCAGTATCTATAAAGAACCTGAAATCTGCAAATGCTATTTAAATCCTGGGCTTTACATGGTGTTTACCTTTACATTATACTTGGATATATGGAAATAATATGAAATAGAAAGTAAACTGCTTCCAACAGTCACTTTCTGTTTTGGCAAATTAGGATTAGATTAGGTTTTACATTCTGATTCTCCATAGTAAATAACTACATAGTCCAAGATACAGTCTATTTAAGCTAATCTTAAATAGAACAGATTACTATCATTAAACAATATCATACTATTACAAGTTTGAAACAAAATCATATAGAAATTCGAAAACAAAAACACACACAAAATGCTATTTTAGTCAAGTGTAGCTAGGCCTCCCACATTGTATACCAATACATTAGATTTGTGAAACACAAATGTGAAATATAACATAAAGCACGTCCAAAATATACTTTCAATTGTAATTGTCTAATATACATGACCAACAGATTGAGATGAAACCTGCATCAAAAAAAAATTAAAACAGTATATTAATTACGGATTATTTTGGAGTATATAAGTTACAGGTCACATAGCTTTTATAGCAAAAGTAAATTTTTGTTCAACTGCTTAGCTTAATAGAGCCTTTAAAAAATACTTCTGCTTTCTGAGACTTTATTATTATTAATATATCACATCACTGCTATGGACCATATCACTGAGTCCCCTTATAAGGACATACATATATATATTTCATCTCTCTCTCAGATTATCCTTGTTTAATATATTCTACATAGCAGGGAAGTTCTACACAGAGCCCTCCTGTCTCTGTATATTTAGTATTTGGTGTATGTTTTGTGTATTTTGTATATTGAATATATCTCTGCTGTAGAGTATTAGCCTGAACCTCACCACAACTTATCTTAAATAACTTATATGCAATCATAAAAATGATATTACATATATACTACCTGTGTGTAATAATGATTACAGTATATCACTCATAGGTATTAAATAAATGGATGTATCTAAATGTAATAACAGTAATATGTCCCACACAGCTGAGCTTGAATGGGAAAAGCCCTGGATCCCAGCTCTTGGTGGAGGATGATTGAGAATACTGGAATGGTTGTGTGTCCCCAGTACAGTTCATTGTTTAACTTGATTAACTATAAAACATCATCAGGAATATAGCTAAAATATATTTATTATCTGAAACGTGACTTGAAAAACGTTCATCATCTCAACGTCTCAAAAATTAAAACAGTATTGTCTAGTCTTATTTATTCATGTTCCATTCATCTCTATTATAACGCAAATGCTGATTATATTGCAACATTGACCCACGTAAACAAACTCACACTTTTTTGTGTTATTGATATTTTCACCTATTTTATCTTAAACCATCTAAATATGATTACATAATAATTTAATATGAATACATGCTGCATGTATCTGTTAAAATACAACAACATAAAGCCATTAAAAGGATAATAAAAACCTCTCACAGCCTCTGTATGAATACGAAAGGAACGTTTCCATTATTTTGGCATTCCTGTTGGTGAAGATCACGGCTATTGAAACACACAAAATCCTAAAACACAGTAACTCTTCTCACAGAGCGCACGCAGGCTCCAAGGGCTTGCCTGGCCCACAGGTTGCTGCTGGGACGTGGGACTTGAGCTTGAACTTGACCTCCTGGGAACAGAGGCGCAGTTTGGCCCCAGCTATTATCATGCACAACTTAGTGTCAGCCCTCATTTCCATACCCTCCCGCCTGCCTTCAATTAAAAGGCGAGAGCACAGACACACTCTTCCTCTTTTCTCAAAGCCTGGAGACACCTCACAGCTCCTCTAAGACTCGCTGTAAGTTCATCTTTTAAAAACGTTATTGCATTATAACTTTACAGTCAGCTTCCATTTTCACTTGGTGGCCAACCCAAAAACATTTACAATAAATCAGAAAGCATTGTTTATTTATTGCTTTGTTTGTTAATTTGTTTTCCTAATTTTGGAAAGGTTGATTTCTTTAGTTAACTTGGCTAACTTTAACTATTAAATTCAGCTTTAGCTGTTCATTTTGGCCAAATTTGGATGTTGGATGTACTTTTAGCCAACTTCAAATGTTGATTGGGACTATTTTTGAATTGGAACTAATTTTAGCTAATGTTAAATGTCAATTTTGTTTTTTGAAATTGAATGTTTACGTAATGTAGCTGATTTTTTAATGTTAACTTTTTCCTTAATTTAAATATCTGCTCATTTTAGCTAACTATAAATGTTAAAATTGCGTAAACTTAAATGATCATTATTTTAAATCCATTAATCCAGCTTTAAATGTTAACTTTGGGTAAATATGAATGTTTGCTAATTTCGGTTCACTTTGGGTGCTAATTTAAAAAAAAATGTTTGGTCATTTTAGTAAATTTTCAATGCTACCTTTGGCTAAAGTTGAACGTTCATTCATTTGGTATGTGGATGTAAAAAGTAGTTGTAAAGGTTGCTCTATCTTACATGCTGTTCATGCAGAGCACTGAATGAATTCACTGTGGTCTGAAAAGCAGCTCACTTCAGTGATGGATGGATGCTTTGCTTAATTCATTCAGGCTGGGCGTGTGTAATTCACATTTAACGTTGAAAGAGCCCCCTCTGTGTTCCAGAATTAGTGTTTCATGTATGCGAGAAGTGCATGAACAGTGTCTCGGGCTTTCCTCGTCTGTGGCTTTATACAGTTCTTGTTTTCAGCATTGGGAAATGGTGGGAAATGTCTCTTTGCGATGAGAAGAAATATTTTCACTTCCTGGTGGTATTTAGACCAGCAGCTTGTCATGATTCCATCAGATATGTCACACATTGGATTTTGATGTTTGAACATTTTTTTCATTCATTAATGTTTAATGGTTGTTGAGAGCACAAACAAATACAGAACTTTAGCTCTAGTCTATCTCTAGTCTAGCTCTAGATTATGACTAATCTGCACTGTTTGCAGGAGAAAAGTGTTCATTTCCATTATATTCTATTAACCATATTAATATCCTAGAAAAAAAGCGTATGTAACTTCATTAATACTTCCCTTTAGACTACTGTTAAATCACAGATTACATCAAAGGGGCTTTGAAAGCTTCTGTATTTTAAACCTTCTTGAAAAAAAAGAACTATATACAATATAAATTCCAGGATTTCTACATGAATCCAACAGCGAGTTTAAACAATTAATAAAATGAATGCAATGAAATACCTAATGGGTATTTGAAACATTTCTAGGTTGTTTTTATTATTAAAGATTGCTAGAAAACATAAAAGTAATGTACAAAAGTACTACAGAGTTTCATATAGCAGTTTAACAAAAAAGTGGCAAAACGTCAGAGAACAACTTATGGAACCTTTAAGTGTATGCTTGGACAAAATACAAAGACATAATGTAGAGCCTAGACATAATGTAAAGTTTCTATACAAATGAAAGGTTTTTTAAAGGAACATATAGATCATTAAAATACAGATGTTTTAAAGGTTTCTTTGGTGTGAAGAATCAATTTTGGTTCCCCAAAGAACCTTTCAATGGAAGTGTGTTTTGTTTAAAGAAGAACCTGTACTAATACTGTAGAGGTTCCATTTCAATTATTACACATATAACTCCATACCGTCACTGTACAAAGAAAAGCATGTCTCCATGTGTGTCTATTTTTTCTTTTATGCATCATTTGAATACATGAGCTGCCATTGGAAAAAAGTCTCGTTCCATTGACATTAAAATGAAATTGGGTTTTGCCCTCTCCTGTAAAGTTGCCATTTTGGAGACACTTGTTTTTCCTTGGACAGCGATAATATATTCTTTATTGTAAAACTGTACAGAACATATAGAACCACTTTGGGGTTTCTAAACGGCTTTTAAATGGATGGTTCTTTAAGGAACCATTTTTGTAAATTAGATATTTGTATTAAAGCCTTACATCCAAACTGGAATGAATTACAGAGCTATACAGAAGTCTTAGAGTTTCTAATTGTATTATTACAGTTTCACATGCATCTGTATATTAAACTTTAATACATTCATCTACAGAGGTCTAGAGTTTCCATAATGAGTGGCTCGATAAAATAATACAGGAAGCCTGGAGAGACTTAAAATTACTGTTGTTTCATTAGAGAATCTCCACAGATCATTAGATTCAACAGTGTTTCACTTAATGCTCAGAACAAGAACACACATTTGAGCCATTCACCACAATCCTCTGGAATCAGAGTTAGTAACAACACCATGCGATAAAATGCCTGCCCATTCTTTACAGTCATATTAGAAATACAGTTGATTAGTCAATTAAATTCAAATCACAGTTCTGTTTGATGCCTGGCCCCCTTACTCATTCGATTATTGGCTTTCTCTTTCAGTATACAGTTCCTCACATTGTTCAGACATTCTTCTATATTCATCCACCACCTGGAAATCTAAATATGGGCTGTGGCATTAAAAACTGTGAATTCCTAATAACATCGCTCCAATTATTTAACATATACACCTCTGCAGATTTGCAAAGTGTCACCTATCAATAATTGCAATTCATATCACATCTATTAATAATGGGTGTCATAAGTTATTACATTCCTATTCCAAAAACAGTGTTCTAAATGATGACATGGTAAGCATCACTGGGTGTTTGAGCTAAGGCTCCAGCAAAAAACAGCAGGCAGTTCAAATGCTTTATTATAATAAATCGGCCACTTAATGTACATAATGTACCGTCTATATTATGTCCCTTTTGTTTAAGCTGTTTTATAGACTGCAGAAAAGTGTATGTTCAAATGAAAACATGAGCTGACATCAGCATAGATATTAAGTCTATTAAACTCACATTGTTGTGTTATTACAATGTCATAAGTACGTAATAGCTGATTTTTTTACAGTTTGGATGCTGTGTAGCTGTAGTGTAGTAAAGTGCTCAGTGGTGGGCTATTACGTTGTCTATTGGTTATACATAAGCGTTTTAATGGCTGCTCTTTTGAATGTGAGCGCACAGGTGCAGAGCGTGCAGGTCAGCTGAAGAGGAGAACAGGAAGGCATGCTTTAGGCACTACCTGCGTTAAACGCTTTGTGGCACAGAGTGCAGGTGCCGCCGTGGTTGCATATGCGCGCTGATACTGCAGAAAAATTAATATGCAGATTCGTATAGGTGGGCGGTCAAGCAAGCTGGCAGGGAAGCAACAGCAGCAGGTAAACCCTGCAATCAGAGCATATATATATGGAGAAACAATGGGGGGACAGGCGTGTGATACTGTACTGAGTTTAAATGGCATTTTCCTCCAGTTTTAGTTTAATAGTATAAGGACTGATAGGTCGTTTCAAATGAAACAATAACAAACGAGCCAAAATGAACGTGAAGAAACAAAGAAACTGATCAATCACTGATTTACACGGAAATATAAAGTACATTGATGGTTATTTCTTACTCAGCTCCTCATTATTGCTAATGTAGTAATAATGCACACGTCCAATACACATTCATGTTCTTCAGTGCTTTGATATTTAAATAGCATCTACTTAATAACTCATATTACGTCAGATGTCTGAACATTTACTACTTGTACGTGCCCGTTTACGCAGTGTATTCTGTAACGTCACTACTTTGTCAAATAAAAGAAGTAATAAATAAAAAATGCTCGCAGGTTGAAAACAAGTACAGGTTTAAACCACAATCTGGAGCGTATTAAGGAAATTCCTGGTTTTCCAGGTGGGCAATAAAGGACACAATTTTGCTGAAGGATGAGAGAAACGAGAAGCTGAATTAGAGGAGAAAAAGTAAATAACAGAAGAGTATGAAAGTCAGTGGTGGGTGTGCGTGTTCTATTTAAGTTTTGACTGGCAAAAAAAATCTTTTTCTATTTTTAATTTTAAAAAAAGAAAAAAAAAAGAAAAAGGAAACACTTGCCTCCAGTAGTTTAAATCTAAATAGACTGGACTAAGTTACAGCCCTACACTTTTACAGTAGGGTTTTCTTTAGGTGCTTTGCTCTGTATTTAAAATTGCGAGTATGTGACATGGGAATGCCTTTGAACTGAAGCTGAAGGTTAAGAAGGTGATGAGGAAAGGTTCGAGGTCAAAGCCATTAATGAGGGCATGCCTACACACAGGAACGCACTCGTTTACTAACGTTTAAAGCAAGTGTTTAAATTATTAACGTTGGTATGCATATAATATTTACATCGCATTTATATAATGTATACTGTAACGCTCGAGATCGTCCTGCTTCTTTAACGTATTCATTACTTGGAAAACTACATGAAGGTTCATCCTATTCATTATATGACATGTAATGGGTGTATAAAGACTGGTATTTTCTAGTTTGAGTATGATATCATAAGCGCCTAGAAATGGATCAGTTAAGTTTTACACATCTGCAGACGTTTATTAAAAAACTCTATTTTGCTGCAGCATCATATAATAAGCAGCAACGTCAGGATACAAGCATTAATCATTCTGAAAACAAAACTCAGCAGCTCGATACATATGGAGCCAAATCTGAATGTTATTTATATTTATATATATATATGATTTTTATATATATATATGATTTTTATATATATATATATATATGATAGGAATATGTGTGCGTGGGAGCACGATGCAGAAGAAAAGCCTTCTTCCTTCAGCCGTTGCTGCGCTGATACTGCGCCTGTATCTGTGTACTAGCATTGGTTTCCAGAGAAATGTGCCTGATAATATCTGTTTTTAATATACATATTTAATCTATTTTTTCAGACTCGTCCGTCACAAAACAATAAAAATGTACCTGTGAACTGGCCTCCAGCAGCTCTGCTTACTGTAAAACCAAAAAAAAAAAAAACTTGCAAGATCAATATGACCATGCCCAGCGTCGATTAAATCTGCAGCTTTACCGCTAATTTTATTTTATTTTAATTTGGTTAGGGGTTTCACTGTGGACTGTATTTCCCTCGTGCACGCTCAATAGCTGCCTAGGCAAATGATGCCCCTGATCTGTTATTTCACAATACCCACAACAAACATAGAA
This sequence comes from Prochilodus magdalenae, assembly GCA_024036415.1. Classification (NCBI taxonomy): domain Eukaryota; kingdom Metazoa; phylum Chordata; class Actinopteri; order Characiformes; family Prochilodontidae; genus Prochilodus; species Prochilodus magdalenae. The sequence continues at coordinate 819,308 of JAMWET010005638.1, read as the reverse complement.
ACTCGATTTTACACGATTAATCAAGGAAACCGACTCAAAACACAAATAACTTAAACAAATTCGCTCAGGAAAATGCTCATTTCCTGCCACTATTCACGACTATAATGACACTACATGAAACAGCAGAAAGGATCTTTCAGAAAGCTTTTCACACTGATTAATCGAGATGAGAAATTTAGCGGATTCTGGGTCCGTAATTACAGAGCAGCTCCATTATTAAAGCCTTGTTCTTCTTAGATTGGGATTTTCAGTGCTTTCGCTCAGGGAAGCTGTTAAACTCATTACGGTTTGAATCTACCGCGCCGGGTTCGGAACGCCGGGCCTCCGCCAACCAGCGTGATTTCTTCTCGCACCCGTTCTCAGACAAGCTCTGCCCTCCTGCGCTGGAAAGATTCTGAGCACACAGTGAAACGCGGGTACGCCAGGCCGCTGAGCAAAAACCGATAGCCAATCCCAACACAGGAGGCGGGAGGCCAGTAGCCAATCCCAGTGCGGTAGGGCGTGCCTTGTCGGAATACGAGTGTGGAGAACCCGAGACTGCGCTTCTCTTTACGCGCGCCTATGAGTGAGGAATTAGAAACCCTGAACTTGTCTGTTTTCGATGCGATCATAGATCTAGATGAGCCGGCGAATTTCAGAACAGATGGTCGATTAATTTAGGAGGAATCACTATAATACAGGATCATACAGTTCAGCACAACAGTGGGCTGGTATTTAAACGCTGCACGGCAGCAATACAGAGCGAAACTATTAAAAACAGGTCTTTATAAACGTGAAGAAACACAATCACTATAAACAGGCGAATAAATCGATTATCTGGCCCCGTGGTTGTTTCTAAAGAGGCCTACCGGGTCTGAATAAACGAATAAAGAGGTAAATAAATGAAAATGAAGCCACTGCTGGGTCACTTTGAGCTGCCACTGCTGGAACATTGGTGTGAGTTAAAGCGCTGAACTGGTGTTGAGTCAGTGCTGTCTGGATCTCGAGTCTTATTGGTTCTCCGCTTTTTCTGCTTTTCTAAAATATTCCATCCCGCTCACGATTGATGGGTCCCTCTCTCCCTCCTCTCTATCTCCCTCCCTACCTCCCACCCTCCCTCCCTCCTCCCTTCTTTCTCACACCCTCTCTCTCTCTCTCTTTCTCTCTCTATCCTCCTCCCCTCCGGCTCCCTATTTCATTCTCTCTCGCGCTCGGCCAGGCAGTCTCTCTCACTCCCTCTCTATCTCTTTCTCTCTCTTTTGCTGGCTCGCTTTCAGAAACGGACGTAAATGGACGGAAACGGAGAGGAAAGAAGTACAGACGAAGTACAGGAGCCCGCGGCTTTTCTGTGCTCGTGCGGGAGTCACGCGCCGCGATCGCGGGTCGCTCAGCCACGGAGGACGCTGCGAGGTGAGCTCCACTGCGCTTCACTCTCTGCTTTAGTACGAGCCCACTTTCAGCCACGGCAAGCAGCGCCCGCACGACCTGTCTTTACAGTGCTAATTATGAATAGCGTTATCACTGCTGCTTTTATAGATCTTTATTTTAACCATTCCTTAGTCATTGTTCCTTTAGAGGCTGCTACTCCATAAACTGGGCTTTTATGGGTGTGAGGTCTTTTGCGTAAAAACAAATAATAATAAAAAACAAATAAAGAAACGAACGAACGAATAAACCACATCAACTAGCACGCTAGAATATTAGCCAGTTATTTTAGGCTAAATTAGAATGGGGTAATTAAGAATGGGGTGTATTAAGGCTAATACAGCCTAACCCAGCTGAACACACTCTTATTACTGGTGCTCTTCATTGGCCTTCACTCAGGCAACCAACAATGAGGCTTGAACTGCAAGTTCTAGCTGCGGTAATGAAGCTGTGCTCGCGCTCGTGCGCAGTCATAGGGCCTTCTGGACCCTCTGGTATCCCTGGACCTTTATCTCCCCCGGGTCCAGGCTGGTAGTGAGTGATGTGCAGGGAAACAGCTCCGCCAGCCAGTATTCTGATGCTAATGAGGGACAGCTCGCTGTTGAACTTGATGTTGACTTCTTTCTTTGGGGCTAATTTTTCTCGGTCACTTGTTTGTGGGAAGATTTTTTTCTCAGGTTTCTTTCAGAGAGGGGAACAAAAGAAAGAGATGGATTGTGACCGAGCTGAGGATTTTCATGGCCTTGCCGGAGACCAGTTTTGTGGCTGGATAGATTCAATTTTAAGTTTTAAAATTTCAGATTTTATTTTAGATTTAAAAAGTGTGTGTACTGAGATAAACAGGCTGAATGCATTATTATATCCGAGCTGGCTGAATCTACATTTGGAGATACCATATCGTTGTAAGTTGTTCTTAATTCCCCCTTTTTAATATGATTCGTTATAGTTTTAGCGTAATTTTAATGATTTCTATTGCCTTAATTGATCCCCCATGACCAACAGGTGTCTAAAAGCCCCTAAAGCTTGTGTATGCCAAAGCTATTTTATTAAGAAAGATCCAGTAAAAACCTTTGATGTTTTTGTATGTACGTATGTATTTAGTTATCATACTGTACACGTTGCAGAAGTAAAAGAGAATACATTAATCATTTGTGCTAAATTATCTATTATAAATTAACACGGAGAGCTAAATCAAATATATACAAATATATATACAAAAAACGTAAACTAGAATATTACACAATTTTTTTTTACAATTTTAGAGACCAGATTCTTCTTTTTTTGTCAAACACACACACACACAAATACACACCCGCACTCGCAAACACACACACACACACACACACAAATACACACCCGCACTCGCAAACACACACACATACACACAAATACACACCCGCACTCGCAAATACACACACACACACACACACACACACACACACACACATGCAATACACACATACACACGCACACACACACATGCAATACACACATACACACGCACACACACACACACACACACACACATGCAATACACACATACACACGCACACACACACATGCAATACACACATACACACGCACACACACACACACACACACACACACATGCAATACACACATACACGCGCACACTCATAGACGCAAGATTAAACATTAACCAGCTGTTAACTACAGTCTCGCGCTGCTCTCTCTTTTCAGAAGTTTTCCCGCGCGCAGGTCTTATTCTCCGATCTCCTCTCTGCTGTATATCACGAGGTTTGAAAAGCTGCTATATATGATGGAGGTTGGGAAGCTGCTGTATATGATGGAGGTTGGGAAGCTGCTGTATATGATGGAGGTTGGGAAGCTGCTGTATATGATGGAGGTTGGGAAGCTGCTGTATATGATGGAGGTTGGGAAGCTGCTGTATATGATGGAGGTTGGGAAGCTGCTGTATATGATGGAGGTTGAGAAGCTGCTGTATATGATGGAGGTTGGGAAGCTGCTGTATATGATGGAGGTTGGGAAGCTGCTGTATATGATGGTTTGAGAAGCTGCTGTATATGATGGAGGTTGAGAAGCTGCTGTATATGATGAAGGTTGAGAAGCTGCTGTATATGATGGAGGTTGAGAAGCTGCTGTATATGATGGAGGTTGGGAAGCAGCTGTATATGATGGAGGTTGGGAAGCTGCTGTATATGATGGAGGTTGGGAAGCTGCTGTATATGATGGAGGTTGGGAAGCTGCTGTATATGATGGAGGTTGAGAAGCTGCTGTATATGATGGAGGTTGGGAAGCTGCTGTATATGATGGAGGTTGGGAAGCTGCTGTATATGATGGAGGTTAAGAAGTTGCTGTATATGATGGTGTGAGAAGCTGCTGTATATGATGGAGGTTGGGAAGCTGCTGTATATGATGTAGGGTGGAGAAGTTGCTGTATATGATGGAGGTTGGGAAGCTGCTGTATATGATGTAGGTTGGGAAGCTGCTGTATATGACGGTTTGAGAAGCTGCTGTATATGATGGAGGTTGGGAAGCTGCTGTATATGATGTAGGGTGGAGAAGTTGCTGTATATGATGGAGGTTGGGAAGCTGCTGTATATGATGTAGGGTGGAGAAGTTGCTGTATATGATGGAAGTTAAGAAGTTGCTGTATATGATGGTGTGAGAAGCTGCTGTATATGATGGAGGTTGGGAAGCTGCTGTATATGATGTAGGGTGGAGAAGTTGCTGTATATGATGGAGGTTGAGAAGCTGCTGTATATGCTGGAGGTTGAGAAGTTGCTGCATATGATGGTATGAGAAGCTGCTGTATATGATGTAGGGTGGAGAAGTTGCTGTATATGATGGAGGTTGAGAAGCTGCTGTATATGCTGGAGGTTGGGAAGCTGCTATATATGATGGAGGTTGGGAAGCTGCTGTATATGATGGAGGTTGGGAAGCTGCTGTATATGATGGAGGTTGGGAAGTTGCTGTATATGATGGAGGTTGGGAAGCTGCTGTATATGATGGAGATTGGGAAGCTGCTGTATATGATGATGTGAGAAGCTGCTGTATATGATGAAGGTTGGGAAGCTGCTGTATATGATGGAGGTTGGGAAGCTGCTGTATATGATGATGTGAGAAGCTGCTGTATATGATGGAGGTTGGGAAGCTGCTGTATATGATGGAGGTTGGGAAGCTGCTTTATATGATGAAGGTTGGGAAGCTGTTGTATATGATGGAGGTTGGGAAGCTGCTGTATATGATGGAGGTTGGGAAGCTGCTTTATATGATGGAGGTTGGGAAGCTGCTGTATATGATGGTTTGAAAAGCTGCTGTATGGAGGTTGGGACGCTGCTTGTATATGATGGAGGTTGGGAAGCTTGTATATGATGAAGGTGGGAAGCTGTTGCTGCTGTATATGATGGAGGTTGGGAAGCTGCTTTATGATATGAAAAGCTGCTGTATATGATTTTGAAAGCTGCTGTATATGATGGAGGTTGGGGAAGCTGCTTGGAAAAAGCTGCTGTATATGATGGAGGTTGGGAAGCTGCTGTATATGATGGAGGTTGGGAAGCTGCTGTATATGATGGAGGTTGGGAAGCTGCTTTATATGATGGTTTGAAAAGCTGCTGTATATGATGGAGGTTGGGAAGCTGCTGTATATGATGGAGGTTGAGAAGCTGCTGTATATGATGGAGGTTGGGAAGCTGCTGTATATGATGGAGGTTGAGAAGCTGCTGTATATGATGGAGGTTGAGAAGCTGCTGTATATGATGGAGGTTGAGAAGCTGCTGTATATGATGGAGGTTGAGAAGCTGCTGTATATGATGGTTTGAGAAGCTGCTGTATATGATGGAGGTTGGGAAGCTGCTGTATATGATGGAGGTTGGGAAGCTGCTGTATATGATGGTTTAAGAAGCTGCTATGTGTTGTATGTTCTCGGCTTCAGCACCGTGGACAGCGCGCGAGCTCCAGCAGCAGGTTGACGCATCTCCACTCAGCTCACCGTGTGGCCTGTACCTAAGTGCTGACTATATTCTGCTTCAGTTGATCAGTGTAGTTTTTTACAGGTTTACAGTGATGAGTAATGTGCAGCGTTCAATGAGCAGGACTTATTTTCACACATTCATAATGACTATCATTATTATTATTATTACTGTTATTATTATTATTACTCCTAAACTAGGCCTACAATAAATGGTAATATGAGAAATGTGCATGAGACACAAGAATAGCCCTAGAAAAGTCTAGAGCGTTCTTTAGTTTTTTACACCGGCACTTCAGGACCTAGATAATAAAGCGTGTATTTTTATCTAGATAGATCTATAAATAGAGCTGGAGAATTGCTCAGCTACAAACCCCAAATTAAATTAAGTGAAGTCCCGAACATAGCACGCTCTTCTACACCGTTTAAACTTTACATCTACCGCTTTCTCTTTGCTGATCGTGAAGTGACTCATATTTCACACATTGTTGTTTTACTAAATGTACTGGAACCTGTCCGGCTCCACTGAAAGTATTCAGTCATCCTACTGTTAATACATCACAGATAGTTGCAGGGTGGAAATTAAATGCTTGCGTTAGTAGCTGTGCAGTGTAATGATGGTAAACGACGGTAAAAGATGGTAAAATGGCAAAAATCTTATAATGTACATCAAAATAATGCTAAGCTAAATATGAGGGGTAAAAACAACAACAACAAATAAATAAATAAATAATACATAATATATAATAAAATAAAAATAACACTTGAAAAAGATAAAAGCTCTAAAAAAAGCATTTGCTATATATTATTAGTGTTTAAAAATGCGGAGTTAATAAATTTAAAAACTAAAACATGCAAAAAAAAAAAATGAAAATCTGTGTAACCAATCAATGGCCTTAGAATATCGCACATAATACACAATCCTCTGTGTAATATACCTCTCTCTTTCTCTCACTCCTCTCTCTCTCTCTCTCTCTCACTCCTCTCTCTCTCTCTCTCACACACACACACACGTGAAAATGAAAATGTATTATTATTTTTATAGAGAAAAAATGGAACTATATAATGTATAGAATTCTCTCTATTAGGAGAAAACCTTTAGGCTATTTTTTATACGTTCAGTGATTCAGCCAGCTCGGACGTAATAATGCATTCAGCCTGTTTATCTCAGTACACATACTTTTCAAATCTAAAATAAAATCTGAAACAAAAGTACACTTACAATTTACTGAAAACTGAATCTATTAATTTACTTTTTAACATCTAAATCTTCCTTAATTGCGAAAAACGTATATACATATATATGGAATATTTATGCAGAACCTATACGAGTACGTGTGGAGAATGTGTGGAGTATGGAATGTGAATGGAGTAAATATGGAAAAATAATGTGATATATAAACAGGATGTATGGAGGACATGAGGAGTCTATATTTAATATGAATGAAGTGTATAATCTTACTTATGTGGTCTCCATATTAGTCTGAAATAAGAGATATTTTAATAAACTACATGGGTTTAAAAAAATCACCCATTTAATCCTCCGCACGTGCCTTTCCGAGCCCCGGCTGTTCATTATTACAGTCATACATTTAGACCAGTTAAAGACACACAGAGCCGTACGCAGACAGAACAGCGCGTGGGCTGTCTGCTCTTTTACTCAAACGCAACATGATAATGTCATAAATGTGGCCCACAGTGTGACTGTCCCCGTGCGGTGACGGGTACCCACACCCCCCACGCGGGTTCTGTGGTTCATTCCGTTTTGTAAATCAGACGTAAGCAGTCCAGGGAGGTCGCATTGTGGGTACAAGCCTACGAGCATGCTTATGAAAGTATGCGTGCACGTGTGTGTGGTTGTGTGTGTGTGTGTGTGTGTGTGTGTGTGTGTGTGTGTGTGTGTGTGTGTGAGGCCTTCGTCAGTTAGAAAGAATATTTCAGTTTAGCTCGAAACGCATCTTAATTCCTTACGAATCTCATGCTAACTATCAAATTCAGCGCCTATTAAAGTCAAGGCCGGCGGCTACAGGCCCACTTCTGATCAGTGCTTTTATCTTGGCAAGTCCGGGATGCATGGCATGCACGTATAGACCGGCTTATGGTGCTCAAATGTCACGCCTACCCTGAACACTGCATGCTCATGGACGCGCACCGATATTTCCATACCGCGCTCATTGTACTGATCTTATTGTCATGTTAATCAGCACCATACATTTCTCACGCGCCTCCATAACTAGACCCTCACAGAGCACGGTGGGATGGGTGGTAGAAACCCTAATGACTATAATCATTATAAAAACATTCAATATGATTTCTGTGTGTTCACATACACAGCGCGCGGTTACTGAAGAAGGTGAGTGAGTAAGAGAGCGAGTGAGTGACGTGTGTGTGTGGGTTTGAGAGAGAGAGAGAGTGAGAGAGAGGGGCAGAGGCAGGCGGGAACGCTGGAGGGTGCGCGGTGTGAGTGCGCTTGCTGTGGCTCGTGCACTCCATCCTGAAAGTCCTCGTCATCAATGCCGAGGAAAGAAACAAGAGTTTATTCAGGCCGCGCTACAATGAGCCTGCAGGTCCGCGCGCTGGATTAACACGGAGAGGATTTCGCGCCATTCAGAGTCAGAAGAGTGTAAGTAATTGGCCTGATCGCAGAGTTTGGTGGGTGAATGTGATGCAGATGGCGTGGTTCCTCGCTTATAGGCAGCCTTATGTTTTAAAGCCTGCACTAATTGGACGCATAATAGGGCCAGGAATAGCTGAGGCTAGTGTGAGACATTTTCAACTTTGTCTCGGGTTTGGTCCTGCTTTGTGCTGATTGGCTGGTGTCTGGCGTGTAACCTGTATTGTCGTTGATGTTTATGTAGTTCTTGCCATGACCTCCCCGCAGTTAGTAATGACTGTACACGACTGATACACATTGTATATGATATCCCTACTATCTGATGTCACTGTACACAGTATATGTGAGACTCCATATGTTTCCTATGTAAATCCACACCTGAGGCTTAACTCCACGCTCGAGCCTGCGCTAGTATGTGTGCGCGAGCGTGTGTGTCAGAGAGAGAGAGAGAGAGAGAGAGAGAGAGAGAGAGAGAGAGAGAGCGTCTCGCACGCCAGCAAGTGCAGCGGCACCACGTGACCCAGCACGGCAGCGGCGTGCGGCGTGCGCGCGGCCCCTTTAAGACCGCTGGCGGGTTAGTTTCTGTCTTTGGTTATCTAGCTGTATGAGTTTATGAAATATCATAAAGCTAGAGAACCGAATGTAGAAACTGAGCCCACGCGCTTCATGACGGATCCACGGCGGAGCACGAGGGGGGGCTGCGCGAGCCGCTTCGGTCTAGGGCTCGGTACGGACACCGAGCAGCACGAGGAAGGGGATTCCGCTCATCCTCATCGTCACCATCATCATTAGAGCTCGCGTATCTCGTGTGTGTCCTCCACCCGGACGCGTGGTTTATGAAAACGTTCGTCGGCTACGATGCGAGAAGCATTTTCTTATGGCACCGTGCATGTGGCGCGCGTTCGCGACGGTCGTGCGCGTGTGCGTATATGACCTCATTAACCTGTCGATAGCTGCCCATATTAGAGTCTGGGATGTTTTTGCATTAGTCTTTTGTGCGGTTTGTTGCTTCAGTTGCGCTGCCGCGCTGAAACGGTTAACGGAGGCGCACGGCCCGATTGGTGCGCCGCTCGTGTGTCACGTGGGTTTGAGGAGCGGTGTGTTGTTTCGCGCAACGGTCGCATCCAGCGCGATCATGGCCTGTCAGGAAGCAGAATGAGTGGCTTTATGGCTACAGTCACCCAGTAGTGCTGAACGGACAGCGACCGTGACTGAAGCTCAACGTTGCTTATTGAGGCCCATTTTGATGTGGCTTGCTGTAGTCTCATGTTCAGTAAGACTACTGATTACTGTCGACCAGCAATGGTGGGTTGCAAAGATGCACTTCTTAGGGTGATTATTTTCTTCTTTGGCTGCGCTTAGGTATACAGGTTTTACAGGTGGAGCACTTTGAGACACTCTTGCTTATTGCAGTTTCTGCTGATGCTCAGTACAGTGTTCTTTCTAAGAGAGCAAAACGGCATAGACATATAAGTGTATAGATAGGCCTGTAAATGAAAAAAAAAAAATAGAAAAGGATGGGCTGCGTAACTTAGTGCCTGAAACTCATAGTAACTGTCACAAAACCTTTTCATCTCCATTTTTGGCATTATTCATTTTTTGACATAATTCCAAAATACCAGCTGCTTTTTACCTTACAGTAACGTTTCATGAGGAACTGACCAATAGAAAGGCTTCAAAACGAAGATATGAAAATCTAGCTCTTTCATTCAAAGAAGCCTTTTCCCTCTCCTGTAAAGTGTTGCTGACAGGAATAAACCTACAGGTGTGTAGCATATTGCATATGGTCAGTTACCACTTAAAAAAACAAAACTTGCATTGACTTAAAACAAACCTACAACAGAAGTCAATGGGCAGGTCTATAGCAATATTCTCACTGGCCTCTATTACAAATGCATTTGAGGTCAGTGTGTTTACTGGTGTAAGTATATGGGCACAGGTCCAAATAACTCCTTTAAATATTCCTTTAGCACAATGTCCCATATTATTATGGTTTCATAATGCCCAAGGGTGTCGGCTTGGGCATACAAAGCTTCGGGTGTGATATTTCAGCGGATTGCCCTATATCCTAATCTTGTGTATAGTGTATGAAGGACACGTAGTGAATGCACTGTATTCTATTCTATTGCCAAGAGGTCGCTCTATAGGCTACTATACACATTTACTGGCAGAACTTGTGATGAACTACATGTTTTGAGCAGGAGAAGCATCTACAAACAGTTTCTGTGCAACTCAGAGATGAAGACATATAGGGTGATGGCACGTTAAATGAAATAACTTGCTATCTTAGATTTCTTTACAGTGGTGATGGGCAGCAGGGGTCAGGTTGCTTACAGCACCAAACCTGCCATTTTAATGAACTATCCTAATTACCCATACAGAGTGGAAAACTGATTTGGTGTTTTTATGATCAAAATGCTGGTAAAATTTCAGTAAATCTGAAAACACTGATAAGCTAGGGAATATATTGCCTCAAAAATATGCTTTAATAAAACGGTGTTGCAAATTTTAATCCAGAATATTCATAAACACATAATGTAGAAAATTTTAAAGTGGTTAAATGCCTCAGATGTCTGGTTCCTATCACCGCCACTGTGACTTAGGGTAGTTAATCTAGAACAGAGCTTTTAACATCAAACCACTTTGATTGACTTTGTTTACATATAAACCACTTCATCATGCTCAAATGTTGGCAAATCCTCTTTAGACATGAGCTGTATGGGAATGTGAGTGGGAAAATATTGTTCCTGTTAGACGGAAGATTAAGGTGAGCTTTCTGTTCTGGAAGCTAATATTAGATTCTTATCCGAGTGTGTAAATATGCCAAGACTATTTTCATAACAGCTTCTGCATGAAATCAGACACATTTAGATGGAGTTTGCAGTATCAGGATTAAGGGGGCATTCCTGAATGTTTTTCCAGTGTTAGAAGAATGCAGTCCGTATGATCTAAACTGTAGGCTGTATTTATATTGTAGGTTTACATGTGATTCTTAGAATCTTCATATGTTGCTGGACATATTTTGACTGCTACAGAATTGTTCTATGGTTTAGTTGGCAACATCCTTGATGGTGCCTATGTAAACTCTGAAGCTATAAGAGGCTGTAATCGATACAAAAGTGGCATGTTTTTGCATGTTTCAGGATAAAATCCTACATTTCATAATTTCCACTATAAGTACTTTTAATTGACAATGATTATCAAAATTATAGTATATAATATTCAGTAATACTAATGTGTGTTCTTATTATCCTGGAAAAAAACACAAATTGCTCTCTCTGTTAAAAGGTTATGTGTTGCAAAAAGAAATTCAAGTTTTTTCCTACATTACATTCTTATTAACGCATTCTTCTCTTAATTCTTCTCTTGTAATTTTAGCCTGTGACTAAACGGAATAAGATCATCCATCTCCTGCATCATGAGGTCACATGTCCAACACTGTCCAGTATTCTCCAGCACTGTCCAACACTCAAGAATAAACCACATAACAGGTAAAACACTCTATATCAATCCTGACCATTATTCTGCTTAATGGAGCCTGTATTAAAAAATAAAGTTTCCCTAGTGGTTCATGGTTTGGTTTGGCAAAAAAAATTAAATAAATGCTCACTGCTATAAAACCTATATAATCTGGAGGTTATTTAAACTTTAGAAACATCTTTCACACTCCTACTCATTCACAAACAAATGGTTCCCTAAAGCATCTATTGAACGGCTTGTCTGGAAGAATCTCAAAAGAACGCTTTATGACTCCTTTATTTCATTTTAAGAGAGAATTATTTTATCATCATTATTTAAGCAGCATGGAAATCACACACTAACGTTTGACGTGTTAGGTTGGAAATTAATTAAACCTTTGCATGTGCCTGTATATCTGCCTGTGCAGTCCACGCATGTTTGGCCCCACCCGTTTACACTGAAGTCATAAGGAGTATACAGTCACTAAGCTATTTGACAAGTAGCAGGACTTCAGTGTGTATCTCCCACCATTTTTACAGCAATGTGCTGAATCGAGGTATGCAGTAGATTACTGTAAATTTGCACCTCTTCCTTCAAAAACATCGATGTAATGCTTCCATAGGAGTCCAAAAGCAGATCTTCTATGGCATCTCTCCAACGATACAAGGTTTATCCCAACAGTGACAATATGCAAAATGGGAATACCGATTAGACTCCAAAGCTAGTAGAACTGTCTGAGGAAAGCCTTCAACTGAACAAGACAATTCCTGTAAGCATCTCCTATTTAATCTACAGAAATGTTTCTGCTTAGTGTTAATAATATGTTTGGTGGTGAAACAGCGGGGGATACAGACTCCAACTGTGTTCTATAAAAGCAGAGGATGATGCCAACCAGATTCAACAGGACTCTCAGTGTTCATAAAGTTTTAGTAGGTGGAATTAATCCTTGTGTTATGTCTGGGGTCCTGGAGGTTCTTATTCCTGTTTAAAACTCAAGTTGGAACTGGATATTGGTTTTTAAATCTTATAGTTTATATAAACACAACATTCACTAGACATTGTAAAGGTTATCTACTAAACATAATACAACAAAAATAAATATATATGTATTCAAGTACTGATATAACCAATATAACCATCTAAACCATGTATCTGTTATTTGGTGTAATAACAATTATATAATGATGATTATTATTATTAGTAGTAGTAGTAGTATTATTATTATTATTATTATATCCTGCATTAGTGGCTCAAGCAATCAGAAAATAAAAATGAAAACTGAAGCTAATGGTGTAAATAATCATAAAGACGTGTTGTGGACTACAGTGTACCCTTATATACATAGTCTTAAATACCAATTCAGTTCTCTTAGAAACCTAAAATGTTTCATTTTTGGAAATGAGATGTGCAAGTCACTCTGCATAATCTAAAGGTTTCTCTGAGAACCATACGCTCAAGCCAGGAACCATTCAAGAGCTTTTATTTTTAAGACTCTGCATGAGAACATGTAGATTGGGGATTTTAAATCTGATGCCAAAGCAGTCATACTTTACACTTGTGAAAGTTTGCCCTGAAGCCCAGCAGTTCTTTGAGCAGTTGAAACTGGCTGAGAAAGGCCTTTGACTGGCTGACTGACTTTCTCTCAAGCTTTGGCCATTTGTATTCACACAACACTGCACAGCGCTGTTCTCATAAGTTGATTTAAATTATGCCCTCCACATTATGCAGCGTGATAGGAAATAAATCTCTCTAAATGAATTTGGTGAATGGGGAAGAGGCGAGAGTAGGCCAGAATAACACAAGAAGGCTAATTCCAGCTCACACACGCTATTTTCTGAGATTTCTTCCCCATTATTAGTTATTTCACACTCGCTCAAGTATACACAATGCATGCAGCTAAACTGGGTACGTCTCAAAATACAAATACAAATAAAAAATAAATAAATAAAATACAAAACAGACATACAAACAGACAGACAGACAGACAGACAGATAGATAGATAGATAGATAGATAGATAGATAGATAGATAGATAGATAGATAGATAGATAGATAGATAGATAGATAGATAGATAGGTTTGATTAATCTGCTCATGAAAGCGATCCAACCACAACTGACACATGTATGCAATTACACACTCCCACCAGAGAGGTCCCCAAATCCCCAGAGTTTACATAGTGCAGCTTTAATGTGTTCATGTGTTGTGTCCAGTGTAGTAGAGCATTATTAACAAAAGAAAACAAAGTACAACATATGTATTATAATAAGGCACCTGCCATAAGCTAATATATTAGTTCTGAGCTTCTTTCTGAGAGGAAGCAATAAGCTTTTTTTATTTTTATTCTAGGCAACATAGTCAGTATTAAACTGAGCACATTAGAAAACAACATAAAAGACGGACCAAGCCATACTCATCTTTTAATTTATTAAAAATGACTTATTTACAAACCTACAAAGTTGCAGTTTAGCGTGTGCTATTGCTGCAGGTGAAAATTACATATGATAAAACTCCTTAGTCTGTCCTGATATAGTGCACATGAATATTGTGCACATGTACTGCATACATGTTCCAGAAGAAATCCTGTAGAATAATAATATTAGTCTTAAGAAAGAGTTTGGTCTGCTGGGAAAAAAGAAAATAAGCTGGAGGAGGCTGGGCCTCTCTTTAACATTTCTATGCAAACTAGAGCTTGAATAATGAGATGTATTTATGAAGGCCGATGAGGAAGGGGGGTATGGGGTGGGGGTGGTGGGGGGGAGTTGGAGCTTTTTGAAAGGGAGCAGACTGGAGACTGAATGGAAAAGAGGGGGTAAAGGATTGGGAGGGGGGCCGGGGGGCTTTTTTTGGGACTCCACTGGTGGGGTGCAGAGCCAGAGGCAGCTGTGAAAAGAGTGGAACCCTTTTTCCCACGCCCAGCCAGACACGAAACAGTCGCGCAGTCTGTAAGGGTCACGTCACATGGCTAATATATACATAGAGCGAGGGAAGATATCGAAGGCGTGCAAATTAACGAGCTGTCTGAGGGACAGGGAGAGAGGGACGTCAAGAACGTCTGCCTCCCTCTCAGACAGCTAGGGCACATTACCCTATAATTACACTGTTTAAAGGTTCCTATTTGGTTCCTGACTAGGACACGCGGTTCTAGGAAAACACTTACATTTGTATAGAGCGTTTACATTATGCGGATATTTCTTAGAAAAGGTTCTTCAGACTCCCATTTCTCATTTTACTGTAAAGAGTCCTTCAACTAAAGGTTTTTAGGGAACCAGAAAATGGTTTGATACATCATCTGTCCAACCATTTACCATCTGCACGTTAGAATATATATTCTCTAGTACAGTAAACATAAAGACACGATTTCTAATGCCTTTTATCACTGTTCAGTTTAGATTTTTTTAAAGAATCTGGTTACTTGATTAATCAACAGCATAATAGAGGGACAACCATAAAATGATAATGTCTAAAATGTCCCTCATGTCCATCAAAAATAGACCAATTCTGGCAATAAGTTACACCAGTCTATAGTTAAACTTGGCCTTGCACATGGTCTGTCTCGGAGTCAAGAACAAGTCTGTTCCTATGTGTGTGTGTGTGTGTGTGTAAGGCAGACTGATCTAGTCAGAAAGAACAACACAACTCAACTCAGGCATGGGGTGGGGGTGGTGGTGTATGAGGGTCTGTTGGTGGAGCACATAGCAACTTAGCTGGAATGTCTTTCTGCAGACATTCAATAAGATCTGTGATCTATGTCCATAATGGGGGGCCAACAGAGGGTCTGTGTGAGGTGTGTTTGTGTGTAAGAGGAACATAGAGATGGGGGTTGGGAGTATTTCTACATCTTAGACCCAGGATGTGGAAGAAACACTCAAGGAAAAACAGGGTGGCCCAAACATGGCCAAAAGACTGTTCTAGCTGTATGAGTTGACAAAATACTCTTCACCAGTATCCATGTATTCCATCCATGTATCCATGTAACCACAGAGCCTCAGTGGTTGCATATGATTGTAGCCCCTTGCTGTCCTCCCGCTGTTACATCATGTTTCAAGGGTGTGTAGTTTTTCACACTGCTATTACTTTGATGGTTTGCTGCTTGTTGATTAATCCATAGTTCCCCCACGAGCAATGTTCGGTGTAGCTTATCCAAGGCCTTGTCCAAGGCTAACGTTACTTGTATTGCTGACACCAGCATGTTTGCTTACTTAAGTTCTAATGACGTACAGTGATTCAACAAGTTCAGCATTACGGTACCTGGATGTAAATGAGCCTTTAATGGAACTTCTTGTCATTTAAAATCTGTACTCAAACAAGAAATCCACAGTTACAGATTCATAGCATTAGTGGACAAGTAGTTTAAAGTTGAAACTACAGGGTAGAAAAATGTGTTGACAGTGTAAACATGTGATATTAATAATTAATAATAATAATGTGATTTGAAAACAAGCCTTGTGTAATTAACAGGCTAAAAATGTGTTATTGCAGCAGAATTTTTTTATATTAAAATAAAAAGCAGTATTCAATTTACTTATTCATACTCTTTTAAAGCCTTTCAAAAAAAAAAAGGTTGCACCTTCATGACTGATATATGTAAATGATCGTTGGTCTGATTGGCCGACCTAGGCTAAAATCCACCTTATAATTTCAAAGTGAATTGGCAGAGCTAAAGTAATGTAGGTTGAACAGGAGGATGCAGCACATACAAACACATACAGACTGTTTAGACAATATAGACAACGTTTATGAAAGTATTTTATTTTTCAAAAAGTGATGAAAATTTTGTTTTATTGGACCCCTTAATATAATAAGCTTAGTTCATAGGGCAAAGTTTAAACACCCCTGGTCAAATTAGGTTTTGTTAATTGTCGAAGTGGACATAAGTTAACACATCCTTTACAGTGAACACACCTAAATACGACAGCTTCCTGCAAATTATAGCACCCTGTTTCTATTCGTTGGACGATTTTAACTTATAGGTAAAAAAACATTTAATGACAAAATATGACATATTTTGTGTTTTATTTCACCCCTATATGTAAAATTCTTCAAAAACAATATACTGGCATTAACACATGCATATGTGTTGTCTGTAGAGGTTGTGTTCAGTCATTTTCACTTAGAAAAAACTAAATCAGCTCATTTTAAATTAATAGCCTTTAGTTTAAGAGGTTACAACTTAAAGGACAATGGAAAATAACAATAATGAATCCCCCTGACTCAAAAACACTTGTGATTGAAGGCATTGTTCAGCTCCCTGTCTGTCTCCTGTCAGAAAAATAAGGTGGCTGACTATTTAATTGTTGATTGCATATTATTTAATAATCTACACAGGATTATAAAACGGTGTAATGAATTCTGTTATGGAGTCTTAGACTGTCTTTGGTCACTGATAATAACTCCCTCTGATAGCACCTGCAAAGTGTGAAACAGAAGCATCCTCTCATTCTTTGTCTGTCATTTATGGTGCTTTGTTCTGTCAGGGTGGTGAATAACAAGTGGATAATATCAAAGATGGCTCACAAACACGCTTGTGAAAAAAGCTTCTCCATCCCTTTTAAGAATCTGTCGATTCTTCCGCATTAGCATTATTAGCATAACGTAGTCGTCATTAGCGGAAAACGCAGGGCCTTGGGCAGAGCGAGCCTTCAGAGCCCTTTTCACCAGGGCTTCCCCCCTGCAGAATGCGCCCCAGCCACGTCACGCTCAATTAGCTCCCCCATGCCTTGTTTACCCTTCTTTATGTTCCTGGAAAACTCAAAGACACAAGCCCCAGTCCTTTGAGTAAATACAAATCAGCATGTTGCGTCCACCTCCCCCACGCTACCTCCTCTTGCCTTTCTTCTTTTTTTCCTCTGATTCAAATGGAAATGAAGAATAGCAGAGGACTCCCTCTAATTAGTTCAATGCGAGGATGCTTAGTGCCAATCAGTGTGTGCTTTGTACGGGAATGTATAGAGCGTTAAGGTGGCGGGAGGATCCAGCGTATGGCCCTGCTGTTTCAATGGCCCTTCTCTCTCAGGCTTTTGAAGGAAATAGAAGCCAAAGAGGAGATGCTAGTAACGGTTTCACAGGCGCAGGTGATTCCCATGTTCTGCAAGCTTTTGTCTGTGTAGCAATGAACAAACAAAGAGGCAGCATAAATAAATTAGTTCATTTCTGGGTGGAGAATTTAGCTTGTAATCCTAAAATACATTGACTTTTACTGGTAATTCATGAAAATACATTGTTAAATTGGCTTCATTCTGGCTAAACCTCGCGCATAGCTTCTAAAAAGTCCCCAGAGGCCTTTATGTTGGATAATAGTTTGCCAGAATGTACAGGTAGGGAATCAGAAGTGTACTCTGTAAGATAAAGACAGATTTCAACCCAAGTGTCAGTTGTAATACTGTAAATAGTCACAGACCACCTTTCACTCATTTAATTTCCAGTCAAAAGGACCATTAAGTGCATGTTATTTTTCAGGAGATTTCTGAGGAGATACTGACGGTAGTGGAAAACTAAGAAATAACAGGATGTTCCAAAATAAGAACTGACCTGAGCTAAAAAAATGGAAATTCAGTGAAAGTGTAATAGGATTCCTAACAGTCCTAGTAGACCATCATCAGATCTTTTAAAAGGTCCATCCTTCCACTGTGAGAACACAACTCAACACTATAAGTCTGAAAAAATGCGAAGCTGTCAAAAAGCTGCTGTTACGGAGAATGGAAACAGACAAAACAAACATTTGCAAATCAAACAAATAACAATTAACTGACCCCAGAGTTCAAACCTGTGTTTGGGATTATTTAAATAATGACATCCAGAAAATAAATGCAAACTGAATTTTGAAAGTCTCCTTCAAAACAAAACGATAGAAACTAGGCATTAAAAAAACAGACTTTTTTCTGTTCTTGATGCTTCTGCATAGTTTCCTGTTAAATACATGATTTTTTCCCCGATGCTTAAAAAAGAAGAACTTGCTTTCTGTTTTTTTAAACTGGACATTAAATAAATTAAGCATAGTTTTTTTTGTTGTTGTCTTTGGGGATTTTTTTTTGTGCCGGGGGATGGCGGGGGGCTATTCAAATTAAATTAAAATACTTAATTTATTAGTTAAAAAAAACAGAATTGTCATAAAAAAACACATTCTAAAATTAGGGTTCAGTATTAAAGTGATATTAAAACCACTTTGGTATCCTCCAGAACAGTTGCATCACAATACAAATAATTATGTAAGGTTTTAGCAGGAGGGTAAATTTACAGAAACACACAAACAAAATAAACCAATGGTATTGTTCCAAACAAGCTAATAATATATAGCAATTAACTGTCAACATAAACAATCATTTTTACATAACTGGAAAATACCAGATGTCCTTGTAAAGCAATACCTAAAACTACATCTTGCTACATTAACTTTTATTAAAATTGACCATATTTACATACAAGGTTTTGATCCAGTAGCCACTATATTCTGACTGTATTTCACTGAATGGCATAAGTTGAGGCATAATTAAATTCATACAGCAGCTTCGTTTCTTGAGTAGGTACACACATGTACAGTAGCTTGCCTGAGGCTGTACAGCTCAAGAGCGTTTCCCTGGAATGTTCTTGCAGGAGCAGCAGCTGTAGTGTTGAGCATATGAAGTGTTTAGGCTGTGTTTGAGTAGAGAACACTGCTGCTGCTTCTGGCTGGCTGGCTGGCTGGCTGGCTCTGAGCTCTCAGCTGTGGGCAGCCTCTCCTGATCAATAGAGTGTGTGCTATAGCCTGGCACTTGAGTGTGTTAGCCTAACGCTGTAGAGAGCAGAGAGACACTGAGTGTTGGTAAAATCAAAAGAGGAGAAACTGAACCTCTGTGACTGATGGGCTTTAGCATCTGCCCTCTACTTTCAACTCAGTGGGTTTAATGTTCCTTTAATGAGTACAGGCAAATACACCACAATTACTGTTATTGTCACAGACGCAGCGTAATGAGATCAGGTTAAAAACACGGGATATTGCTGTAATATTACAAGCGTTTGATAGCACCACTACAATGTTAAGCAAACCATCATTATTTACACATATTGCATCAACATGGCAAAGCAATAAGATGCAAGAGGCCATGCTGTGTGCTGTGGGCAATACACTACTGAATGTGGACAAGAAGCCCCCTCTTATCACAAGTCATTTCATAAAGGTTTTTTGGCACATAAACATATAAGCATGTAAGTATCATATAGTTGAGCATCTGTCATATAAGCATATGAACATATGAACATCCTCATGATAATATTTTTCTCATTAAATCATCACTTTAATGAACAGGCTCTCTGTGGCTTATGTTAAGACTGCGGGCAAGTCAGATTAGTTTTTCAAAACAGATCTTTGGAGACGACTGTTATTTGCAAGTGATGAGATAAAATTTGGGTATCCAGACAGCACCAATCCATCTGCGTAGGCTGTTAGGGTACCGATGTAGACATCAGTAACTACATACCCAGACCAGGCACTTCCATCACTGTGGGTTTGATAATGTTGTGAGTGATGCAAAAGACATTTTGAGTGGCCAGATCATCCAGACTGATACGCAACTGTAATCTATTTGAAATCACTTCAAGCCACCTTTCAAGCTACCTTTCAAGCATCTCATCATTCCAATCTTCCTTTAAATGTGGTGTGTTTGATTGGTAGCTTTGAATGGTGACGATAGTATTTCAGGGCTTGGAACATGCTACACACTGCACTATAATCAAAGGCATCTTTATTAGAGAAATACAAACATTGTCCATTATACAGCTGCTGTTATTGTTTATTAAAACTTGTTATATCCTCCTACAAATGGATATACAGCAGATCAAGTACTTAAATATAGTATAGACTGTAATATAGGTGTAGAAAGTTAAGATGCTACACTGTCGAGAAATGTTAGCTTGCTGGGTTTACTGCATTTGTTGCTCTCCTAAATAATGAGTCCACATAATTCCCTGTCTTAAAAAATTTGGAGACTTTGTAAATCTTCTGCTTCGACCACCTGGTTCAGTTATATATGTCAGTAGTCTGCACTTATATCAGTAGAAATTACGTCATAGCGCTCAGGTCAACCACGATGTACTGCGCACGCTCACTCTTTCTGCTTTGTCCATTCTTTCCCAGTTTCCTTCTTTCTTTCTGTATCTCTTTTTCCCTCTTTCTCTCTCTCTTTCTTTCTCTCCGTGAAGTGAGATCCACCTTAGGCCTGGTATGAAGGATGCAGAAGAGAGGAGGGGAGGTTGCTATGGTGACAAATTGTCAGAGTTAACCAGAGGGGAAACAAATAAAGAGCAGTTAGAGTGGAGAGCACTGTGTGTGTGTAAGAGAGAGAGAAAAAGAGGGAGACAGTATGCATGCACTGAGATTGAGTTGCCCACCTGCATGGTTGCCATGTTGTTCAGTTAAAGCGAACAGATGGTGAGGTGTTAATGTAGTTGTAGCTACATACATCCAGCAGAACATAGACTGTCTGCAGCTCCAGCATCTACCCACTGCTTCCTTCAGACATGTGCTTTCTGTTTGTTTACTAAGTGCAGTAGAACGCTTTGAACTGTTATCTGTGGTAAGTGACCATACAACGCACATGCGGGAGAGATGCCTTCAAACGCTTGAGCTTGTTCTATATTATGTATACCTAGATCTCCCGCTACTATTCCCTCTTCCCTTTCTCTCTGTAGTCTTTCTCTTTCGTCTCTCATGCCATCAGCCCTCACTGTATCCTCTAGATGCTATCAGAGATAGATGTCTCACACTACTCACTCATTTCACTTCAGTTCCAGCTTGAAACAGAGAGCCTAAGGCCCAGCAGGACTCTTCTGTTTCACACTCGTTTCATCTCACACACCTGAAAACTCCTCACTTTCTCTCCTTCCATCCCTCACTTCCTCAGTCGCGCCCTCACTCCCTGTGCGGTTCACTCCTTGTCAAGTGTCTTCTGAAATTCAATGCACATTCTGATAATATCCAAGTGTTCAAGATGAAATCAGTAACGTGGATAACACTAAAAAATCTTAGGTTAAATTAAATAATCCGTAACACATGCTGTTGTAGTCAATTAAATGAAGGTCTTATTTTAACATTGGCTTTTAAAGGCCAGGGTTAATATGGTAATCTGTTTTAAAGCAGACTTTTGTAATGCTGTTAACACATTTTTTGAGTTTGAACTGTCTGTGGAAGCTCTGCGTTGAAGCCCCACTGCTCTTGCAAGTTGCTACATAAGGTGCTATAATAAAATGTGCAATCGCAGCCCTCTCATTCAAATACAGCTTCTAAACTGCTTCTATAGTTTTTGTTGTGTGTACGGAGAAGCACAAACCGAAACACGGTAAAAGCCTTTTATGACCAGGCATTAATACTCAGGCATCCTTATCAGTAAGAATTTCTACACAAACCTCCACATTAGCCACATGTGAACTGTAGATGCAGTTCTCTGATGGCATTAGGGCCCTTGGAAACTGCACATTGGGCTTGTACAACACTTGGAGTGGTCATTACAGTGTGCTTTCTTCTGTGCACTTCTGTCTGACAATTAAACCAAAGAGCATGTGAGCTCTTCTTGAGGTGCAAGAGGGGAACTATGCTGGGCTCGCTAGACCTCAGTTTTGGCCTTCAGCTTTATACAAGCCTGGCTTCACGACATTAGACTAATACTATCATATTTAGAATAAGCATACTGGCTAGATGAAAAATTATAATAGAAATATATGAATCAAATTTATTGAAAGTACTTATACAGCTGCTCCTATGTTCTACCTAGTCAGTCTCAAATCAACATTGCCCAATACACTGAAAATCCGTAATTATTGACCAACAATAAAAGAAAACAATCTTTTATGGTTTTGATCAGGTATTTATGTTTGTTTTTTGGAACACCTGATAGCTTATTAGCTACCACTTCCGAGTATTCTTATTCAGATTTTCAGTTCTTAAATCTTAGTGTTTTAGTTCCACAATTGGAAATGCATCCTTTATTTAAGGTGAATAAAAGCTACCTTCAGCTTCATGCAAAACATATGTTTATTCTCAGTGGTCAGAAACCGAAACACAATCTGTACTTTTCCAAAAAGTTCAATATACATTGCACCCTGTTTAGTAGGTTAGTGATTTGGCTAGATAGTGTGGCTGCTGCTGCCATAGCCACATGTGCTTATTTTCAGACTATCAACTTCATTAGCCTTGAAGAGTTTATGGAACAGCAAAATAAGCCTATGTAATAAACGATTAACTGAACAGTAGAACTGCTCTGTGGCCCCCTCTTCTGTTATCTTACTCCTTACTACTTATTTGGTTTATAGAATTATAAAAATCACTACAAGCTGGCTTTAAAAGACCCACCCCCATAAACAGAAGATGCTTTTTAATAAATATGATGATGGAAAATGTAGTGTTTCTTAAATGTAGTATTTAATAGCTTTTATCCCATTTACAGAACCTAGCTGCAAAAAAACAGTCTGACTGGTTTCATGACACCACTCCTTGTACCTCCATATACCCACCTATACAGCCAACAGTAGCTTAGCTCCGCCCATTCACATTAAAGTTGTAAGGAGTGTTTCAACCTGATTTTCTTTCTGAACAAGGCACAAGTCAGGGCAGTCCACAAGTACAGAAAACCCTGTTTAAGCCTAAGGGATAAAGGGCTAGAAAATGATGACTGTTTTTGGTACATAATCGGGCCAAATGAAAAAAAGTAGTGTGACAATAAAAACTTTCAAGAACAAGACAATGATGTATTTCAATAAAGTTCATATTCTCTCACTTTCAAAATCTGTAAAATCTTCACACAAAATCTGGAGAGCTGAACTGGATTTAATTGCGTGCTATCAGCAGCTATGCCACTACATGTTCAAGTGATGTCAAGAGAGCCAAGCCTTTAAATTTGTAGGGTGGCCAAACACCTCATCAGTCACACTCACACCTTTCCCTCTGAAAACTCTTTCTTCACTTATGATCCTCAACTCATAATATTTACAACTTTCTCTTCTTTTCTTGTCCTTCCGAGCCAAGTCCCAAGCCATGGACTGAAAACTAGCCCCCTTTTCACTGGCAGACAGACAACGTTCCCCCTGCTTTTCACCCCCTTTGCCTTTCACCTCCAGGGCCTCCCTCCCACCCTTCATCTACCCCTCCATCCCAGCCATCTATCCGTCTACACTAAATACAATAGTGTTGCTTTCCTTCAGGCTGGACGGAGGCTAGGCCTGAGCTAACAGTGGGGTGATGGAAGTGTGAATGTTAGCAAGCTCCATTGTCCCGTGCGGACGGGGAGTTAACACCCATGTCTGAGCCCCGTGAATGGAGTTATTGTGTCTAAAAACACCCAGCTCGCCCGAACACCCCCTCAGCCACATGCTCCCACATAACATAGTGCTTGCGAAACTGCTTGGCATAAAATACTCAATCCATCCCATAGTTGGGTATGTTAAACTTATAGTTTGACGAATTACAGAACATTTGATTTCAAAAGCAGCTAATTTGCCAAAACACATTTGGTGTATGATGTCAGTTTTGCTCTCAAGCTACACGGCTAATTTAATTACGACGTAAAACACTTGTATGCTAGTACACAAACTTTCACACACTTGCCTCAAATGATGGAGTTGTAAAGTAGTATGTTGCATAGCTAAAAACAGCAGTAGTGACCATTGTAAGTACTTTTGTCCATTTGGCATTAACATTTAGACAACTTTGTCCTAAATCTGTGCTGGTGGCTAATCTGCTGTTCAAATACTAAAAGCCCTTTTTTAATTGTGTTATTAATTATGAATCAGTTTAATTAAAGTAAGACTTTTATTAACACATGATTAATGTAATTTAACTTAAAAATAAAGATGATTAAAAATAGACAAAAACAGTAGCACTCAAATTGCCCAATTTTTTACACACCTTGATTTCTTTCTTCAGACAGTAGAGCTTTATGCAAGTAATTCTGAATTAAATGAAAGTAGATTTGTTTGCACATGAAGCAGCACTTTGAAGCCCGTAGTTGAACATATTTTTTAATCCTTCTTCCTTTGTTTTCCTTTTTGTTCTGCAGAGAGAGACAGAGGAGAACAGAAGAGCAAGGGAGTGGGAGGGGGAGATGAAGGTTGGATAGCGATAGATGGATGAACTCGGAGCGGTCCAGCTCAGATTGTGATCGCCAGGGGCTCTCCTGCTATCTTTCTCTTCTGCAGGCCCCTCTCTCCAGGCCCGGGAGCATGCTAGCGCACCAAGGCCAGCATGGGGTGAGCCGTCATGGGCTTGAGCGGTAGCCTGGACCTCCCCCTCGGTCAGCTCCACCTCTGGAGCCCAAAGTGAAATCAATATGAGGAAAGAGAGACTGATGCTGGATCACCCAACCTAACCCCCCAGCCGCGAGCCAAATGACCTCACACGCACACACACACAGTCACACACGCTAACACACATAGTTACCCTCTCTCTATCTATCTCTATCACTTAGATAGTCATGCTATAACCCACCAACATGTGCACAGTTATGCTCTCTGTCTCTCTCTATCTCTCTCTCTCTCTCTCTCTCTCGCACACAAACACACACTAGTGGTAGCAAAGACCTCTCCCTCTTTCTGACTCCCACGCACCTAACCGTGTGTGTGTAAGGTTTACCTTGAGGGCATGTTATTTTGGACTGACTCTCTACATCCCAAACAGGCCTCAATTATTTTTCCTGAAGATGCCAAAAGGTCCTAGCTGGTTTCTCTCCTCTATCTCTCCCTTATTCTCTCCCTCGCTCTACCTTCAGCTGTGCCACTTCCCACTCTCAGCGTGTAAGAGAAATTATTCAAATATGTTTGTACAACGATGAACTACTTTCTCTGAGCATCTCATTGCCAACTCGGTGGCAAAGACGTGAAAAAGAAGGAAGCCCTTTGCTGCACCGTTCCTTGCTGCACCAACGCAATGCTGCGCCAAGGAGGCTAACGCACCACAATCCAAGCAGAGTCTTCCCTCAAGAACAGTGGCCATCAGTCAGTCGAGTCATGGGACGGTGTGGACTTAGCGATGCCCAGTACTACAGAAGTGAAGCAAAATCAGCAAACGTCAACTAACAAGGTTAGTATGTCTAGTATGCTCATCCGTTTATCCATTTAACTCCCTCAAAAGGAAAAATTAACCACTGAGATGTACACAAAGTCATTCAGATTGTTTTGATGTAAAATGCACCACTCTAGAAGAAGTTTACTGGCTCTGATTTCTTCAAGGTAGTGGTAATGAGAACCAGGGGTTGTAATTTCTGCCATTTTTTTTTACTATCCTGAATGAACCAGTGCCTTTCTACATGCTGATGATGGTAAAAAATCTGGAAAAAAAAGTTTTGTTCAGGGACAAAAACCTATTTTGCCATGTAACACCCTGCATGTGCCACTCCACCAAGATTCGATGTTAATAATACGTTTTCAATCACAACTCGAAGAACAATTCCTCAGGCAATAGGCAGCTTATTCATAACCATTTCATGCAATGGTGAACAGTGAGAGAGCTTCATTAAAGGCTTCAGACGACCCTGGTCCCCATCAGTACAACATTCTGACTCAGGAGGGTTCTCCAGAATGGAGTATTTCAAACCACTCTGAATGACTCTGTTCGTATCTTAATGATTTCCTTCTTAGCAAACCTGTGAAATTTGTATAACATGCCCATTAATGTCACAGTAAGTTATCTATTTTAAACAGGCCATGTTCACACCTGGTGTTAGAGGTCCAAAGTGTGATCTAATCATTCAAACCTTCAGAAGTGGTCAGGGACATGTATGAGCACTGAAGCGCTTCTAGCTACAAAAAAGGACCTCAGTAAAGATGGAAGCACCTGACTTGGGTAGTTTCTCCTGTAGTTTGTTTAGAATGAACATGACCACAGACAACAAACACTTCAAGAGACCCAAGGAAATTGCTTGGTGCCTTTACAAAGTCCCATCACATTCAGTCACTAAGACACCTGGTGACATTAAAATACCGGCTGTAAACTGCTATATATCTCACTACCCACTTGAGAAGAGATCAGCTGGATGTTAATAATGGGCCACAGAGTCAGACTGACATAAGCAAGTCTATTTGAGAGAAGAACACGTGGTTAGGCGCAAGTGCACAATAATTAAGTTTTAGTTTAAAGATGCTTATTAGCAGGGTATAGGCTTACTTAGCTACATGAGCTAGTAGCGCCAGTGTGAAAATATACTATTAAATATAAAGACACCACACATGAAATATGGCATTAAATCTATTTGATTTTTAACGAGCGTTATTTGGGTCCATTCAGAATTAATATTGTTATTTAAAGAAGTTTTGGAGTTTGTGTATATTTTAAATGAAGATTTTGGAAACAAAGTAACAGGTAATATTTACTGAATTATGAAATATTACTGTACAAGCTTAAATGCAAGTGCTATAGGGTAGCGTCCTTTGTATTTTGCTAAATCTCCTCCAGGTAGCATGGTAAATGATGTATTCAATTAATGAATGCACTCCTACAGTCACCTGCTCACTGGCGCAGATTTATTTTCTTACTTCGGCTGACACCAGCCACTATTCTGTACATCACACTGCTGACTCTTTGGTGCATTGTAATAACGGCTGTGATAAATTAAGAGTGCTTTTACGGGGGTTGGCGATGCCAATCTGGCCGCTGTTGTCCTGCTGCTGGCGCCGGTGAGCAGCTGGCTGGCACAGCCGCAGACAAAATGGCCGCTACCACTGCTGACTGTCCGTTTCCCTCCAAAAGATGGCGGCACCTTTTTTGCCATTTGCCATCTGTGCGGCCGTTAGCCATATGCAAATGCAGTCTAATTGCATTTGCATATCCTTGATTTACTTAGCCGGGCCTGAGAACATAGCTAATCGCTTGTGAACACGGAGGCTAAGCATGCAAATCACTCAACAGGGGCATGTTGAGAAAAGGAACGCTGCCTTGGCGCCTTCCCCCTGTCTTCTTTCCCTCTCTCTCTTTCTTTCTCTCTCTCTCTCTCTTTCCTCTAATCTTTTATGCCCTGCATTAGACATGTTTTATAGCTGTCAGCAGGGCTAGGATGGTGCTATGCTAACTCTGCCATATGGGACATAGACTATGAGTTAGCGAGACAGCTCTGTGTCCACCGTCGACTGGCCCCCTGTATGCAAATTTCTCACTGTAAAGACAAGAAGGGGGTTGGGGGGGCACCGATGACTGTCTCCAAAGCAGACAGACCATAATTACCTCATCACTATTCACACGACTCGCTAGATTTGCTCAGCGAGTGTGTTGTTGGACACATCTGTGCGTGCGGCGTGCCCATTGTGGGGGACATGTGCCATGCGGTAAAGGGTTTGGTTCGTTTTAGACCTCCTATTGTGGGGCCAGATCAGTGCCATAGTGTGGGCATCATAAATTATTTATGATGACATTGATGCTAACGTTGGCATCTGCTGTAATTAACGTGAGGCTGGTGTACAGTAAGCGATCAGCTGCCTCTCGGAGAGATCATACTCGGTTTGAGGATTGCTAGCATTGTCTTCTCTGTCGTCACACTAAAGGCCATTTTTACAGTCTAATTACAACAGACACCTTCATGGTTCGCTTTGACAAGGATATTGCACTAGCTGGCTAGAAATGCTTGCGCCAGAGTGCCACTTGACACTGTATTTTTTGTGTGTGGGTGTGAATATGACTGGCAGCGACAAAGCACAACCCACATTCCCTTTTGTGCTGCGATATGGATGTAAATATATTCGCCGCCAAAGAAGACCGAGAGCTCCTTTAGCAACATTTTTGCTCGATTTTCTTGCCAGGTGCCAAACGTTTCATTTCCTGTGCTTACGAAAATAGTGTCTAATTCTGACACAAAAGTTCTATTTTTAGATCAAGAGATGTCAAAAATCTAGGACACGATTTAGCCCACCCCAAAATACAGGATTAGCTCTGTACGTTGTACTTGACAAACAGAGATGAAATTGACATTCTGGACATCTAACGTTAGTGAAGACTAAAGCAAACATTTAAATTGCTCGTTCTCTTTTGTCAGATCATTTGCTTGCTTGGTGTCAGTTCCTTGCATGGTCTAGCAAAGCAGAAATCATCGCTAGTGTCTGATGGCTTCACGGACGGTTAGCGTCTCGTATTTAAATGAGCTTTAGGTAGGGCTTTCATTAGAACGGCTAGTGTAATCAGCATGTTCCACCTTTGTTTTGATTCAGTTATGGCGGCTAAGCATAAACCAGACGGCGGCTGGCGGAGTTGGAGGGGCACAGTACAGCCACACAACAGCAGCGAAATGGCGCTTGCACGTCGCTTGTCTAGTCTTGGCTGTGCGTGTATGTGTTGCCATCAGGGACGGGGGGGTAGTGGTCGTGGAGAGGTCTGGGGGGGCGGTGGAGGGGTGGGTTTTGCACTTGAACATGGGGATTTCTTGGGGTTCGTCTATGAAGGATGGGGGTGCTGGGGGAGGTCTGTCTGTCTGGGACAGAATGGAACCCATTAAAATGTGTGTATGGGTGAGTCTGAGTGTGCTTTGGGGGGTTAACGGAGAAAGAATAGTGTCTGGTTCGGCCTATGTGTCTACGTGAGAGGCTGATTTGCATATTCAGCCTACCCTGACTGCACATATGTCATTCAGTCTAAACAGATGCGATGACACGTCGACAGGTCCCCCCCCCTCAACACACACACACAAAACCCCACCCCAAATAATAACGCCTCTGAATAAACCCGACGCATGACGCTGCTACCAACGGCCGCTTTAGCATTCGGAGGCTTCGCTAGCAGAAAAACCTTCTGCATTTTAGAGAATCTGACTTGGTTTTTCAGTTGTTGCTGGAATAATAAGGTGATACTAATACCACAATGCTACTGTATCCCCCTCTGCACAAAGCAAAAGAAAGCAAGGGTCCCTTAGCCAATCATATCCAAGCAGGAACAGGAAGTCAGGAGGAGAAAAGCAGAGTTGACCCTTTACATGCCAGGAATGATTCATCTGCATTGAGTTGCACATAGAGAAAGCGAGTGGGTGGGTGTTCAGAAAAGAAAAACAGGCTAGGTGAAACGAGAGGGGCATTACAGGGACTTACATGGCTGACAGTTACAGGGAAAAGATTCTTTCCACAAATAATCTGGTGTCCTGATCATTAGCTGTGTGAGGCATGAGAAACAGCAAAAGATTTAGGTTCATGTGGAATATAATTTGATTTCCACCATTTAAATTAAAATATTTTATAATCAAACAGCTTTTGATTTGGAGACTTTTACTGAGTATCCCTCGTTAGCTGAAGGGTAGGAACAGGCGAGGGTCTGTGAGTTGGGCTTAACTGAGTATAATGGTCCTCTTCTCATGAGAGCCAAATGTAGCCAGCTGATGCAGATGAACTGGTTAATACTTATCAAACCAAGACTGTGGAAAGCACAACAACCACATGCTAGCTATTAGCCTCTTCTTTATTTCTCTGAAATTAAGTAACTATTTTGGGCTCAGATCCCTCGCCTAACGGCAGACATCAGCGATTTAGAAGGGCATGGTAGGAGTTCACCAAGTTCATCTAACTCCAGAATATTAATCTTGGGGTAGGGGGCTGGTAGACCAACATGTCCAGACAATGCCAATCTGGAAGAATCTGAAGACATAAATATTAAGTCCCTGAACATTCTTCTTGAGTGATGTTGTGAGGGAGGCCGTGGGAATGCAAGAAAAGTGCACGGCCCGGGTATAGTACTGTGAATGCCTCCACAGCAGGTGAAGAAAGGCCCGAGAGGTCAAGGTCAAAGGGGGGAGGCCTCGTCTGCATGGCTGGCCCAGGGCCTGCCTGTCTGGACCTGAATGTAAATGAGCCTGGCCGTTTAATAATCACTCGGGATCTGTATTTGCCTAACTTAGCACTTCTTTTATGAAGGTTCTGCTAGAAGGCCAGAGGACCCCTCGATGTACACCCCCACCGTCTCCAGTAATATTAAGGGGTGATAAAAAGGTCCAGACATTTAGTCCATCCGCTCCTCATAGTGCAAACACTTCCCATGGTTACTGGCTGCCATAATTCCTTGACTGGTCCCCCTTCTGTCTTTGCCTTTTCACAATGGCTGCCTGATTGACAACGTCTCGCTCTTTTGTCCCTGGTGCAAAGTTTCACAGTTATTCAGACGAAAGAGCCCGCTTCGGCGTTTGCAGATATACCCTTTGTCTTAGTGACTTTGTGCCTTCGGAAAGATGGAGAGGAAAACGTAGGCTGCAATGACAAACATTGTTCCTGATCAGAGCAGAAATCGCTGTGGACAAAAACAATGGATGCAAAAAGAAAAGATGTTGGTTATTTTTTCAGCAACAATGGGACGCCTGCAGCAATTTTTTCGACAGCACTGCTTGGCTGCTGTGCACCATGGCGTCTCCTATTGTGGGATATTTTTGGCAGCTTCGCTTCCTCTGTCCTTTTTTTCCTGCTTTGCTATTGCACTGTCCCTCTCAGCAACTTTTTGACAGTCCACGTCCCTCTAGTCCCTTTGTCTCAGATATGAGAGTAACGGATCATTTTGATAAGCTGCTTCAAAACAACACAGGATTATTTTGCCCACCCATAAGATCCCAAAGGTTCGTCTTCATTTGGTGGATTCAGCATCGCTAAAGCCAGCATTAGTCTTGATACATGCAAGGCTTCCTACATGCTTTAAGAAACAATGGTGAAAATGTGTGGCAAGATGCCACAGAAGTCCGACTTTGAGTCTTCTAAAGAACAATTCAGGAAGCTGCATTTTAAAGACAACAACTGATGAAGTAGTGAATATTTACCAGCAGAGGTGGTCTGAACCCAAACAGGCTGACATTTTGTAACAGGATTTGTTAGCATGGTCGTTCTGTGAAAAAAAAAAACACACACCAAAGTGAGGTACTGAATTAATGGCTGTTGAGAGACTGCTTTTGACCAGCAATAATACACATCGCTATTAAACATGAGTAGACCCTCAACTGTAAATGCACTTGATGTTAAACGGAGCGGCCGCCATTACCCCTTTAAGAGGGAAGGCCATTACCTCACCAGTGCCGGTGGAGGAAGGGTTAGCATGAATGGGGGAAAGAGGTATGCTTGAACTTGCTGGCTTAGATTCCTTTATACCCTTTGCTTTAAGCTTCATTTACTCAGCAGAAAAAGATCCCCTCCCTCCGTCGCACCCGCACACCCCCTGCCAAAACAACCTCAATAGACCTGTCCCTGCACCAAACCCCCTTTCTCTCCTTTTCTCCAACTCTCGCTCTCTCCTTCTCTCTCTGTAGGTTTAATCGTCTCAGCGCTCGCCGAAATCAAGCTTAGTAATGCCACTTTTGTGTGCCTCTCGCTTTCTCCCCCTCCTCAAACTTCTCCCCCTTCTTCTGCTATTCTCCAGCTTGGTCCGACCGGCTTCCCGCCCACTGCTTAAAACCTTATCGCCATGTCAACAAAATGTCCGCTCAGCTGGGGCCCTACAATAGCCGGCAGGGTTTAACCTCCTACCTCCTGTCACTCACTCTGTCCATCTCTCTCTCTTTCTCTTACTGACCCTGTCTTGATATTGTGCATCATCCAACTCCGTTCAAGCCATATTTCCCAAATGTCTGATGCAAAAGGAAACTCCACAATCAAAGTGTCAGCACACATGATCGAGTTCCTAATGGTGATGATCTATTTAAACCCCTTTATAACCAAAGCCCTCAGACAGGGCTCTTTGGTGTGAGGAGTCAAAGAATCACTTTTTCTCTATACAATTTTTTAATTGGTGCATTTTTGTAAATGAAACGTATGAGTGTGAAGAAGTGTACAGAACTTTGATAATGAGGCAAAAGTTTTATACCAATTAAATCTCAAACGTAATCCTTCAGCCAAAAGATCTTTGGTGTCTTTGTTTCATCAGGTTGAGACTGGAGCTATAACGCTTATGTGGCTAACAAGAACATCACTCTTTCTCCAGGTAGAGTTGTGCAAACTGAGCACCTAAATCATTACATATTTGCCTGAAACCATGTTAAGTGATCTCAAATAGGCCTCCTTATGTGGTTTGTAACCTTTGGACAGCAAACATGTCTTGGCTAATAGACTACATTTGGGAGAAGGGGAATTTTAGAGCCGATCTGTTTCTTTAGGATGTAGCATTCAAAGTTGCACCACTGCTCTGTGTCAGGTCGTTTCTGCTTAGTTCTAGTGAAGAATAGGGGCCAGGTTTGCTTGCACATCGTGGGGTTATTTTAGGAAGCAGAGGGCAGGCGGGTGAAGAACAGTACATCTGTGCCACCTGCCTTTTCCGTTAGGCATGCAGACTAGACAGCTATGGAGAGAGACCCAGGGGTCCTAATTGCAGGAGTGGGAGGAGACATTGGTGCTTGGAGAACAAGCCTGTGTTTCTGTACTGATGCAATTTCAGGGCTCCCTCTATTGCTTTTTGTGATTAAAGTGGCCACATCCTCCATTTCTCTTCTACTCTATATTTAGATTTTTTCCCTATATTTAGCTTTTCAACTCTCAACTTTAATGTGTCTATATCCTAACCTGTTTTAAACAGGCTGCTTTAAACTGGCCTAATAATTAAACAGGCTAATTTTGTTACTGTTTTTAAGACTGATTAATGTGAAGTACCTGTTTTGATTTTTGGCTCCATTTAAAATGCAGTCTGGGCTGAAGCACCCCTTACAATATTTTGTATGAGCAGGGTTCAGCTACCGTTGAATTCACTCTAAACAGGCTGCCTTGGCAGCCTAATTTTCATACACGGAAGTGTAGTGAATAAACTATAAAACAGTGTCTACATACATGAACCTCTTTTTTCAACTAAAATGCTGTTGTGCGTAAACTAATGAGCTAAGCTAACGGCTAGTTTACACGAACATTTGCATCATAAAATGTCCATCCTATCACCACTTAGAACACGTCTTTCATATAGGTAAAGGCACACAAAGAGAGTGCTCAGAAATGCTCTGTGTGTTCTCAGCATCGTTTTCCATCAGACACACACACACAGTCTGCACACTGGGTGCCATTCTACCATCTCTCATATTTGCCCTGTGGGTCTCATTTCATGCTTTAAGGAAAGATAATGAAAAGCTGTGTGAAAAGAGCTCTATTAAAACAGTGCTTCAGATCAGAGAGAGCACTCGTTATGTTCATATAGGAGAGAGGACGGAGTGCAGTGAGCTCTGAGTGCGTCCTCATTCTGCCGTCTCTAGGGCTTCCAGTGGTCTGCCCACGGCTCAGCCTCGGCCTGACCACTCCCTCAGAATGGCCACTGTCAGCACAATCCTGTCCACCCGGTTCACATCTACTGGACTGTCTAGTTTCGAATTTTGAAAGCAGCTGCATTGTTACTTAGTCTTTACAATTTATAAGGATCTGGGGCGTTTAAGGGTTTTTCATTTTAAAGGGCCAACTACTCTTTCAAGTAGACATCCTATTAGACCTGTAAACAAAATGCCTGTGAAGCAAAAAAAAATCTCTCTTAAATTTCTCATTTATTAATTTAAACATGCTAGGTAAAATTTAACCTAAATCACATATTCCTCCTGTAACATGATGTATTTCTGAGGGGGAAATGGTACCAGGAGTCTCTGAGCTAGACTGACAAAAGGTAAAACATAATGTTATAGGTTAATATTATTTTGCCACCCACAGTGATGCACAATGATGTAATAAAAACTCAAGAGACGTTTTACATGCTGTAAGTCATTTACATTACAAATAAGAAAACTAGTATGATAACCTTTACCTAATGTGATTAATTGTGCCTTATGTTGCACTGGAGTCTCAAGAAAGTATCTACTACTATCTTAAAAAACAAATTTCATAACTTCATCTTTTTTATACTATTTGACTAGCTAGTTGCACTTTGCATTGTCTGAACATTTCATGATGAATGGACAAGCAAAAAAGAAAAGCTGTACATTACAGATGTTTTCATCTTTTTTCATAAAAGTTTGTCTGCTCAGAGTTTTGGCCAGAATAGAAATCAGGGGTCTAACGGACAGGCAATGACCCCCAGCCCTGGGACCTGGTTCCCATAGCCCGGGGCGGGCTGGGCTCCACGCTCTATTGCCATGGCTGTCCTGGCCCACCCATTCACGGCTCAGTCACGGCCTCTTAAAGCTCGCCACAATCTCTTGATTCAGCCGAGGTGTGATCCAATGACATGTATTTTTAATGAGGGCCTACGTCTTTGTTGGAAAGACACAATATCCAGGCAAAGGAGGGGGTTTGAGAGAGGAATGAGAACACACACACACACAGAACTCACTCACTCTCACTTTGTCCTCCTTTTTTAACCATTCTACTCTCCCTCTCTTTCTTTCTTTCCCTCTCTTGGCTTCATCAGTTAGCTGTGGAGAAGACCGAAAAAAAAAACCATAGAATAAATGCCAGGAAAAGAAAAGGCCCACACCAAACTTCTCTTCACTTTCTGCACTTGCTTCCAAAGTGCACTCACTTAGCATGATAATATCATCAGGAAACCAGGCTACAAATGCTAATGATGGAGTGGCTTTGTCAGATACTATGACTGGATGTTTACACATGTTAAAAAATGTAATCAAATTCACCCGATTTACATCTTAGTGTAATTGATCGGTCAAGATGTATTTAGTGGACATAAAAGAACAACAGTGCAGACAAAATTCACTCTCCAAACTGGCCAATTCTACTGCTGTAGCAGTGTGTCCACTCTTCACACCACTTACACACGTAAACCTGGTAATGGTAATCTTTTACTGGTAATGTTCAGGCTTTGCATTATTCACCCATGCAGACCTTAAACTGTATTTTACTGGGATGCATACATTTATGATGATGTTCTCAGCATGATAACCCAATAGCCCCTGGCCTTTGCTGGCATCACTTTTACACAGTAGTAGCTGTGCACACAGGTAGGGTAATATTTGCTCCTCTCTAAATTTCCTTATTCAACTCACACAACTAAATCAAAAACATAACACCTTAATTATAAAAAAACAAGTATCAAAGGAACATGCTGCTTTGAATTGGCATCTGTTCATACATCAGCCTAAATGCTAATTTCCAGGTACTAGATCTTGTGCAAGTAAATTGTTGAGTCAGCTTTATCAGGATTTTGTCTCCGTTTTAACACATTCCTGTTTAATTAACGTTAAATTTCCTGAAAGTGAATTAACAGTATGTAACACAGGGTTATAAACCACAGATGCATGTCTATTTGAGATTATTTAATTTAGTAAGCGGGCCTAGGGCATGATGAACTGGGCAGTCTGGACAAAGATGTAATGAATATTATATAATATATATTAGCTTCATGCAAAACTAAAGAAAAAATTCAGACAATGAACACTTGGCTGATCTACTGTGTTTGCTATCCTATTGGAGGAAGAAAATAGGAATAATTTACCTACATTAATGAAAAAACAAATTCACCTAAATTCATTTTGGACTGTGTTTATAATCAGCAACCTATACTGTATTTAACTTAATAAATTATTGGTATAAGTTTATTGTGTCTATTTTGTAGCATATCAATCTACATTGTATTATCATTGTACTACTTTGAGTTATTAAGGAATGACAATTATTATTTTTGAACTTTTAAGCTATAGTGTGCCTATTCAGCTAATAGCACTTCAGCCCCACCCATTCACACTGACCTCATATGAAGTGTTTCTGGCATGATGGTGCCTCATACCAGTAGGTTGGAAATGGTCATAAGAGAATAATATAAACCCACACGAATGTCATAAGTGGACCAAATTCAAGAAAAATGTGATGTAGGACATGTAATAGACCCCCCCCCCTGCCCTTCACACACAGGCAGACACTCAAGCTGTGTCCCTTATCCTTACACAGACACACGCACAAAATTACATACTTGCACCCAGACTAACCCCCCCAACCCCAAAAGGCCCATTCAAATCCTTCTCCCACACTCGTACCCAGACACCCTGCTACTTCTCCTAAATTCAAGTCTGTCACCCCCCACACACTTGCACCCAGACACCCTTCTGTCTCCCCTCTCTCTCATAGCGCTGACCAGACACCATTCCGACCCCCCCCCCCCCAAAAAAAAAAAAACACACACACAGACCCTCCACCCCTTAATTGTGAATATATTACACTAATAGTACCGCCATTGGCAGACGCCTTCTGTCTGGCCTAGTCGTACTCTAAAAGCACAGCAGATTTCATTTATACTTGTGCAGATGTTAGAAATTAATTACTTATATTAACTAACCTGCTACAGACTTGACTGAACTACAAACTATAACTAAAAAGTGCTGACCGATATTTAAATGTATATATGAATAAAATATACCAACACAATGTACACCTAGCAATAAATGTGCTGATTAACTATATCTTATTCATGTAAAAATGATGTATATAGTACTATGCAGAGGTTTGAAAGCCCTTGGTCAAATTACACATTATTTACATTATTTTCTAGGTAAAATAAGCTTAATCTTCTACAAGGAACATGCTTAAATGTGGCATTAACACATCATATTAAAAACACATCCAAAAGTTTGCACATGCCATATGTTATGGTTTTATATAAATGTATATTGAATTATCCAGACGGGTGTTCTTTGTAGAGTAGGTGTTAAATTGGTTTCCCTTGGCCAGGGGTAACTTTTGCGCATGCCACATTTTTATGTTTCCCTGATACGTTTAACTTTTAAAATAATTAGTAACTAATAATTAGTGTGCATTGAAATGTATAAAATGGGGTTTACTGCTGAACATACTTTCAATCTGAAAATCAGCAAAACGTCTGTCTATGAGCTTTAATCCCTTTTTGCGGGTGATGTAAGTGTGCAGGTACTCTAGAGCTCTGGAGGATACAGTGATTAATAGAGCTGTAAACCTGTGACATTACACTGACTTAATATGAATATGATAGAAATTATTCACTGCACCAATAAATCTCACATTTCACCATGGTTCAATACGATTCGATTCTTTTGGTATAAAATTGGCTTTTGTTATACAGTTTCAGTACAAAAACTCTATCTAGCTTGGTTTAGATTCTACATTTGAAAATACCCAGAGAATGTTGATTGGGCTAAAACCTGACAGCGTTATTCAATATTACTATAATAAACTGTAGTCCTCACATTTCAAAATATATGCACCACTTTCCCTTTTTCCTAATGATGAATTATATGATGGGAAGAACTAGCAAGGGGCTTTTGCAAGGATGGAGAATTCTTTCTTCACTAAGGATTAAAAGACAAATACGTCAGGAACATCAAAGAGAGAACACTTGCTTTTATCAGGAGATTATATGCTGTACCACTGACGTCTTTAGATCAGAAGTTTAAGCTTCTTCTGCTCACTTTAACAGCGTAAGTGTCATAAAAAGGGCTTCAGTCATATATATTTATTTTTAGCTG
Organism: Prochilodus magdalenae; assembly: GCA_024036415.1. Taxonomy (NCBI): domain Eukaryota; kingdom Metazoa; phylum Chordata; class Actinopteri; order Characiformes; family Prochilodontidae; genus Prochilodus; species Prochilodus magdalenae. Next base: position 781,568 of record JAMWET010005638.1, on the reverse strand, counting down.
CACTTAAGGAAGTGATTTTGTACATCCTTTTCACATGAATAAAATACAGCACTGTGCAAAAGTCTATTTGGTAAAATAGGTCTAAAATGTTTACCTGCTTAGAAAACAACAAATATTTTAATAAATGCAAACATCATTGTGATAAAAAAAAAAGAGTGATTATGTAAGTTTATGTGTTTAACCAATTCCAAACTGCCAAGCTTATTACTATTTCTAGTTATCAATCAGTACCTGGTTTTGTTGATTAGTGGTTCATTACCTTAAGTCAGCTGTGCTGACGATTTTAAACGAATGTGAAAGCTGGAAGCATCAAGGGGTAATATAAAACTAAACACTGTTCTTCCAACGAGCTCACAAGCTCAACTACTGAAAAACAAGAAATACTCACTACGTCTGACTGCATTAACATTTGCTTGTTTTCATTATTTTAGGTCATATATTAACAAAACCACATTTACTACCCAGATAAATAGTTTTAATATACAGTGTACCTACAGCCTTACATATTCCATCGAAACAATTTTGTCTTGCAGTTTATTTTGGGCAATAATTGTCTTGATGTAATGTATTTAGTTCATGTGAAGGCACACAAGTTTAAATCAAGTCAGTACAGTGTATTACTTTGTTAAGCACAGCTTTCAGGACATAAAGACAATCAAAATGGTAAATCTTATATAGATGCCAGTACTGTCTCAAGTACAGTACTGAGTCTGTGTGTGGGTGCTTGTGTCTGTGTGTCTAGTTTTGTTGTCCCATGGGCCGTGTTAGTTTGCTCCCAGTGGATTTGATCTGGTGCACAACACCCCCCGCACAACCCTCGAAACGAGAGGTCACACAGTGGGTCCAGACAGAGTATGCACCGGGGCCAGACAGTCTGTGCAGTGACCTGTGCCTAAACAGAGACTCTGGGGTCACCCAGTGAGCCTGCCGGTGTGTATGTAAGACTAAGATGTCATTTTTTTATGATATCTGGTTGTTTACGTCAAAAGCAGGCAAGCTGGTTCAGTGTTGACCACATGCTGAACACAAACCTCAGTGAAACTGTCTCATTGTTTTAGATAATGGTTAATACAGGGTTTGATGAATGTACAATCCTCTGGTCAAGATGTTTCAGATTTTGATATCTTGCATGTTAGAGCTCTTTACAGTTGTGTACAGTAGTATGAAGAATGTATTGACGCTTCGCTAAATGTGTAAGTGATAAGTTGGAACATCCTCTACGTGGAAGATGTATTAAGGGTAAATATGACATATCCGCACAATTTTAGAGAACAATTTTTATTTATTTGCTGAGCTTAACAAATTGGAAAAATATACTGTGTAAAATATGCCGTGCATTTTGTATAGGACACATTGTATGTTTTTATCTTCTTTCACTGTGTTATGTTCAGCACATAAAAAGTGCATTTCAAACTGTTTGTGTTCCCAGTAGAGGATGTTCACTTTCTCTCACGGGAAAAAAAAATCCTGACCAGGAGTGCCTTTATATAGCTGTATATATATTGCCTAATATAGAAATCATCAAACGAATGTTTCTAATTGCCTGTCTTGCCATTCTCTGACAACCACTATCACTACAATTTATAAATGAGTGTAGAAAGGTCAGCATACATGCTCAACACACCAGCTCGTCCTCTCTTACTCTGCCCACTCACTCTGACTGCATACAGGCAAAAGCCTTATTTTGATCACACACATTAAGGGTCTCTTATTTGCCATGTTTTGTGAAATGAGAGACCCTTAGTAAAGATAGGGTCCAATTTATGTTTAATTTTTTTCTTGTTGTATTTACCGTCCAGATTAGTTTTAAGCAGATCAGTTTTAAAATCATGTTTCCCAGCAAGCCCTTTTCACTTAGTCACAGACACTTACAATCGCATGCACAAGCTTAAACACTTAAGATTTATATCTTAAAGACTTAAATATGGCCTTTTCTGCTAATTGCAGTGAACAATTTCTATTTATTTGCTAATCACAACACAAAAATAATAAATAAAGGCAGTACATCATGTGCCATAATATTGTTGTGCACTTACTATGCAATTATTTATTTATTTTTTCCAATATCATTCATTTAACAAATAAACAGCACTTTAAACATGAATATAAAACATTGAAACATTTGCATATGACTGTATTATGGCTCAAATACACTCGTAAGCAGCTGTACAGCTTTGATGACAAATTTAAGAGTGAACAGGGAGGAATATCAGAGAAGAGTCATTTTTCAAGTTTAGATTTCACTTAGACCTGCACATAACACTTACAACAGTGAATAACACGAGCCTGCTGTGTTTCAATGTTAACCATGGGGCTGCAAACTAGCCTGAAACTTGCGCCACTGCCTGTATAAAATAAACTGTTTAGTCCGTCTGATACAATGGCCTCATTCTGTTATCCAAATGAATCACTCACGTCAGACTGTTTTGCTTACCCACAGATCACTCACTGCAGGGATGCTGAATTAAGACTGAAGAGTACACTGACCGGCCCTTCTGGAGAGACAAAAACAGCACTGAGCACAGTGACAACCCTGAAGACAGCGATGTCCGACAGCTCTCAATCAGGTCCAACACTGGGAGAAGAAAACATTAATCAGACGTGCACTGCAGGAGTGTTTTGAGTTTTTGTGAATTGTACACAACCTCAAAAATGAGTTTCTGTTGAATGTCTTACCTTTGCTCCTGGGGTTCTTTTGATTCATACCTAAACCCAAAAGCCTGGATATTTCATGGCATTTCTGTTGCAGTGTAAACACCAGAGGACTGTGGAAGATCTGCAAAAGGTAAGTAGATGAAAAGTGAGATATATACACAAATGTTTTATGTTTTTATCCAATATGTTCATACCTAGTACTGACTATGGTTTATATATATATGTATATTATATACTATTCAGATAAACTTCCTGGTAACTGTGAAAACAGGAAAGGAATTATGGTTTACATGTGGATATTCCTGTATCACTCCATTATGGTGGTACTTCTGAATGTTTTAGGTCTCGCTGCCTTCACAGCACATTAATAACAGCAAATGCATCATACATCATCAAATGGCTGTCCATAGAAAGACATGAAGCTCCAATATTTTAAAGGAGAAGGAGTGTTGTTAACTTTAAAGAGATTTTATATACTTGTTATAACATTTTAAAACAGCTGTAAGGACAACTGCTGTAATCAAACAATGAATAAACCCAACATCCATTTCTTTGTACAGTGATGACAAGTAACAGCGGGTTTTTTTGGGTTTTTTTTTTCCTTTTTGGCCCAGAAGCACTTTTCAATAAAGTTTTGAATAAAGTATTCTGCAGTCTGTGTTTCTGTTCATTTGAATAAAAGGGAATATGCAAGAGGGAAAAATGTAAGTACATGAAACCTGGTTAGGTGGTATGATGACTGTGGTTATATCAGTGTAAATGGTGGTCTAAGTGTGATTCAAATTGGAAGGGATATACAGCGTGCTGTATGTATTATGTAAATCAGCACTAGTCAAAAATCCTGTAATGCACCCCAGTGTGTGTGTGTGTGTGTGTATGTGTGTGTGTGTGTGTGAAGTGAAGGAGGAGATGAATATGCATTGAATAACACTTTTTCAGCTTCACTGCTCTCCTCTTGGGTGGCCTTGCTAAATAGGCCCAAAGTGCACTGAACTGGTTGAGTGGGGTAAGCACTTGCATCTGGTTTTAGACACGCACGTAGACTATACACACACAGAGAGACACGGACACACACCCTACATTAAAAGACAGCATGAATCGCCACACTTGGTCTACTTGGTTAATCTTGTTAGGCTCTGAGTGTCGGTGTTCACCCAAATAAGGTTTATTCATCCTGACTGAATTAAAGCTGCTGGGCCTTTGCTGTGATGGGCTCTGAACAAAGTTTGCTCAAATTTTTCAATGGGTTAATTTGATTAATAGAAGAAAGGCTTAGGCCTGTTTGATCAACTCCCAAGAAATTATGGAGTTGAAATGAGCACAAAAAGAGAAACAGATTAAAAGGAAAAAAGAAAAAAAAGGCTATGATGGGATTCGACAGTACTCTAGGAATCTTACTGGTGTAATTTGAATGGGATATTAAACGAAAAAAAAATGTGTGTCATTGTAATGATATTTCTGTTAGCAAAGTTAGCTAATCAAATTTCGTTTATTAGCCTGTAAGATGTTATTCTGTGGTCTTTTTCATTTGTGGAGGGAAAAAAAGATAATAGCTAACTAAGATTTTTATTTTCGTTAAGTGTTGTTTTTTTAAGTGTATGAGGGGAAGGCTGAAACGTAAAACTGGTAAACGTGTTAATAACATACTGATCAGTTTGCTTACCAAGGAGAAAGCTCAAACTAACTAGCTAAGAGAAAAAATGGCGTCGCGCTATTTTACATTACAGCTAAGAGCACAAACAGCAAAACAGCACAGAAATAAACACAGATTAATAAATGACTCGAGAAGCTATAAAAAACCCAGAAAAATCGAGAAAAATCGAGAAAAGTGGAACTATTACCCAGCTCAAGCTTCCGTGTCGGCAGCTTCTAATTTTCCCGCCCCACCTTAAATGGTGCAGCAGGTATGGCGAATCTGCTGAATCATTTAAGGTAGACGGGACAATTAAAACAAGAAACAGCCAACGAGGAAACAAACTTCAACCTCACCTTTACACGGACCATCAGCAGCTCATCAGAGGAATGGCTTCTCAGGGCTTTTAATAACTGACAAAAAAGGGCTGTTTTTTTAAATATAAAAAGTAAAAAATGATTCAATTTAAAAATATATAATTTTTTATATAATATTTGTAATGTTATTAATATAACAGACACACACACACACACACACATGAAACATTTACACCTGATTACTGCATAATATCCCTGTTAATAAGCAAATATTTCTTCTCCCAAAAACCAATCCATGTTTTCTCCTAAACTGTAAAAATGACCACATATTTTTAATACATATTTTCTGCATTACTACACACCCACAAGCCAAGCACAACAGTATAGCAGCAGGTTTTGCCCACTGGCCTTTCAATTGGGCAAAATGGAGACTGTTTACCTCCAAGTCAGGCCACTCCCTCCAATAATATTCCCCAATCCCTGGCATGCTCAGAATATACATCACTTCCTGAGCAAAAAATGAACCAATAAGCCTCGTCATGTGTTACTCCAGTGTGAAGAGGGACGAGATATGAGAGATCAGATGCTGTACAACTGATAATGCAATGTGGTTCTCATATCATTTGCACACTGGGGTTGCCCAACAGCCCCCTTATATCTTACACAGTAAGGTACAGTAGAGGAATATCAGCAGGTGGAAGACTTACCTTAAAAATAATGGAAATAATGGAGCCACATATATCATAGTATACTTTTTGTCTTAATCTCACGAGTAAGGTGATCCACAGAAGCCCTCCATCAGCATAAAAAATTATAAAAGTGGAGATAAATAACAGAGGTTTTACAGTTGCATCACATACCTTTCTATTCTCCTCAGATAAAATGAGGCTTGTTTGGAAGCAGGGAGGATGCAGAGGGGGAGATGCGAATGCGTCAACACTAGCATCGACCTGTCCGCAGTGCTGTAAATTATTCATGAGACATTTGAATACATGCAAATACATTTTCCCTTCATCTGGCACTGGTCCAAGTACCTATGGCAACCGCATCCCTTGGCTCCACCCCCTGTGTGCCCTGTGCATAAACCAAACCCCCCACACAACACCAACAGCTTCTATCTCACCTCCTCTCCTACGTCCTACACCTTTGTTCATTCACAGGATCCCCTAAATATAGGAGCCCGCTTAATTTGAGTCAAAGACACTTAGATGTGGTTGGAAAAAATAGCTTTTTGCACTTAGCTATGTTTCTATTAATACACCATATTCCTCCATCTGTGCCTTCTAATAATATCTGCTGTCCCCAAAAGAGAACATTAGCTGAGCAGACAGAGCAGCAGTAACACATGGTCCCTCTCTGCCGGAACAGTCAAAACGCAGCAACACAGCAAATGATTCACCAAACTGATCACAATACGCTACATTATCATTATAACCGTTTATAACTATTTATCCAAATTATTTACCATGTCATATGGCAGCCTTAGTATGGACCTTTCACTGAAAGCCTACGTGAAGGTCAAGTTCAGGTCACAGGCAGAAACAGGGGCCCGCTGATCGTTCACTGTTATGTAGCGCCATCTAGTGATCCTTTTAGGAACACATTATGTGTCGTTAGCATTAGCAGGGGCTGCTTTAGTTTACCTGCATTTTAGGCTTTGTGCAGTTTAGGCGGGGTTTCATTTCAGTTTCAGATACATGTGGTCCAGTAAAATTACTGGAGACGTACTTTGCTGAATGTTTTAAACCGCTAACACTTTTACTCCTACCCAAGTAGTTTAACGGTTAGTAGTTAACATGTAGCCTCTAAGTCTTTTATGTGTTTCATGTAATCATTTTTTGTTGGTGACAAAACCTCTCTTATCATTTTATTAAGAGTTTATTTTCATTTTATGTCAAGTTTTATTTAGGGTAAGAGTATATCAGTCAAAAAGAGAACCACAGTGCCTAACAAACCTCATTGCAACCTTGACTGCTAATATTGAACTATTGCTCAATGTGTTCCTTGGAAATGTACTTTTAATCGAGTCATTGTTTCACTGAAGGAGTCATTCACTAAAAAAGTGAAATATTAAAAAGAGTCCACAACTTTTGATGTATTATACATGTACATGTACAGGAAGACATCTTATTGTCTGTTTAATCCGCTCCATGTACCATATAGCTACACTTCGTAGTTCTACAATTACAGACTGTAGTTCATCTGTTTCTCTGTATACTTTATTAGCCTCCTTTCCGTGTTCTTCAATGGTCAGAACCACTTGTATAATTGGATCAGACACAACAGCACACAATGTCACTACTGGACTGAGAACAGTGCTCCAACCAAAACTATCCAGCTAACAGCTTTCTGTGGGCAGCGTCCTGTAGGATGAACATACCTCTGTGAGTGACAGTGGACAGAGAGTAGACACAGTGTTTGATTCACTTGGACCAGCACAGCGTTAAACGTGTTTGGGAAACCCTGAGAAGCAGAAAATGCAAGCAACTTGTAAGACTGAACTTTGGAGGTATGGAAAAATATCCCTTTAGATTTACTTGAACAAACAGAATGCAAAATAAAAAATGAAATCAAAAATTATGGGGACACACCCAGCACTGAAGAATTTGATGTTATATTAAGTTGCCGAGGTTTTTTTTTGAAATTTTTGTGCAGTCTGATTTATTTTCTTCCTTTTCTTTTAATTTCTTCTACTTAATGTCATATATATACAGCTCTGGAAATAAATAAGAGACCACCCCAGATTCTTCTTAATCAGCATCTCCATATGTACAGTAGGTTCTTAGTGAGGAACAGAAGGTTGGGTTCTAGCTTTACTGTCACATACAGTGAGCGTCTGGTTCATAAGAACAAGGCTGAGCAGCAAACACACAGGACAACACAGCTACAGACTGGCAAAGCGCAAAACCACTCTCTACTGACCGTGTTGAGCGCCACCTCATTCAAATGCCACTTATCCCCCATACAATGATCTCAAGTGACCTACAGAAAGACGGGCGAGCAGTGGCTGGGGTGAATTGCACAGCGAGCATGGTTAAAAAAACAGGCTTCTGGAGGCTCATTAGTGATTTTCTAAATGAACAGATCTAAAATACAATATTTCATCTGGAATTCAGGAGACATGTTTCCAGTAGTGTATAGAATAAAATATTTTGCTCAACCACAAACCCATAAACTGTAAAAATAGAGAAAAGAATCATTTTAAAGTGGTTAAATTATTTATCTATAGAGAGAGAGAATATATAAACTCACTATATAAATGGGAGTTATTAAGCACTGTGTCCAGCTTGTACATGTAAACTCAGATACAGTACCTTAACTGCTTTTATAGCATGTATGTTGGTCATCCTGTACTCCTTTATAAGTAGATTAGATAGATAGATTCCTCTCCAGCACACCACAGCATAAAAGAGACAGCTGGAACCACAGTCTGATAGAACAAGTGAGCACAAGATACAGCCCACAGTACACTGCACTGTTTAAAACTCCAACACTGCTGTGTCTGATCCACTCACACCAACACACAAAGTCAACGTCACTGCAGTGTTGATGATTCACCACCCACATAATACCTGCTTTGTGGTGGTCCTGACTGTCAAGGACAGGGTAAAGGTATTGCAAAATGCAGAACAGATGGACTGGGTTTAGTGCAAATGGTGTTGACTGATCTCTCATGAAATGAGCCCCTGTTATAGGAGGGAGGTAAATGTGCTCCTTTTATAACTATTAACAATCACTTCGATTTTTTTTGTCAAAAGAACAAGGTTAGCCTACTCAACTGTGATCAAGTGTCGCCATCTAGTGGATGGTACTGTAACATAACTCCAGGACCAGGGTTGAGAAACCGTTTTTGCTTTTAACAATTTGTGTGGATTAAGTCATTTTAACCAAACTGTGAATTAAGTGCTTGATATGTTGGTATATGAAGAATTTGAAATAACCGCCAGTGTACAGTACATCCCATACATGAGTATCATATTTAATCTAAAAGTTTAGAAAATAAAACACCACCACAGAGAGATTATAGTATCATTAGTTTAATGTACATTCGCTTGGCACAAAACCTTGACATATACAAAACCAATCTTGAAGCCCCAGAAGCCTCAAAATCAATCCTTTTAATGAGAGATTAGACCAATTTTCTCAGGGACATCACCAAAACACCTGAAACAGCGAGGTTATTACAGAGGGACCAATGATCAACTTCATAATCAAATGAGTTTACAGCTACACTGCAAACCTTCTCCATCCATAAAGGGTGGTGTGGCTATGTTTAAAGCTTTACATACAGCTGTGGGCCATGGTTTAGTAGGCTCCCTGCATTTGCAGATTAAAAGCCCAAAAGAAAAAACATGATTACACAAGATAAAACAGGCTGATGATTGTCTGTTAGTAGGGGAAGTTTTTTAAAATGACATTTTAATTTCAGGTCATTACTCAACTTATATCCTCCTTGACAATATTTGTGCGGATAAGACAGTGGTCAAGGCTCCTAAGTGTACCACTCATAGTACATCATTATGCTAGCCACTGAATAGCAGCTGATTACCGACAAGTAGAGTGGATTATATTAGTACTCCACAATAGCACTCTATCAGAAGGCTGAGATGACAGTCATATGAAGTCTCTTAAGGAGTTACCAAAAGTATACCAAATGCAGAAGGTATTACAACGTGTTACCAAAACACCAAATATCAAATCGCTGAAACCTGCACAAAAATAAATCATGCAATTACACTGAATCCACCACGCAGTGCGCTCACCATAAACATGAGCTTTTACCCATTGCATTACCAATGACAGTTTCAGAACACCGTCACATGGTACCTAAGAGGAGTCGTTACTGAGAGAAGCACTAGAATGAGTTGTGATCATATTTTTCATTAGAGGCACTTGGTTTTTACTCACTTTCAGGTTTAAAAAGCTCCAGCCATTTTTGTTCGACAATGAACACACAAGCAGTTGGGTCTACGCACTGTTTGATAAGTTCCCTGCTCAAACACCGAAACTAACTGCAGTCGTGTTGCTGAATGAGGCAAGTAAGCTATGCAGAGCAATGTATGAAAACCATAGTAGGGAACTATTAAGGAAGACATTTTCTTCTACCTAATCTATATCTGCAGTAACCGTAGCATACAGTAGATTACCACAGAGACCGATCTTAACACATTTCCTTGAACTTCATAAAAGAGCCTGTTAACTCTCTTACAAGAGAAATCAATAGGCAGATGTTTCAGCTTATGTGTATACTGGAAACGTACTGTCTTTGGTAACCAAGTGCATTAAACAAATAGATCAGAGATCAAATAGATCAGACATCACGAAAAACACCAAAATACCTCATTCATGTAATACTGTTAAAGGTTGGCCAACATTATTTTGGCCAAAAGTATTTACTTGGGATTTTTTGGACAATCTAGGAAACTAAATCACAAAGCTGAAGCACCTGCCCACTGGCTTGTATTCTAAATGAGTTTTAGGTTAACGGGTTTAGGGAATTGGCTGTACCCTGGTCCAATAAAATGTTGAAACAAGTTCTCTACAGAGAACACATGCACATTTTAATACACAGTTACCGTTTATTTGCTGATCTTAACACACTTTACAGTGTGGCCTCTGCAGAAGTTATGACGTATAATTTTCCTTCCACTCGGTCCAATATGCTAAACAAATAAATAGAAACTGCACAAAAATAAGCAGAAACTGCACAATGAAGTTGCAGAGGATGTGCTAGCTTGTAGCAAATGTGAAAAAAAAGCTATATTAACAGTTCACCTCTCTGGCCAAACATATGTCGCAATTGCAATGTGCACATCACCCAAAAAAGATGATTTGAATGGTTTGTTCAAAGGCTCATTTGCATGTCACAAGCCTTGGCAATATAACTAATGCAAAGACAAATAAAGGGGTAACAATCTAGCAAACAATTTACTGCACAGGCCCCACTGCTTAGATAACACAAGTGTGCTTGAGGAGGGAAAATGACCAAACTGCACTGGACAAAAGCCTGCTAGGACCAAAGCTGGAAACTTTTACTTTAGTAAAAAAGTCTTAGTATGCAGCATAGTGTTGCTCGTGAGCTTAAGAAAGCAACACACAAGGGTAAAATGAGGACACATTCCAGTAGAATCAAACAAGCCTGCTTCTCTCAGCAAGACACTGACCCTAACTGCCTTTCCACTGGCCTCACTTGAGCGCACCTGGCCAGTTCACTGCACACACACACACATATACACACAGACACGCACCTGCTCTGACCACTCAGTGGTGGCTCAATGGCTACACTTATAGCACAGGCTAAAGATAGAAGCAGTCAACACGCCTAGAGTGGACAGCAAGCAACTCCAAACTTCTTTAAAGCTTCTGCTGTGTAACAGACTTTACTGGAGTCTCACTATGAAAACGTATGAGTCAATTTGCCACTGATATCCCACCTTGGTTTACCTCCAACACATAAAGGAGTGTGGAAATGCTGGATGCCCCCTGTTCAAATGACATGTTTTGTTCTAAGTGAAAATAAGTTCATCTTTTATAGAAACACATCGGTGTGCATTGTAAAGCACAATCACTGTTTTGCTGTATGGAACCTTTGATACCGCTTTAAAATAAGTTCTATACATTTTTATAAAGCGTGTAGGAATTATGTGGTTAATGGTGTTTTTATTAATTAGATTGTAAATACCTTAAAATTCATTAATAAGCCGTTATAACAATATAAAAAAGGCAGCAGTGACCTAATGTTGGCCAAATAGTGAGTCCATATTCATTTATGTGTTTAAACTCCAGATCCTACTCATCTTACTTTGTCTTCTATATTAGCCAGCATTATGTTCTATATTCATGTTCATTTGTTATAACAGGCCATGGTTCACATATGTACTACAGCTATAAACTATTTTATTGGGGTTTATAACTACCTAGGAACCATTACTACGCTAATTTTAGCTCATTCATAAACTCTGCATATAAATATAAATTGGACACCAATTTAAAATGCCACATTTAAATTTGTTCCCTAAAGAGAGTGCATTAACTTATTTTCACTGAGAAAATCAATAAATGTAATTTGACCCAGCCTGTTTAAACCTCTGCATACAACTGTATGAGATTATACTGGTATGAAAATACTTTGACTGTAGATGATAAAAAAACAGATAATGTTCGCTTTATTTCCTAAACTCAACGTACATCAATCTTTATTTACTCAGTCAAGGCAGCTTAGACGCATTGGACATCACAAGGCAGAAGGGCGGCGAGGACATCATGTTTAAAAAAGACAAGAGCAATATTTGGAGCAAGAGAAGATGCAGAAAACACAGGGCCTTGTCATGCCAACTGGAAGATGATATGGATATGAAAAGAACGAAGGTAATATTGCACTTAAATTAAACCCTGCATGTTACTGTGCTGGGACACTTGTGAGACGGCAGTGTAAAGGGGGAGGGGCTTGTACAGGACATAACATTCATGTTGTCCCTGTCCATACCTCTCTCTGACTCTCACACACACGCGCGCACACACACGCTCACACACATAGTGTGTACCGACTGATTCCGCAGAAAACAAAATCACTAAAAACGATTCAAAGTCCCGCTTATGTATAACCATACGTTTCCGCAACCCTTCAGTCTAATCTCTGTGCCTGGTGTCAGTTAATTAGTAATGACCATATTTGCTCCACTGGCAGCATATGCATGAAATTAGCGGTGTCGCTAATTAAGTCCTTCCCTTTGCTCATGGCAACATGGGCTGAAAGGAGACCTTTAGTTTAATTTCCATCTCCGCTATAGGCAGAAATCTATTTCACAGTTTACGTCATACACAGACAACTTTAAAGTTCTTTTTTTAATCACTATGTCCTTGTGCTTCCCTGCTAAAACTTCCTTCTCCTCTCAGCAGAGGTTGCTGCTCTGTGGCACTCTGTCGCCCCCTCAAGGCTACCGTGAGCTATAGCCCACTTTACGAAGGAAGATCTGCGTGAGGTCGAAAGTCATAAAGCTGATTCCCACAGCAATGGGCCCTTTGACCCAATTCATGCTCAGGCCTTTGTACAGGCCTCTGATGATGCCTTCCTCTGTCACGATCTCCCGCATGGTGCCCAGGATGGTCCCGTATGTGTGGCCCGTGACGCCAGCCGTCTGCATGCGCCGACGCACCACATCCAGCGGGTAGGAGGCAGACTGGCCAATCAGGCCGGCACATGCCCCGAACGCCAGTCGTTCGTATGAGTACGGCTGAGGTCGCCCTGTCTTTTCTGATAAATGGACAGACAAAGACAGAGAGAAAGAAAACAAGAGTACATTATACACAGTTACAGTCACAGTTGGCAGAATTCACTGAAGCAGAACGATTAACCGAGTGGCAATGTTAGCTTTCAGTGCAAGTGCCATACAAACACAGTAACAATTAAAATAGGAAAGAGCTGTTGTACGATTGACAGTATAAATAGAATCAGCAGAATTTTTAAAGCAAGAATCTTTTAGAGACTTTTTTTTAGAATGCCAAAAGAAAAGTAAACACATCACATAAGGCTAAAGTCAGCTTCTCACTGAATTTTACCATTCCACCTTAAAAAGGGCAACAATTACTACTACCATTATAGAAGATCTGAGGTGCCAGAATGCAACCATTAAAGGTAAAATGAAAATATTTGAACAAGAAGCTGCAAAAAAGGAAACTATTTTCAGCTTTATTTGGCTTGCTGCAATTTGGTGAATGGTTAGCCAATGTTAACTCACCAAAACAAAACCAGCTTTCCTTAAAAGTGGAGCTCCACAAACCAGTTTTACACAGTTAGCCGATAACTTTGTAGATTTGGAAGTTATGCTTGGAATGAAGAAATATCATGATGACCACAAGAATTCATAATTTACTGTCAAGTCCAGCAGATAATCGCTTGTTTCATTCTTGGTTTTGCCATTTCCTATAATAAATGTAGCCTTCCTGCTGAACGCTTTGCCAATTACTCAAAAGTGACATATATGCCTACCCTTTTTGCCTGATGTAAAGAAAAAAAAACTTGTTGTACAGAATGTGTATGCGGCATGTATCTGACACACACTGTGGTAGAGAAGAATACCTGCATGGAGTTTTTTAAGCGTTTCATAAGTAAAGAAGCTGAGTCCTGCATAGGGAACCACACCCAGTATAGTCGGGGTGAATCCTCTGTAGAGTGTCTTCAGCCCTTCCTCACGAGAGATCCGTACAAACACATGTAAAATATTACTGTACCTGAGGAACACAGGCCAAGAACATACAGTATTACCCACCAAACAAAATCCCTTGCTTCATGTCATTTAGAAATATTGCTGCTGAATAGTAACACAAAACTGATGGAAACTGATGGAAATCATATCTACTTCAATCTTAGATATGGGCTTATTTCTCTGATAAATATAAATAAACAAAACATACAAAAGCTAAAGCTAAACAAACTTGAATCAAAAGAGTAATAAAAGCTCATTAAAAATATTTACAATAGACAAAACGTGCCGAATGCGTCTGTGCCTAACAGAGAAAGATCCACTTCACAATCCACCCCCAACATTCATTCATTTTTAGCAGCTACTAGCCGTTATTGAGAAGATGAATCCTTTTAAGACTCAGTGCACCCTACATTTCTTTTGGCGTCACGGCCATGCGGGCACGAACCATGTCCAGTGGATACGTAATCATGGCAGCAGTGGTGCCAGCTAACGAGCCAGCCATGAGTCGCGGCACAGGAGGCAAAGCCCTGCAACAGAGAGCAGACAGGGTACTGAGTGCTAGGTACCATATGGCACGCTTATGACGTGTCCAGCCAACTAATATACAAGATTATGTGACACAGGGATGCAGGATTTGGACTAGTATTCTGAGCATACTGATGTATAGTATGTTTGGCATCAGTCTTGAAAATGTCCCAGCGAATCTATAATGTGATAAAAAAGCCTAAAGCTCTATTATAATAAAAATGATGAAACTGTGCTGGATTACATGATGCCCTGATTCAGCCGAAAACCCACAGAAACACTGAAGAACTGTGATGTCAAACCTAATAATGTGTGGGTTGTCCAATAAAAGAATATGATAATAGTCCAGCTGTGGTAGCTATATGCTCAATATAGCCATGAAACTCTGACTAATCTAATGCAAAAAAAATAATGGAACTGTAAATGTTGCACAATTCACCTAATATGTTTAAAGGTCCCTTTATGTTCACAGGTGGGAATACTAGTGTCTCACTATGGGTGGTATGATATAAATAAATCAACATTTTTTTTTTTACATTGGCTGTAAAGTTTTATTTAAACCCAATGGTAACTCCGTTAATTGTCACTGGGTAGAGGGCGAGTGCAATGTCACGGCACAAAGGATACTTATAGTACATACTTTAGAGAGTTCCCTGTCCACTTATGCCTTAGAAGTCATAAACTAGCCATAAAATCTGTCAACACTGTGTACATCTAAATACTGTTGCTATATTCCTACTTACTCTTATCCACTAGCATTGGTAGCATGATCTTTTGAAAGTGCCGTCACCTGATAGCAACAGCTATGACCGTACAGAAACGAGACTTAGCTGGTATGCACATGTTCACAGAACAGCTTTAGTGAGTGAAACCAAACACTTTTTATTGAAGGCTGAAAAAAGGGGGTCATTGCAGCCTCTATAAATCATTTCCTAGTGTAAACCTGCCTGCTTAAGATCAGTATCTGTCTTTTATACTGATGAAATGCAGGTTCTTAAAAAAAGCTAAAAAAAACATGACAATTGTATATACTTAAATGGAGCTTTAAAACTCAGGTCCTTTAAATGTGTGTCACTCTAATTACGCTACAGTTTTCTCCACAAGCTTGTGATAATCAGTTAAGAACTAGTTTAGTTAATAATTGAACTATGCTAACAATAAATAAAGCTAAACAGTCACTGGTTATTCAGGAGACATGGTAATTGGTGATGACTCGCCTTTTAAACACTAGCAAAAGAATTTATGGTTAAACTATTGTTACATTCCACATGGCATCAATTACTCTTATTTTGTATTTAATATTATTATTATTATTATTGTTATTGAGCTTTATTTCCAACCTGTACAGTGTTGCATTAATGACTCTTAAAATAATAAATAAAGTAAAATAAGGCAAATGATAACAATTCAGGCATAAAGAAATAGGACGAAAACAGATTCACACTTCATATTTGCGAGTGCTGATCTAATCTACATATTAAAGTTTACTTGGCATCTCTTGGGTTTAATAACTTCGGACTTTAGTAATCACAAGTCTTTCAACTGTGCCCAATCTCACGTCTCACGCAGCCTGAACATGTTCTAACATTTTACAGCACGTATACTACTAAATAGGGCATAGAGGACTGCAAGATATGGACAAAATAGCTTATTGTTGTCATATTTTAAATGTGACAGCCCTTACAAAATATTATAACATATCAGGCAACGCTGGATAAACATGGCTAAAGACTGACCTGCAATACTTTGAGCACAACTATTCACTTAATCACAGGATTTGCTTTACTTCTAGGATCAACGTGGCACATCTTCGTTTATCCAGTACACTCACAACACTCATGAAAAAAAAAATGTTAGCAGCCTCACTAAGAATATTAATAAATTAAAAAGGTAATAATGATATTCTGTATGTACTGTAGATACTTACTTGCCCTGGAAGCCATAATACCCTCCCAGCAGCCTTTTGTATTGCTCGTGGGCACAAAACTGAATGGCAGCATAGGGAATAACCCGCACCATAGTGGCGGAGTTGCCCCTCCATAAGCTGAGGAAGCCATCCTGCCGATAGGTTCGGTAAATCAGCCGGTACGCCTCCTGCTCTCGTGGAAAAAACAGACAGATCCTCATTAACTTTATATGTTAATGACAAAGAAAAGCATCTGCAACACTGGGCTTAATATTTACCCAAAGCATTGGGGTTATCCTTACAGCAATGTGAGAGTGTTCTAAGTGACGCCTGCTTTACCCCCTAGCAATAGTTGCTATGCTGGATTACAGAGTCTCAGAGCCAGAAATATACACTCACCTTGGCGGAAAATCTATTTGAAGAAACTGGAAGGTAAAGAAAACAAGGGTAAAAATCTGTTAAATCATAATATATATTTTAACACAACAGACAAATAATTCGCAAAACAAAACTACCATATCTACAGAACACACTTCTGCACATTTCAATGTACAATTACTGTTTATTGGCTGAATTTAATACTCTATGAGTAAAAGAAAACAAAAGTACATATATATTTTATGGGGTTTTTATTCCAACATGTTGAATTAATAAATAGAAACTGCACATTGACATGTACAGTTTATGCCATATTTAAGTTTGGTTACTGTAGAGCAGAGGTGTCCAATCTTCTCCAGACAGGGCTGGTGTGCAGGTTTTCACTCTAAACAAGAGCACACCTGACATCACTTGTTTGGCTGGTTTGTCTCAAGTCCTTAAACTGATGATCAAGTGAGATTGGACACCTCTGCTCTAGAGGACACCAGTAAAACATTAATACAACCAAAATTTGCCTGAGTGTAGCCATATGAGGGATAAAATATCTTCATCGGAACATATTTATTACTATAACTTGTTTTTAGCATGCGCATGCAGTCATGTGAACCTGAACATAAACATATTTTACAAGGCTTTATCCCAACAATAGTGTGATTAGTTTGTTTTACTGTCAGTTTGCTGCTAGTGAATTTAACAATAGTCCTCCCACAAACACCGTCCAGCGTAGTCTGCTTCAGCTGTTTAAACCATTGCTTTAAAAGATATTTGAAATTTCAGTTTGAATGAGAGGGTTACATTCACTGATGAGCAGCTAGGCTTTAGTCTGTACTACTACAGACCATTCAAAAGATCAAACTAGGAAAATGTCTTGAGGGTGTTAAGAAATGAGTGGGCTTAATAATTGATTGAACAATATACATGTTCTTATATTAATAATGACTGTGTAAACAGATCTTTAATTCATGGTGAGGTGATAACGTGTGTGTGTGTTGGACTCTGTATAAGCATCAGTTTAGCATTTCTTGCCTTGGAAGATGATCTTTGTTCTATCCAGAGGAGCCACAGCTGTTTTGGCAACAGCCCCTGCCAAGGCTCCAGAGAACAATGAGTTCAACACGGAACGGCTCTGCTTAAAACCCTACACCACACACACAGACACACACACAGACACACACACAGACACAGACACAGACACACACACACACACACAGACACACACAGACACACACACACAGACACACACACACACACACACACACACACACACACACACACACACACACAAAAACAGTATGAATAACAAGCAGATCTTTTCACAAAGCACTGACTTGTCTTCTCACAGTGGAAGGCTGGGCAGAAACACCTGTGGATACTTTCAGATCTGAAGCAAGAGTGGAGGATGATTTTCTCTTTTCTCTCAAAGATGAAAACTTTAAGTGCAGTTTATCTGATGTTTTTGTGGTCTACCGCACCTTGGACGGTTGTTAGAAGTTTCCATTGTTTTCTATCCCTTTTCCCCTTATTTATTTTTCTTTGAAGTTCCCATTCCTTACACAAGATCATCTTATACCTAGAAGATTATTAAAAAATAAAGTCTCCAGAAAAACTAATAACTTTTATTTAAAGGGTGAATTGACTGGAAAGTCAACAAATGAAGAGTGATCTCTGACTTACATATATATATATATATATATATATAAACATATAAACTACAAAAATTCCATTGCAGTCATCCACAAAGGCATGAAAACAAAGCACCAATTTTAGAAGACTAAATAATCCACTTATGATAAACATCAAGCCTCCAGCTTTTCTGAACAGCTCACAGTGTCCCAAAACAAATAACTTCAATTACACTCACAGCTGCAGTTCTGCAAAAGAGTAAAATCCATTTTCTCAGTACTGAACAAAAATATTGACGTCTAGAAGTTAAGTCTAATATTCCACACTAGTTAAGTGAACTACTGCAGTAGAATTTACGCTCCACAAAGTAATCAGTCATGAACATGACTCATTAGTGCACTCCTACTTGTTTTACATATGATCGGTCACTTGATACTGGGGTCATTAAAAAATTTAAACAGAGACGATGACGATGCAGTCTGCATAACGTCCAGGTAAAGTAGGCTTTTAGAGCTGATTCAGTTTAGAAGTGCAGGTACCAGCATGCAAACCAGTAATGAGTCATTGCAGTCCTGGTAATGTGTTTGAGACGCAGTAGATTATTAAGCCAAACTTAGGCAAGACACAAGAATGGAGGACACCTTCCTGATAGACCGTGAAATACTCATAAAGGAAACAGCATACTAATGAAAATGTGAAAACGTTAGAGCACATTTTATACATTTTCCAAACTTGTTTATTCACTTTCCAGTATCTTAATCATGATAAATCGTGTTAATTGTTTCACAAATAATTGCACTTTTTTTGGACAAAACATCACCGTCCAGACAAAGCAGAAAAACCTGTTAACCCTGATAAAGGCCTGTGTGTTGAAATGTGTTGGTTTATACACACATTTCTACAGTGTCTCTGTAGCTGTAGCAACACATATTTTATCATGCTATTTTATCACATTTTTTAATTAATATGTGTTTATTATTTTGTAGTATTTGAGCACTTGATGGATCACAGATAGTAGTTGTTTACTCATTTGCCTAACCTTCCTAACACTTCCTGACTGCTTAAAAAGCACTTCTTATTTTCACTTAAAAACTCATCAAAATGTAATTTAAGCAGATGTGTTTAAACTTTTACATATTCTTACTACTATTACTATTATCAGGTATTTATTCAATACATATTATTTTAAAGTTACTCAACTCCATCAAATAACTTTAAGCACTTGAGTCTTGGACAGGATATGTCAAATTATTTGATTTGTGTTTTACTCCACTGTTTATTTCACCACTTAATTGTGGGAGGAAGCCTGTGGCTTTTTACAACAGCTCAAAATGGCAGATGGATAGCAATAACAGCTGCCTGAAATAGAAGCTTTAGACCACTTATCTATTCTAAAAATAAGAGTGTGTGCATTTAGAGTGGGCCACTATTTTGGCATCTACCAGCAGCATCCCACGCTATTGACTTTGGAACAAGCAAATTCCATAATTGTGTATCGGGTTACAAAACTCTGAAACCCTGTGTTACAGCACTGCAGTGATGGCGAGTACAGAAGAGACATCTAGTCCTGAAATCTCATACTGTAGCCTTAAAGCATGGATGTAACATCAAGCTACCGAGAAAGGCACTAAAGATGCCAGCTCAGATCAGATGTTTCACCTACAGACCTAAATTTAGGCTTATCAATACATCAAATGATAATGTATCACTCAAGATAAAGCCCTCCATTCAACATGCAGGGCATTGAGCAAACATATTAATCATTGATTTTAATGGTGCTTATTTAATTGCATAAGGTGCATAAATCACACAAGGTTAACATTCTAATCTGAAGCCCCACTGAGATGGCACCACAACATACTTAAATAAATATTGTGAAACATAACAGCGCTTGTTCTGAAATGTAGAAACATGTTTGTATAACAGCAACATGCTCAGTCAGGAGGAGATCCACCCATGTGAGGTTTACTCCAATCCTGTTCTAACTAGAGATGGAAAATTTCCTATTATTATCTTAGTGACCAAACATCACAGTTTTACTACAGGTATTACACGCGTCACTAAACGTATTCCATCAAGTAGCTTTATATTGAATGTCTAATGTTTCTTTGTGGCATGACATAAAGATGAAACTGTCACCAGAATTACTACACTTAACTGTTCAGGTCAGATCATCAGCCAGGACTCCACTGTCACAGAAAAAAATACATCATATGTGTTCAGCAGAAATTATTTGACTATCACAACACCAACAATAACAATGTTTGGGATGAAATACAGTTTTTATTTAACAATGATGTCACTGTTGTTCCCTGCATCTGCTTCTTTGGATGGGAACTATCATAAAACTATTGGACACAACAAAAGCTCCACGTCAATACGACGTTAACTGTATACTGCAGTTAATTTTCTCCGCAAGGTTAACCAAAAAAGAAGACTCTGTTACCAGCACAAGACTACTGGGGATTAACAAAATAAATGGTGACTGGCACAGTCAGTCACGGTTCTATATGGTGTACTATGTTGTCTAAGAATGGCTGATGCCATATGGCTTTTCCGCCTGATCTAAAGGTGCACCTACATTGATTCAGCATGGCCACATGCCACATTTAAGTGAGGAATGTGGAGTGTTGAAAAAGCATTAATAACATAAATACTGACCTAGTAACATTTCAGTTCCACTGAAGTATTGCATTCATGTTTGCTGCCATTGCGGACCAATGCGATTACACTGCAAGTTCACAACCCACTCCGAAATGCTCCCATATGCTGGTCACGAAAGGTCTCAGCATTTTGAACTGCAGTCCTCAGGGATTCAGCCATTTGAAATTCAGAAAGCCCTCCAAACTTTTGTAGTCTTACCTCTGACTGGCTGGAGGAGGGAAGTGGCAGCACCTCACCCTGTGTGAGTGCCCGCTGGCTTTCCTGCACTCCATTCCCCATTCCCACCCCCTACGCTCATACACGCCAGCAGTCGGGGGGTTGCTGGCTGGCTGGACACACACACTCAGGACAGCTCCCTAGAAAACACAAAAGCCAAAATAGTAATTTCAATAGTCATTTCAATAGTCAAATCACCATTATTCCGCCAATTCAGAAACATTTTTATCATTCGCTTTTAATTAATAAGGACACCAAGTGTCACTGCTGCAAAAGTACTGCTCTTATGAAGCTTTAACAAGTATCTGACTGCTATGGCGAATTTTTAGTGCGCCAAATGTGAGTGCGTGTGAGTAACAAGTCAGTTTCATGAGGTGCTTCGTATCTAGACACCTATACTTGTTAACATTATAATTCACTAAAAGTCAGTAAAAACTGCTTTTTAAAATGTTGGGTAGCTTTAAGTTCAACGATATCACACGCATTCATGTTTAATCATTCGAGAAAAACAAAAATTGCGACCTCAACTAAAATCCAACTGTGTACCCCCAGCAGATACAACAATAAAACTCATGGTCCAGCTGGATTAGGAAATTGAGAACGGTCGAGACTAGAAAAGAATTCGTCCACAGCTTTAGACACCTCAGACTGCTTTACATGAAAACGCATTAGCTGTTAGAAGGTGAGTAAAATATGCAATCCCCCTGTAACAGGGCACAGAGACATTGTTTACAGGAGAACAGTTCTTGTGCTTTTAACATGACAATTATAGTGCCATCTGATATAGTCTGAGACAAAAAAAGGAGCAACTCCTGTAAATAAAATGGCATAAATTAAATTTCTAAATTTTGTTAGTTAAAAGGTCAAAGGTCAATGCATACAAAATTAAGAAGACATCTCCTTTTGTGAGCCCACATGTCATATAACAGATAAAATGGTGCGTCATGCTTGGACCCAGAGGACTGCCACTTACACAGTAATAATCGATAACCAGTTACAACATTCTGCAGAAACATGGCTCTGTTTTCACTTTTTGGCAATGTTATCTTAAATCTGATTAGCCAATCTGTGGGACGGCCAAATAATAACTGAACTGCTACTTGTGCTGTTTAGGGTATAGGAGAGATTCCCCTTCCGTGTTCTTCACAGGCAGCAGGCCAAACTCCTAAAAGTAGTCACTGCTTTTTACTGATAACAATGACCAATCAAAGTTCTCTCATACGCCTCTAATAGTAGCTGTCTTTTATCATATAAATGCTTCTGTGCGGTCTGGTTTCTTTTCTTCCTCTATTTTCAATATTGTATAGTAACTGTAAAATCTTATCCCCTATTCAAATCTTCTTGTGTTACTATAATCCTATCCGGTGTGCACCAAAGGAGGGTAGGCTTCCCGTCTGAACTATTAATAAAAAAAAAAAAACCTCCCAAAGATATCTTAATCTTAACTGTACTATAATCCAGATGTTCATATAAAGGAGCAGCCCGTTTGAGACAGATACAAACTGCTTCACAAAACAATTCGTTATTTGAACATCCAGCCAACAAGACATTACGTTTTCTATCACTAGGAAACACATGTGCTTCCTGAGTGGTTTTCTATGAAGTCTTTTCTTTCAAGTCTATAACAATCCACAAAGACCAGTTCAGGTTCCAGTTACTGCTCTAAAATGTGTTCAGACACGTCCAACCTGGTTACTGAAGAATCAAAAGACCTGCAGGTTAAATGTGTCATTGTTTAACCTGATCCTAAACAAGATGACAAATTCTCCCCAAAGAACAACCTGTGTAAAATGTTACTTGGTGCGAAGTCACTGGGGAATACCAGAGGAGTAAATAGCAATCCACAGTCTACAGTCAACCTACAGGATCAAATGGCACCTAAAAGGGCAGCGCATGGCAGGATTCCAAAAATAGCTCTAAAATGGCTGAATTATTTATTCACGGAAAGGACAGACCTATGAAATACAATAATCACATAACATTATTTTACATTAGTGGTGGAGAATCTGATGGGTTACTACACAACTGAGCAATTGATGAAAAAGATTTGAAAATGAATTAGACGAATTATAGATAACCTGTAACCAACAACCAGTGAACAATAGCTGCACAGTAACTACAGCTGTCACAATGACTTGATGAACATCAATTTAAAATAAACTCTATTAAATTCTACCTAGTCCATATACACTCATGGGGTGCAGGTGGAGTTAATGCCAGGCCTTCTGGACGTGTAACGCATGATAAACTGGCCAGACCATGGTGCCTCCACACACAGATTTGTTGGTCGGCTCCACCAAGGCGAAAGCGAGACTGATCACTGACCCGCAGCCATTCTGAGTCACTCCATGACAGTCTGGCATGACACCACTGCAGTCCTTGACAATGTTGACAGGGTGTCAAGGGCAGCTGTCGTGATGGCGAGCATGTAGTCCTGCGTCATGCAGCCATCTGCCAACGGTGTTGGCACGAACCGGATGACTCATGGAGGGCATCACTGCTCACCTAATGTCCCCAATTGTGTCACTTGGGTCAGTCAGGTACACTGATAGGGCTTGTACTTGGTAAACGTCACATGCATAGTCAAGCATGAAACCTAAATCATTCGCATGTCTCATATCAAACCTACAAACCAAGTTTCACTCCTGTTGGTTGACTCCTTTTGGGTGAAACTTAATTTATTAGTGCAACTACTCTTTTGATGATGAGTGTATACATACATACATACACACATACATACATACATACATACATACACATATATATATATATATATATATCGTCGCTGTCCAAAGAAAAACATGTATCTCCAAAATGGCAACTTTACAGGAGAGGCCAAAAACCTTACTTAATTTCAATGGAAGTCAATGGAACCAGACATTTTTCCAAGCGGTTTTGGGCCGTTTCTGTTGGTCCATTCTTCATGAAATTCACACCCAGTGTAAACAGCAGCTCATGTGATCAAATGAGGCATAAAAGTAAAAATCAACAAAAATGGAGATACATGTTTTTCTTTGGACAGCGACGATATATATATACCTAGTCCATATACACTATATATATATATATATATATATATATATATATATATATATATATATATATATATATATATATATATATATACATATACATACACATACACACAGTCTTTCTCCAGCACTGTTGCAGGCAGCTATACTAGAAATCTGTCAGTAATCATGCCAACACTCACAACAACTTATGACTGAGATATGACTGAACGAAAGCCCCGCATGTGCTTATGGTGTTGCTGAGGTAAACCGGGCTTGATCTAGCTGGCACAGATGGTGGCCGCTATTCTCATAAACCAAGTATGAGGTCAGCATAGTGTTCAGATATCAACACAAGCCTTCTGTACTGGAGCCTCACTGGGTGAAAGGTTTCCTGCATGGACGTAAACAATTTAAACTGACAAGCATCAGAATGAGGGTTGTATACAAATTCAAAGCCAAGCCTTCAACGGTGTAGTAAGGCTGGCTGTAGACGATGAAGCTTGCATGCCACTTAAGTCAACATAAACTAATTTACACTGGAGTTGTATCCTGTGCCACCTGAAACTTAGTCACAATAGTTACAAGCAACTCAAAAACAATACTATGCTTTTAAGCATGATCTGATGCACTTCCTGTTTGGTGCTAATTGCAAAGTGTTGAAACCATCCAGCATTCGGACAGCAGTTAACTAAATGGAAAAGTAACTGATGTCAGCTGTTTGTTATTGAAAGAGTTAATTGTTAACACTCATAATGACAGCTTATAAAACTGGACTGGACAGAGGAGCCATTTGGGACATCCATACTTAGGAATGGCCGAGGCGGGGGGGTGTTAAAAGACAAAAAGAGAGTGAAGAGCTGAGGGAGGGCAGAGTTGTCAGGGAAACTGAGGCCGGCATGTCTGGTTCATCGGATGGGTCCGAGCCAGGGAGCTGAAAACTCTCTGACCCTTTCAACCCTCAAACCTCTTTTATAACTCCATTCAGCACTGCTGCACACAGCACTGTAGCTACAAACCAGCATGAAACTAGCTCAGTACTAGCAACAGATATATTTACACGTCAGCCGACACCACTGTTATTTTTACCAATCACTGGCCAACACTGCTGTTGCTAATAGTGCAATGACTTAAATAAAGAATCAAGAATCTAAATACTAGTAATACTAAGTGTGGCCCTGTTAAACCATGGCTCTTTTTCTGAGGGCATCTTATTTATGACCCTTAATGGAAACCACTGCCAGTAATAAAACCTAGCATCCTAGTGCATCATATCTTTTTTGTATTGTTGCTCTCTGTTGCACTGTCCTATAAGATCACATACCGCAATTTTATAAACCATCATTTTTTCATTGATCCACATTAATCTGTGTAGGATATAATCAAGAGAAGGGATGATTTGATAAGGGAATAGGATGTTGGCCAATGTTGACGGCCAACATTTTATGCATATCTTACTTATACTTAGCTGAAAAAGACTAGTCTGAGATCCATTCACGTGCCTTTCTCCGTATAAAGGGGAGGACACTGGCGATAAACTACCAAACACTAACTAACTAACTAACTGCATGATCGTTTGGTAGAAAGAGAACATCATGACTATGGGCAGGAATCACTGAAGAGCCCATGATACAATATTATCGCAATATTTAAGTCACAATATGACATTAATGCAATTCTGGAACAAGCTGAGTATTGCGATAACCTGTATTGCAAAACTGTGTGGTTTTCTTTTCAACTGCAAATTACAGGCCCGACCAAAAACACTTGCCCTTTGAGTAATCCTTTAACAGCATGCATTTCATATTATTATAACAGTAAGACCAGTTTAACTTCTACATAGACCCTTATGCTACTTGTTAGCATTGGCAGAGAAGAGTCTAAAGACTGAAAACAGATCACAACACTGCTATCTAGAAGTCAGCGGTTTAAACACATCACAAAATAAACCCATACTTGCCATGCCTGGAGCTGCCTGCAAATAAACAAAGCTATACTATGTTCCTGAGAACCAATACAGTATAAGAAAACATAATATTGTGATACTTAAGCCTTACAATGTTTTTTAATACTGGCCATGTTCTGGCACTACTGAGGCTTTTGTCATTCTAACTTATTAAACCTCAGAAAACACAAACATTATACAACTTTTCATAATGAGTGTATAAAATGTAGAAACTGGAGGCAGATTCACCTAGATTATTTATTTGTAACAGGATATTAAAAAGTACAATAAACAAAATGTAATTACAGTGCAACAGTTCAGTGTCTCTAAGACATTGTGCTTATACTAAGTATATCAAATATATCAAATATACCTTCAAAATTCCAGTCATTTGACTGGCCTTTTTTATTTTGATGTAACTTGATTTGCTGTCACTAATCATGCCAGTAACGTCAGGATCTGGTTACCTAAAAGACTGAGTGCCACCTCTACACCTCTAGGGTTCTGTCACTACTGCTTTGGCTTTTTCAACTTATTAAACCTCAGAAAAACTAAATACTATTATATGTATTGTGTATCTAGATATGATCTAGAGTCTTCCACAATCGTTTCAAGATCAGAAACTTCACTCGTCAAATGCAGATATATGAGGACAATAAAAATAAACAACACACAGTTTTACTTAAACAAACAAACAAATAAATAAAACAAAATAACAATTAATAGTAGTGTTTGTTAATAGATGCATGTACATGTGTGTGCGTAATATAAACAGTCCCCGTATAAAGCAGTTATAAAGCTGCCTTGTCCTTTGCCCCTCTTTTCTTCTCATGGCTCAACTTACAGCCATCCTGCCAGGGCTTTTATAGTCTTTGGTGCACTACTTTTCAGAAGTGTCTTATTACCTGAGAAAGAAATTGGACTGGGGACTGTTACAAATACCTCAACACAAATGGCCTAATGTTCCCAGTGAAGGTCTGTTTCTTTAAGGAAGCAGCTCATTCACTTACCCAAGAATGCATGCCTGAGCCATCCGAGGAGGAAAGATTACTGGAATTTCATTGACACATTAGTCACTCCTTAGTTAAGCAAGACAAGCTCAGTGAACAAAAAATTAGGATCAGTCAGATTCCTTTCTGGGACCCTACTTAGCTGTCATTCACGCCTGCAGCAACTCCACAACCACCCCCCATTTTAACATACTGACCTCATCTGTTAGATGTTAACCCTTAAAATCTGACAGCAGCTGAGAGCTGAATGAACTGGATCGACTTTGAACGACAATGACAGCTAGAACGGCATATACTGGAAAACCGCTGACACATTTGCAAGGTGAAGCGATCAGCTTATTAAACTCTTACAATGACCCCCCCACCCACTGAGGAGGCCCCCTCCCCCCATATAACTCCTCACATGTTGACATGCCAAACACTGAATTATTTACTCTGTAAACAACAACAACAGTGTGAACCAAGGAATGCCAATGGGTACAGAAAGTCTGGTTTAGCCAGACGAAGCTGAAGTCAGGTTCCTATATCCCAGCCTCTTGCTCGAACCGTCCCATTCCACCTTAAATGGTGCAGCAGTTACATTCTGGCGCCTCGGGCTTCAGACTGTAACCGCTACACTATTTAAAAGGGAACGGGACAATTCGAACAACAAGCTAGCGAACTGTTTTAGCGAGCGAGTTAGCGACCCGGCTAACATTAACTAAGTATAACGTTACCGGACACAGTTCATAATCCCTTGGACTTACCTTTCTGACAACACAAACAGTTGTGTCCTGTTTCGCACTCGTTCCTCCTCCGAAGTGAACACAGGACGACTTTTTTCACGCAAATGTGCTGTAGATGACAGTTTGACAACCACTCCCCTTGAGTTGAGTTGAATACCAGCGCTAGCAGCGTTAGCCGACTAACAGACGGCTAGCTAACGTCACGAGAGAGCTGGTGAACTAAACTAGTGGGCAGTCACACTACGCTGCTTGTAAACACACGCATGTTCAGACTAAAAGTTGCCTCAAACCTCGGCAGCCAACGGGACGAGACAAGTCGAATATAACTTCTGCACTTATTTTGCCTCAAGTGCACGAAAACTGAGTGCGATAACTTGCACCTTCCATGCTGTTTCGTATACACGGTCTGACACTCGCGAGCAAGGGCGAGTCGCATGGAACTATGGGAAATGTAGTCCAACTTCAAAGGCGCTCGACTGGATAGGCTGGTTGGAGGGGCGTGAGAGGCGGGAAACAGTCCAGAAGACGTAAAAAAGTATTTTTTCGATAAAGAAAAGACAGGCTTAACCGTCTTATCTGAGGTTGTACTGATGTAACAGTGCGGTTTCCACATAGAAAAATACAGAATTAATTATCTTTTAATTAAATTCAGGACTCCAGAATTAAATGTCTTAAATTTGGGGGCGGTGAATATTTTTCAATTTTCACTTCTGAGGTAAAGAATAGGCTTAATATTAGTTTAAAAAAGAGATTTTTTAGTTTTTAGTATATATATAGTCTACTATATTTTAATTATATACTACAAAGGTCTGATGACTTCACGAATAAAATAAAAAAAATCTATACAGCAATGAACATGAAAGAATATGTACTCTCATATTATAATTATATACTTTAAAATACTTTTTTAAATATATGCAAAATACATGCTACTTAAATGCACAATTTTTCTAATATACACCAGTATATGAACATATTCATCAATTCATTGTTACTGCGGCTTGGTCATTCAAATCCAATCCTTCACTTACAAATGAAGTTGAGAACAGTCATCTCAAGACATGATCTGACTTAAGAAACAAACCCCATTTGCCTGCCTCTGCTATTCTAAGTCTAATTTGTGCCATATCCAAATTGCATGCAGATTGATTGCTGGCAAACACACACACTGAATTTGCAAATCATTAAATTTTCACAAATACATCTGTACAATAAGGATATGCAAAAAGCTGGATTTGGGCTGGCAGTCTAAACAAAGCCAAAAAGCCTAGTCATGTGAGTGTGGGTGTTTGCATAGCATAAGCCTACCCCCTTCCCACCCACTTTAATCTTCTAGTATATAACCAATTGCCTGTTTGTGCTCAACTGCACTTTCTAGACTGTACATAAAAGAAGCTCAGAAGAGAAGGGATGTAGTATCAGAGATGCAGTATTAAATTTCAATACCACTACTTTTCAAAACTGCTTTAAAATCATAACACCACAAGTCATAACCCTGGTTGTTTATTCACCCTTTACACTGGGACTGTTTTACACATATACTTATCATGCCACTGTCAGGGTACCACTGAGGATTTTACATGTTGATAATGGAAAAATCACAGCATGTGTTGGAGGGCACAGCATTGTGCTGCAGGTTCATATGCTGCATCAGAATGTGACTGGAGAGCAAAACACTTTCAGAGCAGAGACCATTCCAGTGAATCTGTCCAGTAAGGCAAGCTATTCAATTGCATAAAAAAACATAGTGGAATTAACACAAAAGAAAACTTTACAAAAATAAAGAACACAAGGGTATCAAGACACATAAAAACTAAGAAATACAAATATTTACACTGCAACACAGTATGTTAAGGAAAAAAACATAAAACTATGAACAGTGCATCAGCCTCATTTCAGTATAACTAAAGACTCGTTTTATGATGAAATTTGTTTTTTATTAGTTGAGCAACTCCCCACTGCTCAGTCTCTCTCCCATGCTGTTCCACAGTGACTGACGAAAAACAATCTGGCAACCCTGTCCTTTAGTTAGTGAGACTTCCTTTCTTGCCTGTCCAGAGCTCTCTCAGTTCTACCTGGCAACCCAGGTCCCTGAGGGCTGCCCTTCCTACATCACCACAATCTCTGTGAGAGGCCAGAGCCTGTCCAATCAGAGCTTCTGCTCCCATCTCTAGGATGGGCTGGCTGAAATCGCGTGTGCGGGCAACCAGGTTCCTCAACAGCATACAGGACTGTTTCTGTAAAACCATAAAGGGGAACGCAGTTTCATATAGAACAGAACAATATGAGCACAAATTTTTATCATTATGTTTTCTCAACTTCAGACAGAACTGCGAATAAGAGAATACTGATAATTATTAGGAATTCATTTGTGGTATATAGTGAGATTGTATATGTTTTACCTATTATTATTATTATTATTATATGAAACAGAAGAAACATTGTTATTACAGTACAGTTAATAGAATAACTCAATCTATAAATATAGTGCTTATTGTGTAGTATGATTTGCTTCTTCTCCTATAAATACTCTTTGCCTGACAGCCACCTTAAGTGTCACAAAGAAAATTCTTTAAAGTGACTGATGGAGTCCAACTCTGTCATCCCTAATTAGTCCAACATCTGTTTATAATAAGAAATCTTGAACTTGCCACAAAGCTGACATGGTGATGCACCCCAGTAAAGATGAACCATCATTGCGGGACAGAAATCACAGGGTATAATTGAACTACTTCAAGTTAGCTGATAAAGCCATGAATGCTGCTTGGTCACCCCAGGTGACCATTTTGGACTTTTCAGCTGATAAAGAGTTGAATTCAAAAATCATAGAAGCTAATTGAGCTTTAACAAATGGAGTTTATCCTGTATTTAATCCAGTAAATGCTGGTTGTTCAGACAAAATTGTCAATGTTTCCATATTATCATTTTAGTAATGAACTTTATTGTACTGTTGGCATCTGTATCAAAGTCACAGTCTGGTAACAGGACCACCCTACAGCCCACTGTAGAAATATTGTGAAAAAAGTGCTGCATCATGGAGTTATGCTGACCTGGACATTGACTTCCTCTGGATGAGCTTTCATAGCCTGCAGGGATGCCAGTGCCCCCCCACTCTCCATGATGACTTTGCAGTTGTTGGGCTTCCGCAGAGCAAGCACACAGAGAGCAGCACAGCCCTGTTCACACACCTGAGATGGAAACAAAGTTAAAGATGGTTTTAGAATGTTCCAACTTGTTATGTACATGTTTATATTTCTAAATTTATTCTGATTCTAATTTCTTGATATAAATCCAACTTAAAAGCTAGCAATAAAATTCTTACAGCATCTTCAGAAATTAGGCTGTTAGGCTGTGTAACTTCATTACACCAACCACAGCATGCCACTGTACCAAGACCATTGTTTTTAAATACCCAACACAGGATCAGCATAAACACACTCCTGACACACCATTTTAAACAATGACTGCGATCATGTAATTCCATGATCACATGACAGAGGGCTTACCTGTGCATTACCCATGTGGCGATTTATTGCCATGACAATCAGTTCAGTTCCACCTGTGTTCACAATGGCATCTTTCACGTCGTCGTTCCCTGCAATAGCACGCAATGCACTTAGCACCTGTTTTACAAGGTCCTGTAAGAAAAGAAAACAGGTGATGATTCGTAGAGGGAGCAATCTTGTAGCATGGTTGTTACTGCTTAACTTGCAGTACTAAACGTACTGGCCTGGCAGCACAGTATATCTAGCTTTAATAACACAACTTAAACAAATTCTCATAGGATGAAAAAACACACTGTTCAAAGTTGTCACCTGACAATCCAAGCTATCTGCTAGCAGCGTCATCATAAACTTCAGCCCTCCCAGGTCCACAATGTCCTGGCAGAACTCGTTCCTCACTGCCAGCCGAGACAGCGTGGCACACAGTTCACTGAGGACCGATATGTTTTCGGGATGGGCTGGAAGGGGGTGAATATTAAGAATATCAGTATTTCACAAGTGCATTTATAGTGCACTCTAATTCTTAATACACAAGGTCACATATGCACATATGCATGTTCACTCATGAATTATACTTCACACTGAGTTTCCAGCTCCAGCTACTTAATGGCCACTTTAACAGAAATACCTACCATAGAGGTACACCTTATAGGTTTACAAATACTGACTGCAGTAACCACCTACACCATCCATCACTGGAAAGGGACCAAAACAGGCCTGTTTTACACCAGGTTACATTACAAACTGGTATCAGCATGGTAATATGTGTGCTCTATAGGGCACATTGTGTTTTTCTCCCTCCATTTTCTACCCAAATGTACTGACTATGCCCCCCTGTCACATCACTCTAGTAAGTTGATAATCTGATGGCTTGTACATGATTCCTCCAAGTCATTTGAACCAAACCTTTGCAGCTGCCACCAATACAACCTAACTAGAAAGTTCAGCGTACTTGGGAAAGAATGCTTATGCTGCGTTTATGTGCTGTTGACAGACGAAGGGGGAAAAAATAACCACACAGTGCCTTATTGTAATATATGATCATATGTCTCAGTGTCTATGTAAACACAGAATAACTACCCAACTCTAACCAATGCCTACAACTGTACATCAGAGGATGGGCCGGTTTCTCCATCCAGATAGGAGCAAAATCAATTATGGATGCTCCCGCATGTGGCCTGGGCATCATTAAGGATATTTTCTTTTACATTTCCCCCCATAATAAAAATTAATTCTCAAATAGTAATTTTAGTATTTTAATACATGTGCATGAGTATGCACGCACATTCCTACTAACAGTACTAAAGCTGAGAGGCTGGACCGCTGCTGGAGTAAGCTGTCGATTGGTGTTGATAATTCTCAGACTTTGGTATTCAAACAACGCAATTGCTTCAGACAGCACATTATAATGTCCATTCTCCATGATGAATTGCCGCATCTGCGCAATGCACATTAAGCACATATTACAATGTCACCCCCTGCTATGTAGTCATTTAAGAATCTAAACAAGCTGTACCAAAAAAGATAATGTGGCTAGTAAGGGTACAAAGACTCTACAGCACAGCTTCTTTAGCAATATCACAACTCACCTTTTGCAGCTTCTACGATTACTTTTAATCCGTTTTGCTCCAAAACAATCATTTTGGCATGTTCATGCGCATGGCCGAAGGGAACTCGCACATCATCATCAAAAGTCATTACCCTTAGGGCGGCACAAGCCTCCTTGACCACCTCAGATCGTTCAACATGTTGTGTGATGGCACGAGTGAGTAAGGCCAGAACACCAGCCTTCACCAGGTCCTGTCTGTTCTGCTCGTGCTTCAAACAGCAGTGACGCACCGTCCGGACACCCAAGCAGGTAAGGGCAGGATCCTCTTGGTAGGTGCGCAAGGTGCCGATCAAAAATCCCTGGCCCTCGCCATCCAGAAGGTCTGGTTGCCCGTCTGTGAGGGCGGAGAGGGCAGCTAGAGCAGCTGAGAGAGCTTCTTTGTCCTCGCCAGCACACTGGCAGCAGGAGAGGATGGTGGGATAAGCCTCCTTCTGTGCAGCCAGGTAACGCTGAGCAAAGCCAAGAGAGCACTGCTCTGTGAAGAGCTTCAAACTTTCCAACATGGATGTGGAGGAAGACTCCAGAGCACTTCTGAGAGAATCCAAGGCCTGGAGAAAAATGGGTAGACTTCACTTTATGTATGCATGATACATACGGTTGCCGTCATGTCAAACTCTCGTAACCTTTTAGGACACAATTAGCTTTTTCATTATGGGGATGTTATATGATGAGAGGACCAGAAATCATTCAAAATTTCTTGAAATGTCATATAATAATAATAATAATTTTTCAATAGTAGCATTTTTTTTATAAAACAAACAAAATTGTACCTGAAGAACTTCATGAGTCTGATCATCTGTGGTCTCCTCAGAAGAAGCTTTTGGTACTGCTTTCACAATGTTACTGAGGTCCACACCTGCACATGAAGATACATTGTAATACAGAGTAAATGAATGAATCGTTTATAAGAAAAACAAGGAACAATCTGCCTGAAAACATGTACAATTCTCCTCTTACAACAAGCAGTCATTCAGCCAAGACATGTTTGGTATTTGAAGTTTGTGTCATTTATATTGGATTGGGTTGATGTGAAATGCTTCCACAAACATACAGAGTTGGCTGTTGTTCACAGTAGTGGTGATGGGAACCAGACATCTGAATACTTTAATGCCTCTAAAATGTAGCTCAAAGGAATACGATATTTTGCCAGAGGGCTGGGACTTTGTTTGGTGACAGTTTTGAGCTAAGATTTTGACATAAAACACATGCTGGACATTGAAGGAAAAAATGGGTTGGATTTACCATAATTATACCATCATCATTACATGTTAAACCACAGAAGACATGTGTGTATTTATATATTAATATAGCTATATTTACATTGTAGAGCTGGTGTACAACCCCTGGTGTCAATCACCACTACCGAAACAGAAATCAGAATTGGCAAGTTTCTATACAATGATCCATTTCACATAACCATGTCACATGAATGAATGAATGAATGAATGACGGAACTGTTGTAGATACAGCTACACCTTGTTAACTGACTTATGAAGCCAATTTGACAAATAGGTGAAACGCCCCTTTAAAGCGACATAATAAACTCGTGACTTTACCCTGAGACTCAAACTGCTCAATAGCTTCTCTTAGCGCTTCACTCTCATCCATCTCGAAGTCGTCGATGTTCTCCCTGACCACCGCGTCAAACGTCTCCTGGGTAATCCTGCGTTTTGCCATAGCTGCAAAGTGCAACGGACCAGCTGCACAAGAGAGAAATGATGAAAAACTTACAATTCTTTGTTATCACTGACAGAGAGGAGACAAATGCCAGATGCTGCTATTAACGACAGGTTACGTAGCAACAAGCTACCAGCTAACACAGCTGGCTGCTCACTGCAAGCGGCTAAGGAATGAATGAATATCGTGTGTTACATTCGGTATATTTACCAAAAGCCGCTTCAATCACTGAGCTTTATCTTCTCGAAGTAGCCCCTAGTTAGATAGTTTAGTTCCAATGGCTAGCGGTCAGTTAAACACATCACTAATATCAGTCGTGCCACTCGCAGCAGCCCACTAAAGATAAAGCTACAGTCCCACCCAACTTCGCCGAGGAGGGTCGTACGTTAACAGAGTAACAGAGGCCACATTAGCCTCTACGCAGCTTAGTAAAGCGTTCGTGAATCGCAAACCTCACGTAGGTCCGTTTGTTAATAAGACTCGGGTTGAATATGCGGATTAGTAATTTGGTTCCGCTTCTGTTATTTTCTTTGTTCAAAGTAAATAAATGAAATTTTGTTTCCAACGATTAATATCAGCGTTAGTAAAGTATAAAACTACACAAATAGTTATATAATATATATATATGTATATATATATATATATATATATATATAGATATATATATATATATACAATCTTTTTAGAGTTGCTTACTCACTGTAATTGGTGCTTTCTTTATATTATAGTACCAATTTTATTGATTTCATTATACATACATATACATTATTGATTTATATGATGTGAGCTGGAATTGAGTAACAATAAAGGTCCCATTAAACAAAATGATTATTTTGTAGTAATAATAATAATAATATACAAAATAATAATTTTATTCATCATCATCATCATTTCAAGGCTAGACTACTGCAACTCGCTCCTGGCTGGTCTTCCTCTGCGGGCCATCAGGCCCTTGCAACTTGTCCAGAACGATGCAGCCCGTCTCATCTTCAGTCTTCCAAAGTTCACCCACGTCACTCCACTGCTGCGCTCCCTTCACTGGCTTCCTGTCGTTGCCAGCATCAGATTTAAAACTCTGATGCTGGCCTACAAAGCCAAGAATGGACCAGCGCCTCCCTACCTTATGGCAATGGTGAAGAGTCGAGCTGTACCTCGAGCCCTTCGCGCTTCAAGTACAGCTCGACTCAAATCGCCATCCCTGAGGACACATGGAAGACAAGCATCCAGACTCCTCTCTGTCCTGGCTCCCAGATCATGGAATGAACTCCCACTGAGCGTCAGAACAGCGGAGTCTTCAAACGCAGACTGAAGACCCATCTCTTCGTAATGCACTTAAGTGAGTGAGCTCTAGTAGACGTGTAAATTGTGTGTATTGTGTTGCACTTATAGCGACCTTTTCCCCTCTATAGGAATGAGAACTGGGCTGGGGTTGCCAGGTAGTGCTTTACTTGCTCTAGGTCTGTGTATTAATCTCTAGGTACCAGCACTGGCCCCCTGTTCGGGCAGTGTCTGAGCTCGTGGTGAGTTCTTGGCTCTAAACTTCCTACTAGCTGGAATATTATCCATCGGAACACTAAGCACGGTTGTAAGTCGCTCTGGATAAGAGCGTCTGCTAAATGCCTTAAATGTAAATGTAAATCATTGTTGTTGTTGATGTTGTTGTAAAAGGGATTTCTTTCTGTAGTTTTTTGCCTTTTTTGCCAGTGAAATTAAAACATAGCAATGTAGTAAACTATCATAAAACAAGGCAGTGTATTCCTTACCATTCCATGCAAAAAATACGCTTTTCAGGCCTCTGGTTTCTATCACAACCACTATAAACAAGCATTTCACTGACTTTGATGATATCTTAATCATCGATCATTAATCATTTGAAAAAAAATATATAGATAGATAGACAGAAAGACAGACAGACAGACAAACAAACTTCAGTTTTCCATAATATGAGCCCTTTTTAAATCTGCCTTAGGAAAACTACTCCAAATGTCTAAGGATACACTGTCTTGTGAGACATTGTTTTATGATCATGTTGAGATAAGTGTTTGTTCTAACTCTCAACGACTTTGTTTCCTTTGATTTAGAAACACTGACTTTATGCAGACATCTGGGGAAAGTCGGTGGAATTGCCCTTTAAGACTCGTTCAGCACCTTGGCCAGTTCCGCCGCGCTCCCCTGGGTTTCGCAACGAGCCTTTAAGAGTGAATTACCAGCGACACACGATCACGTGATGCTTTAAACTCAGTCTAGAGAATCTACGTGACATAACTCGTTGTACGTATTCACTCTGTATGGCTTGTGGAGGAGTGTACTGGCACTGACAGCAGCAGCATCACACGCACGCGTAGTGATAGGTTGCGCCCGAGGCCTACGCCTCAGTATAAAAGCGCATCCTCCCTCACGCAGCCTGTTGTTTTCCCTGCCTGTCCCTGCAAGTGGAAGGCAGCGTACTGTACTCTGCTCCCTGTGCCGCTCTGAGTGAAAGCAACTGTCAAAATGGTAAGTGGCTTGGGCTGTCTTCACCTCACCTCAACACGTTTTTACTAAGGTGGACCCAGCTATGTGTGACACATTACGTTAGCTAGCTAGCTAACGGTTCTGAGCCCGGATAGCAACGGAATGTCTAGCTTAGCCCCTAGCAACGGCAACAAAATGGCAGTTATTTAGAATCTTGAGTGTTAATACGGCTGTTGTTTAACAGTGTGAGCTGAATTACGAAACGAAACCCGTCAACAGAGACCTTAAACTTCGCATACGTCCAACATTTGGATGAATAGCTTGTATTTACTGTAGTTCAGTTTTTACCACACAAACAGGGTCTGATATTGAAATATAGGCCAATTAACTGATGCTAGCAAGCAGATACATCTGATTAGCATCGACCCTAATCCAAATTACACTGTGTTTTATCTACCTAGCTACTTATTGGGATTTTCCGTTCCACCTTATATGGGGCAGCAGGTATATGCAAGCGAATATGAGCACCAGACTGTAACTATCATACAATTTAAGGTGGAACGGAAAATTCCAGTTAGAAGGAGACGAAGGAGCCAGCGAAATCTTCTTGTTCTAGATAAAGTGTATACACACCACACACTAATGTGTGTACATAGTACACCAAACAAGTGCAGCTGGTTCGTTTTTAATAAGGGTCAGTCGTGTTATCAATGATGCAACCAAAGTGTAAGTAGCTAAAGGGTTGTAGCAGCTTTGGCCCTTCGTGAGTCATGCACACGTTTAATCCGGTCGAGGAAAATGAAGGACCTGCATGAATGGCCTCAGATTTAGCCAAGCTTCTCCATCTCATTGGCAAGCAGTAGGTGTATGTGGTAAGAGTTATCAGCAGTGTCAGTCAGTGCACCTTTAATTTGTTGGCTGTTAAATGATTAATTGTAAATCAGAAGTTATGTAGTTATCGTAGATGTGTACTCAAACCTGATTATTTCATTTATATATAATGTATTTCATTTAACACCACTGAATATGTTTGCAACCAACAAGACTGGTCTTTGGTGTGGAAATGATCCCTGCAC
Organism: Prochilodus magdalenae; assembly: GCA_024036415.1. Lineage (NCBI taxonomy): Eukaryota > Metazoa > Chordata > Actinopteri > Characiformes > Prochilodontidae > Prochilodus > Prochilodus magdalenae. The sequence goes on along the minus strand of JAMWET010005638.1, from coordinate 743,435 downwards.
ATTAAAAAAAAAACTTTTTTTCCCAAAAAGAATGAAAGCTGTAATAAAGTTGTGCATACTGTTTTCTGAAATTTTTGCTTGTTTGATGCAGTCGTGTAATTTTCTGGTGAATATACACAGATCAGGCATAACAATAGGACCACCTCAGTATATGTACACTTTTAAAAAAATGTATCAGCTCTACTTAACATGTAGGCACATCTTTTAGTTCTACAATTACGAACTGTAGTCCATCAGTTTCAGAATACTTTGTTACCGTGTTTTACAATGGTCAAGACCCACACAGGACCACCACACAGCAGGTATTATGTGGGTGGTTGATCATTCTCAGCACTGCAGTGACACTGACATGGTGGCAGTGTGCTAGTGTGTGTAGTGCAAGTGTTTCAGAGTGTGAGTGTATCAGAGACAGCAGTGCTGCTGGAGTTCACTGTGGCCACTCACTGTCCACTTTGTGAGACACTGCTATCTTGGTTGTAGATGTAGAGTCAGAGATCATAGCTCATCTGCTGCTGCAGAGTATGTGTTGGTCATCCTCTAGCCCTTCATCAGTGGTCACAGGACTCTGCCCACGGGACGCTGTTGGCTGGATAGTTTTGGTTGGTGGACTATTCTTAGTTCAGCAGTGACACTGAGGTGTTTGAACACTCCAGCAGCACTGCTGTGTCTGATGCACTCACACCAGCACAACACACACTAACACACCACCAACATGTCAGTGTTGCTGCAGAGCTGAGAATAATCCACCACTCAAATAATACTTTCTTTGTGGCGATCTTGTGATGGGGGATGACAAAGTATACAGAGAATCAGTTAGACTACAGTCTGTAATTGTAGAAGTACAAGTTGCACCTATGTGGTATGTGGAGCTGATAAGATGCATAAAGAGTGTAGATACATTAAGGTGGTCATCTATCTATCTATCTATCTAACTATCTGTCTATGCATGTTTTTATATAGTGAAGTAGATCAGTAATTTAAAGTCACACAGTGAACTGTTACTTTCAAACACTTTGAACAGGAAAATTTATTTGACCTGTACTAGGGGAAATTCTTTATTGAAATACATGATGCAATACATGGGCTTAAATGGAGCATTCTGGGCTTAAATGGTTCTGCAGTGAGGAATGCTGAAAATAGACAATGCTTTCATTTCAAAATGTAAGATATGCTCACAAAACCATGCATGAAGCCTAAATATAGTTTGCATTAAACATTACAGCACTTACTGCTTTGCTCCCATTCAGAAATATAACATGTTTGTCATTAAATAGTAGCATGTTCTTGCTGTAGTTTGCATGCCTTTAAATGGGATGTACCATTTAAGCCCACCTATAAAAATTCCACAGAACAATGTATGATGCATTTACCTAAATATCAATGTTAAATGGATAACAAATAATTACTATTTGTAGCTGACAACCTTAATTCTTGTGGCAGTGTAGCATTAACAGGGCTAGGGGTGTTAGCATCAGATTAGTTATGTTTGCTAGGTCATAAAACTCATCTTTCTGTTTGAAGGGAAATAGTATAATTAGGCAAAATATTATTTATTTTTATATCAAAATTTGTAGATTTACCACTTATTTTACATGTAGTTACCAATGTTGTGGCTGAAAATCGCAAAAAAATTATGATTTCTGGCAGGTTCCCAAAGACACCAATGTTATTAGGTGTCTTCTTGTCAGGGGTCCCGAGACTGTATACACTTGAGCGGGCCTAACTCAACAATGGAAAATGTGATTTGTATGTAATAAAAAATGTTATGAAAGTTTCAGACCATTTGATTGCCATTTGATTGAATGTCCAAAAAAAAAAAAAAAAAAAAAAAAAAAAAATATATATATATATATATATATATATATATATATATATATATATATTTTTTTTTTTTTTTTTGTAAATTGATATCAAAGTTGAAAGTGGTCTTAAAGAGTGCATGGGCTTAATGGGTACACTTACCCTAATTTGGAACCATTTCTTTTGATTCGTTTATTGTGAAATGTACACACAATGTAAGGCACACCACACATTGGCAAAACTTGGCAAATGTAGAGTTTGGAATGTGTTTGGTATATTGCTCCCCTGACAGTGACTTTGTTCGCCTTTCCAGGTGAACTTCACAGTGGACCAAATCCGTGCCATCATGGACAAGAAGTCCAACATTCGCAACATGTCAGTAATTGCACATGTGGACCATGGCAAGTCCACCCTAACCGACTCGCTAGTGTCCAAAGCTGGAATTATAGCATCAGCAAGAGCTGGAGAGACCCGCTTCACAGACACTCGCAAAGACGAGCAGGAGCGCTGCATCACCATCAAATCCACGTAAGCAGCACATGGACCATCACAGGATGGACTTACTGCTGTAATGGATGGGTTTTCACACATTTAAGAAGGGTTATAACACATGTAAGAAGGTTATAACACATGTAAGAAGGGTTATAACAAATGTAAGAAGGGTTATAACACATGTAAGAAGGGTTATCACAAATGTAAGAAGGGTTATAACACATGTAGGAAGGGTTATAACACATTTTTGAAGAGTTATAAACCACTGATAAGGTGTAACAACTTAATTGTCAAGAATTATAACTGAAATGGAAAAAAAGCTGTAGTACATTTTAATGTTCTATTTGAAATGACTTATATAACTGCACACTCTCAGAAAAAAGGGACCAAACTGTACCCTTCTCATCATTGGCACAGTGCCCTCAGGGGTCTGTCCTTACCGCCTTCTGGAAAAAGCCATTAAAACCATTGATGTACTTTTGATGGTACATTTATATTGTTTGCACCTTGATGAATGGAATATATACATGCACGGTACCTTTTTTCCTGACAGTTCATTGTTTCTGTAATGTTATAATCCATTAAATTGTACTGATAATAGTTTGAAATTAAATATGGCCCTTTATTAGTCAATACAAAAGGCTCTGGCTTCACTGAGAGGAAACAAGTATTTACACCTTTGTATGTAGTTATTTAACATATTTCAGTGTTCATTTTCATATGTCCATTTATAACACATCATTTTTGACTTTGTGCCTGTAAATGTGATTAAGACAGTATGTATTCATAACCATAATCAAAGATATGTTTAAAAAAAAACATTATGGGAAAAAGTGTTCTGTTGTTGGCAATTACCGCTCCAAGATGTCTACAATAAGAAGTTTTACCCTGTTCCTCTTGGCAAAAAAGTTTTCAAGGTTATGAGGGTCCCTCTGATGAACTTGTCATTTCAAAATATTCCATAAATTTCATAAAATGTTCCAAAAAAAGTTTGTCTAGACTGTGCAACACCTTCACTTTCTTTAGAAAACAATCTTGAGTTATTTGCTGCTATGTTTGGCATTCTTGTCTTCTCCCTTTTTGGCCAGTGAGATTTCCGTTTAGTGTGTCCAGGTTGACCACTTGGTTCATGTCTCCTTAAATGTGCCCAGTACAGTTTGCAGAGAAGCAGATTCATGTCATGATGCTCGCACCTCTGGACTTCACCGTGTGGGGTGGAACAGCTGAATAATTGCCTAAAATTTCTATTTTTGTTTTGCCCAACCAGATTACATTGATCCAAGAGAGTTCCGATTGGTCTAAATGCTTGTGTACATATTCCGACATGCACTTCTAGGCTTTATGTTTAGCAGAGGAGTTCTGAATGGTGTTGGCTGAATAGAGATTATTACGGTACAGTCTGTTTTTTGTTATGATCTCTGTAACTTGTTCCTTCTGCTGTCAGGTCCCATTTCTCTGCTGGCTTCTCTGTTTCTTTCCTTATCATCATCCTGAGAGAGATCTTACATGGTGCACCTGTCCAAGGATGATTTGTTCCATGACGTTTCCACTTGCATATGATCAAACCAGCTGTGCTTGGTCTTTGTTTGGGATTTTTTCGTTAGAGTGTTGGTCAGTAGTGTTATATTAACTTTAAGAAGCTCCTTCACCTTCACCATGATAGCTACTTGTTTTTTACAAATTTCTGTGTTCAGGCTGAATAAATACTTTTTTGCACCAATTTGTAAGAATAAAATGGTTATTTAAAGGGGATTTATGCACTGGACGTATATTAAATAGCTAAATAACAGAATTGTCTGAATACTGCTTTTCTCTCACCGTATTCTGTAATTGATTGTGATTGATGCAAAATTTGAGATGTAGTGATGCACTTAATCATTCCTTAAGCCAGTGGTACCCATTTTACAGTCTGCATACTCTTAAGACATTAAAGCACCTGCTGCACCCCCCCCTCACTCGTTATGCATTAATGTGGGCATATTATAAGAGGCATATGTAAGATGATTTCCAATGTAAGATGATGTGATGACATTTCAGACCAGATGTGCTGCATAGTACTGACTAAATAATTTGATGTTGTGCATAGTGGTTTATATAAGGGAACATATTTAAAGTGCACAACTACAAATGTGCAATGATGTATTTTAAAAGACATGATTTGTTGATTTTCAAAGTGAACACAGTTAAAATGTCCTCTACAAAGAACACACTTTTGCACACTTTGGTGCATATTTAAATAAATAGATAGAAAAACCGTCTCCCTGTAGAGTGTTACTTGCACTCATCGTCAAAAAATAGTTGCACCCAGGAGAAATCGCCCAACATGAATGAAACTTGGTTGGTAGATTTGACATTGAGAAACATGCAAATGATTCACACTTCGCCGCATGTTTGACGTGAGCAGGGACAGGCCTTATCACTGTGCTGTGTAGCAGGTGTGGCATTGCATGGTCACCTTGGCAGACAAATATTTACTGGTGTGTTTTGTGTAGAGGATGCACATAGCACATAGCAGCTTTTAAATGAAGTGGGGGGAACAGGAGGTAGATTTTAAAGGAATGTTCCAGCACTTTTCAGCATGATCACCATCTCCTGCATCTGTAGCTTGTGGTTAGTTACCACAGATCATTTCCCTTGCGTGGCAAACAAACAGATCTCATTAGGTAAAAGCACATTTATAATAGAAGCAATCCTTTGGATTCTATTCCAAGTGTATTTTTCAAGTCCTGTGTTATTAAACACGAAAATGTTGACTGACATTATGGCGGATGTGGCAGATGGAGATCAGTTTGAAAAACAGAGGAGTATTCCTTTTATAAGAAAATGAATTAGAGAGCTTATTGTACAGGCTGGAAAGTGTTTTTGTAAGTCAGCAGTACACTGTGTACACTGAGAACCTGAGGCAGTGCTAGAATACAAAAACAGCTCTCTGAGCTCTAGGAATTAATTCAACAGGCCCAGCCAATTAACCTCTTAGCCTCTGAACTACAAATAACAAATAACAACCAGAGTTCGTTCTGTGGTTCACGTTATGTCGATGTGGAATGTGGCATTAAGCAGTTACAGTGTTTTAGTCACACGGTTTGCTGACAGAATCTTAAGTAAGCTAGATAAAGCCACCTTAATGTTCACCATCATATTATTCTTTGCTTTCTTTTGTACTGTTTTCATGAGTAGCTTTTTTGCTACAACTATGAAACTTTGTATTATCGTAAGGCTTAAATACGTAATACTCGTTATTATACCAATTGACTCTGAAGTCTTTGAAGCAAGTTAAAGCAGCCCTGCTCTGTGAACTAGATAACATAAATCAATCTAATCAGTGGTTAGATTGGATAATTAAAAATTAGCATCTGTTTGCTATTTTGCTTTGTAACATCTGGGTTTTTTTTTTTTTCAGTCCAAATTCTGAGCAATACTGCTGAGTATTTATGAGTGTATAAAGATGCACCCTAGAGTTCTCCAGACATAAATCTAGTGCAGTGCACAAGTCCCTGCTAATGCAGGTTACCCAGCCAAATACTGTTCCATTGTAATATTACCTCACATCTTTTTTATCTGGCAGTTGCTACCCTAGTAAACCTGCCAGGTCTGCCCTGGCCATCCAGTTGAAAACTTCCATTCATGCTGAACTCTCAAGGCATTTACTGACTATATTTTGTACAAGGTACTATGCAACAGAGCCAATCAGAACAAAGGTTGTATGCATAGCTGAGACTTAAAGGTTGTAAAATGGTCATGTTATGTTCAGTGCACTTCATATATGAATTATAATGTGAATTTTAAAAATGTGATAAAAAAAGTGATTTTGGTGATCACCATGAGCCATTCTCTGTCAGCACATTCCTACTTTTCTTCAGAAGAACAAGTGCTTGCACTGAGTGGTTTGCAGTGAGACAGTACAGAGCAAGCTATTAGCCTGTTTACCAGATTTGCCACAGTAGTTATGTAGTCATGCAAAAGTCAGAACCGCAATGTGTTTTCTCCCTCTGCAGGGCGATCTCAATGTATTATGAGCTGAGTGATAATGACCTGGCCTTCATCAAGCAGAGTAAAGATGGCTCTGGATTCCTCATCAATCTGATTGATTCGCCCGGACACGTGGACTTCTCCTCGGAGGTGACAGCTGCCCTACGGGTCACCGATGGAGCACTGGTGGTGGTGGACTGTGTGTCAGGTAAGACCTGAGTACATCCATTTTCCCTTTTTCGTAAATGTAGCCCATCAGCTTAGACATGTTTTGCCCAATTCAGATCTCTGGACTCTGGAAGGATCTACGAAGGGGACCTCACCTTTACACACACGATTGATATTGATCGAAATCTGTTCACTTGCTCGTCTTTAGCTAGCTGGGTATATTCGAATGTATCATTCTAGACATTAAGATCATTGACTGTGTTTGGGAGAACAGGTAATCGAATATACCCAGCTAGCTAAAGCACATGTAGTTTGAAAAAAGCATGTGAAGATTTATTCTTGCAGCTTGTCGAAGCAACAAACTTTTAAAACTTCAGAGTTGTAGAAAAATATTCCTGCAGCAAATCTCCATATTACAATGGAATCTGTAACATAGCTAAAAGTGAGTCACTAAATACTGAAAAATCTGTTAATATATTTAATTGTTGAAAAATTGTCTGTTAAAGGTCTTTTTTTCCTGACACTGACCAAAAGAATAACTTGTTCCTAGTGGTTGCTTAAAATGGAAATCAAATAAATGCAGGGTGCTCCATGTCTTTTTCATAGAGCTGTATGAAAGAGAGGAACTGGCATTAGTCCACGTAAAGGAAGGGATTTATACAGCTAATCGATACGTCTGTCTCAACAGGGGTATGTGTGCAGACAGAGACGGTGCTGAGGCAGGCTATAGCAGAACGAATTAAGCCCGTGCTGATGATGAATAAGATGGACCGGGCGCTGCTAGAGCTGCAGCTGGAGCCTGAGGAGCTCTACCAAACCTTCCAGCGCATCGTGGAGAATGTCAATGTGATTATTTCTACGTACGGAGAGGATGAGGGTGGACCCATGGGGAACATCATGGTGAGAATAATGGGGAAGTCATGGGGTTCAAATCAGAATCATTTATTGGCCAAGAGTGTTATCAAGCATACTGAGTAGTAAGTAGTGCAGAGTGCTCAAATAAAGGCAGAGAAGACATGAAGGGTAAAGGATGGTTGGTATAGCTCAGTGGGTAACACCACTATTCAGGGTGCCATCTCTACATGTGGGAGACTGGGGTTTGAATCCCAGTCTGGGTGACTATGCTCTGCTACACCAATAAGAGTCCTTGGGCAAGACTCCTAACACTATGTTGGCCTACCTGTAATCATTAACCTTGTAAGTCGCTCTGGATAAGAGCGTCAGATAAATGTAAATAAATAGTTTGATAAAATATTAAATGTACAGTTTTCCCCCTTACCCCAAATGTAGGTGATCATCCTGGACGTGTTTGATGTCTGAACTTGGCTTCTTCAGTTTTAATGTAGCTAACACGTACTGGGAGTAATGGAAGCTTTTATAGCCACAGTTGGTATCAATGTGTCCTTGTTGCGGTCTGAACAGTTTCTCTGTCTGTCTTAGATTGACCCAGTGGTGGGAACAGTAGGGTTTGGTTCTGGTCTGCATGGCTGGGCTTTCACTCTGAAGCAGTTTGCTGAGATGTATGTGGCAAAGTTTGCTGCTAAAGGTGAAGCCCAGCTGGGACCTGTGGAACGCTGCAAGAAGGTGGAGGACATGATGAAGAAACTGTGGGGGGATAGGTAAGGCACTCATGCATGTGCAAGGCCCCCAAAAAGTATAATCAATGGTTGGTAAACTGTAATGAAAAAAAAAAAACAATTAGTATTTTTTATAATTTAAAAAAACTATACAAATTATTAATTAATAATTATTTTCAGCACAAATTCAACTAGAGTAGAATTACAGCCAGACTGCACATAGAGCACTATAAAGCACAGAAGTGAAAACATCAAAGTCTGGGGGTACTTTTACGACAGTGATGCAGTTGAGCTTGTGTTTGATTTATGTCTACAACCTGCTTGAAAGATGATGCTCTAAAACATAACAACCACTTTTTGAAAGACCGAAAGCCAAAGTGTTGGCATGGTCCGATTTCTTTTCTAATACAATGAGCTTAATATTATTTTCAGGTATGGCATAATTACGTCTTTAGACCTACACCCTACTTACACATTTGGAACTTCTCTCTTATTCATTCTTTCTCATACTTACTTTTCTCTTACTTTTTCCATCAGGTATTTTGATCCAGCCACTGGAAAATTTAGTAAGACTGCTACTGGACCTGATGGGAAAAAACTACCTCGCACTTTTGCCCAGCTCATCCTGGATCCCATTTTTAAAGTAACCATCTCCTACTTTGCATTACCACTACACAGAACATCCTGGACAAATACAAAACACCTTATTTCACTACCCTCAATTCCCTTCGTGGCTTGATCCCATTATCCTGCCTATATTATGGAACATAATCAATAATCCAAGTCTGAAATCAGCATTAGAATTCCTGCAGCTAGCCAGTACACTTACATTTACAACTCAATGGCCTGGGAATGTTTGTGGGGGATCAAGAACCAAAAAGACAACAGGTTGTAAGTAGGGTAGGTGGAAACTTTTTATAAATGTATTTTTTATAACAGTATGTTTTGGTACTACAATACTTAAATACAACTATAAAAAAATTAATATAGATTTATATATATATATACATAATGTACATATGAACTTATACATATATTTGTTATATGCATCAAAACAATATAATTGTTTTGTCAGTGTTACAGCGCCATAATCTGATCACTTTAGCACTTTTCTGACCTAAAACCTTACAGGTCTGTTTTATACACTGCTGTATAATGCGTTGTAATAAGTCGAAGTGATTGCTAAGGCAGGCAAGTTACACATCCTCTAAACATCCTCTACACATTTGGCACTTTTCTGCAAACACTGGTGTGTAATTTCTATATATTTGCTGAATTTAACACAAAATATACACCAATCAGCCACAATATTATGACCACCTTAATGCATCTACACCATTATTTAGCCATTTTGTCATCCATTCACACCAGCACAACACACATTAACACACCATGTCAGTGTCACTGCAATACTGAGAATGATGCCTCCTCTGTGGAGGTCCTGTGGGGGTTCTGACCATAAAAAAACTAGAGTCTGTAATTGTAGAACTACAGGGTTTACCTGTGTGGTGAATGTCTGTGCTGAAAATATGGAGTAAAAGGTGTAGCTACATTGACGTGGTCATAATGTTGATATTGTCTGATCGGTGTATAATGTAACAGGTTTTGCTAATTTTGTTGACTAGTACTGTACCTCTCTGTATGAAGCAAACATTATATCATTGCTTTTCCCAGGTGTTCGATGCCATCATGAACTTCAAGAAGGAGGAAACAGCTAAGCTGATAGAGAAGCTGGACATTAAACTGGATCAGGAAGACAGGGATAAGGAGGGGAAGCCATTGTTGAAGGCTGTGATGCGCCGCTGGCTGCCTGCTGGAGAGGCTCTGCTCCAGATGATCACCATCCACCTGCCCTCGCCTGTCACTGCGCAGAGATACCGCTGTGAGCTGCTATACGAGGGGCCCGGTGATGATGAGGCCGCCATGGGTATGGCTCTTCTGTTATTACTATAGCTGCTGTTAAGGTGATGTCAAAGATATGAATGGTGTGCCGGTGTAAGTAGCTTGCCAAAACAGAGTAGTGAGAGAAAGATGTTCTCTCAAGCCTTGATTTATTCACTGTTAGCTGAACTGATATTTTTGATTGACCTTAGGGGATCAGTTAAGGTGAATTTAGTTTGGCAAAAAATAAACAGTTTATAAAAAATCAATATATTGCCACCAACATAATGAGACACAAATCAAACACTGAACGTGTTTGTGTTTACTGTATGTACATTTGCATGAGAAAGTTTCTGAACTCTTGGATACCTGAGATTTGGATTCCACAAAAACAGCTCCTGAAGTAATTGTCCTAATTATTGTTATAGAATAATAGTAAACTAATAGTTTTAACATAAATGATTAACACTGATTAAGCTATACTGCATAGATTTAAACATAGTACACATCTAGCATGTAACTTTTAGCTACTCCTCACTCACCATAATGTTATTTGTGTTCAACAATAGAAAAACAAAATGAATTAACAAACAAGCTTTAGCTGTTTGTCGAACAATACTTCATCACATCAAGACTGTAGATGTTGGCCTTTTTTTTGGTGAGGAAGGCAACAGTCTGGTGCATAAAGTTACTTCAATTCTTTAAAATATCGTATACTTTTGTCTGTACATTTGTCCAAAACTATAAAAGCAAACTTTAGACAAGCATCATGTTTTGGCTGATCAATGGCATATAAGGAAAACAGATTTATTGGAATAATAGATTTTATGGCAAATTAGTCCTTGAGCAAAATGATAACAAGAGAACGTGATATTGCATGATAAGACTATGAAATGGAATTGACTGTTATATCATTTGTGTCTTTTGGTGGTAGTAGCTGCTGGACACACTGCATTACTAACAGTCTGACTGCATTAAACCGAATGATTTATTTTTTTTGTTCTCTCAGGAATTAAAAACTGTGACCCTAAAGCTCCTTTGATGATGTACATCTCTAAGATGGTGCCCACATCTGATAAAGGCAGATTTTACGCATTTGGCCGTGTCTTCTCTGGATGTGTGTCTACTGGGCAGAAAGTACGAATCATGGGACCAAACTTCACTCCAGGAAAAAAAGAAGACCTCTATCTTAAACCTATCCAAAGGTCAGCACAGTCGCAACTTCACAACAGAAGTGCTGCAGATAGAAAAAAATACAACTGTCTGGCTTTTAAGAATGTTTAAAATCATTCAAATTTATTTTGATGATAAGTTTCATTTTAAACTTGTAACACGTTTTACTCCCATCATTTTACACTATAATATATTAAGTAGCATAGCAACAATAAAATTATTTATTTATTTATTTTTTGCTGAAGAAAGGAAGGAACGCCTGAAAATATGCTGTGTTATGGACAAACATCTGAAACTCACTGTGTAGATGAGGCATGAGTCTGATCTATATATATGTTCTATGTCTTGCTCGTCCTCTGCAGGACTATCCTGATGATGGGGCGTTATGTAGAGCCAATAGAAGACGTGCCCTGCGGGAACATTGTGGGCCTGGTCGGTGTGGACCAGTTCCTGGTTAAAACAGGGACCATCACTACGTACGAACAGGCGCACAACATGCGTGTGATGAAGTTCAGCGTTAGTCCTGTGGTGCGTGTGGCTGTGGAGGCCAAAAACCCTGCTGACCTGCCCAAACTGGTGGAGGGATTGAAGCGACTGGCCAAGTCTGACCCCATGGTGCAGTGCATCATTGAGGAGTCAGGAGAGCACATCATTGCTGGAGCCGGAGAACTGCACCTGGAGATCTGCCTGAAGGACCTGGAGGAGGACCATGCCTGCATTCCACTTAAAGTGAGGAAAGAGGAGATATAGCTTATAAAGTGGAAGTGGGCATGGGGTTGGGACACAGTATAGTATGGGCTGTGTAGTTTATACTGGTAGTCTTTTTATCCAATAACATTTCAGTCATTTGGCCCTGGTACAGTGATCCCTTTGACTGTGCTTTCGGATTACTCCTGATGTGGTTTTGTAGTTGCTTTTTAGGAGTAATTGACAGTGAGGTTGCAGAAGGTAAAACTAACTTGTCTACTGCCAGCACTGTGCAATAGGTGCAGTTTTTGTTAACTACCACTAGATGGCATCAATGTTTCTCAAAACAATTTAGGGGGGGAAATGTGATCATACAAGTTACTGGTTCTGTATCTGTATCTAGTGACCTAACTGTAACAATTACTAATAGATCATTTCACAAAAAAAATCAACACTGTTTTATTTATGTATATACGGTACTGTGCAAAAATGTGAGACCACGCTTTCTTATCTTCCAGTGAAATAACCATTAAATACAAGTTATTTTTCAGGAAAAAAGCAATATTTAGCAGACAAATACTCACAAGCCTAAACAACGTAATACACTGCCTAGCCAAAATAAAGGCTGCACACTCTTATATATTTGATTGGACAGCCTTTGAATTTCTAAAGACTTTTAGAAAAACTTTTTAAGGGCAGGACTTTCATGGATAGTTCATGTGTGAAAATGATTCCTTGTGCTCCCTAATCCACTCTTTTACAATTCAAGCCCAATCAATCTCAGCATTGTTATCCTGGAGTATGCCTGTGCCATCAGGGAAGAAAAAGTCCATTACCTGGTCATTCATATGGTCAGCTGACCTGATTTATTCCCATAGAATGTTGCTGAACCTCTACCTTAAAGACTGAAACACTCATAACACTGCATCCAGAAGCTTGTGCTGAGCACTATGTATGATGGGTGCATCGCCTTACTGGCTTAGCTTCTTACACTGACGCAGCCATTGCTTTGGAATAGAATAAATTTCCTCAGATCACATGAACTTTTTCTTTGCTCCAGAATCCTATCTTTGTACTCCAGACGGAATCCTTTTTTTTTTTTTACTGATTAGCGTAATTTCCTAATTTTGTCAGTTTATTTATTTATTTTGGAAATTGTAAAACGTGTAACTTATCATTATTATTATTATTATCATTATTATTAATAATGTGTGAGTATATTTGTCAGCACCTCTAAGGTTCAGTCTTACAAGTGATTTGGCAGCTGCACATCCTTTCAGACTATTGAGGTATTGAGTTGTCTTTTCACAGTGGACAGATGGACAGAACACCTGTGAATGTTTTCAGATCTTAAGAAACAGTGGCGCTTGATTTTCTCCACTTGTTTTATTATTGTGACAATTTTGCTGGTCTACCAAGCATGGTTAAGATAGGAGTCACATTTTTTTTACTGTACTGTATGTATGCTAAACAGGTGAAAAGTTATCACTTGTCACGTGGATCACGTCATGTTGCCTTTAAAAAATAAAAGCAATACAAAATAAAAGTAATGATGACTTCATGTGAACAGCATCTGTAAAAAGACCAGGAGAAATGGAGAAATTGGGGCTGTTTGTAGAAAGCAGAACCTGCCTCTTCAATCTCTTTTTCTATTTGTCTGCAGAAATCAGACCCAGTTGTGTCCTACAGAGAGACAGTGAGTGAAGAGTCGGATCAGATGTGTCTTTCGAAATCTCCAAACAAGCACAATCGCCTGTACATGAAAGCCCGGCCTTTCCCTGATGGGCTGGCCGAGGACATCGAGAAGGGGGATGTGTCAGCCAGACAGGAGCTAAAGGCCCGCGCCCGCTACTTGGCAGACAAGTACGAGTGGGAGGTGACTGAGGCTCGCAAAATCTGGTGCTTTGGGCCAGATGGGACCGGACCCAACATTCTGGTGGACGTGACTAAGGGTGTTCAGTACCTCAACGAAATCAAAGACAGTGTGGTGGCTGGCTTCCAGTGGGCCACCAAGGAGGTGAGGTGGATAAACTCGCTTCTTTTATTACACCACTAGTATTTCAAGTGACAGTATGAGGAACAATCTAAGGTATACATTTATGACCTATTATCTCAGATGTACTTAGTAAGCCAACATACATTATATGGACAATTATTTTGGGACATCATGCAGGCATTACATCAACAGCAGCTTTTATGGCATCCCATTCTAAAACCTTAGGCATCAATATGGAAGTGTTCCCCCCTTTTCGACTGTAACAGCTTCCACTTCCGTTCTGGGACGGCTTCCTACAAGATATAGGAGTGTGTCTTTTGCCTGTTTATCCAGAAGAGCGTGTGTATGTGGTGGGTCACTGATATTGTATGAGAGGGCCAGTCAAGCTCTTTCACACTCACCATGCCTTCCACAAAGCTGGAAGCATACAGTTGTCCAAAATGCCCTGTAATGCTAAAGCATTAAGGTTTCCTCTGACTGGAAGTGGGGGACTGCGGCCAAACCCCCCAAAACAACCCCATAGCATTACCCCTCCTATGAGCACAAACTTGCTGCACCAGTGATATCGTATTACAGTACCATGCTCGAATTCAGTAAGGTCTGTAGATGGTAGAAAAGGCAATGGTAGAAAAAGGTTCTTTGTTTGATACCTTTAGGTTATAACTTTAGGTTCCCTAAAAAGCTTTCAGTGGATTATAAATGTGGTTATAAATGAAACCACATTTGTTAATGAGATATGGGAGTGTGAGAAACATTTTAAAAGTTTAAGGAGCCTCCATATAATGTAAAGCTTCTATGAAAAAACCCTTGAATTGATACATGCTCTTTGGAGTGCTACCAAATTTTCATCTTTAATTTTTTTTTTTTTTGAAAAGCTATTAAACTAACAAACATGGTTTGATATTAAAGATTTAATAATAATGGCATGACTCAAAGAACCATTTGGGGCAGTTGTTAACTTGTAAGAGTATCATTCTTTGTTAGCTACATTAGACTTGTAGCTTCAGTACAAAACTAAAAAAGTAAACGCCAGACACCAAACATGTCTTAGCTGATGGATTACATTTGAGTTAAGAGGAAAAATTGATGTTAGATTCAGCTGCCACTGTAAAATCTTTGGTGTTTTGAGTGGCTTCAATGCTGCAGCTTTACATACTGATATACTGTATGAGGAGAGTTGTTATACCCTGCCCCCAAGTGGCGTAACAGGTTAAGACAGACAAACGAAATAGTGGTTTTCACTGCTGCGGGGGTTCAAATCCCACACTAGTGTTCAATAGCAGTACTGGCAGGTCTGTGATGAAAAATCATGCACCACGCTGATGAACTGATGGACAAACTTTACCACAGTATCTGAGACCTGCACAGACCTCATTTTAAAATCTGAACCATGTTTAGATAAAAACATAAACCTTGGCTTCTGAACATCAGTTCAGGTTCTGCATGTTAGTTTCACACAGGTCAAGCACTGTAAAACTTCAAACATAGAACTTTTATCCCTCTGTTTTCAGTAATTAGACTTGATCCTCATTAGAAATCTTTAGTTTAAATTGGAACCTTTGCTGTGTCATTGCAGCAATTCATGCGTAGAACAGTGCCTCCTACAGGTGCGGTAGTGTAAATCATGCCAATACCCCTTCTGTTCAGCCTAAGCTTTTTGGCAGACAGTGCTTACGATGCAGTGACTTTTGTATACAATATGAAATCAAATGAACATTTTTACTTTTTTTATTTTTACTTACACTGTTTACACTTTTACCACAGATGTAAGTGATCAGCCAAAATATATTTGATATCCAAACATAAAAGCTTCTTCCTCTCTGGGCTCTGAGACGCACAAGCAGTGGAAGCTTTCATTCTAATTATTTTAATGTTTAAAAAGGCCATCAGAACTGAGCGTTTTACGGCCTACATTTTCATATAACTCCTTTTTTCTTGACTACAGGGAGTGCTGTGTGAGGAGAACATGCGCGCTATACGCTTCGACATTCATGATGTGACGCTGCATGCCGATGCAATCCACCGTGGTGGGGGTCAGATCATTCCCACTGCCCGTAGGGTGCTGTATGCCTGCCAGCTGACGGCTGAACCCAGGCTCATGGAGCCCATCTACCTGGTCGAGATCCAGGTCAGTGTCATACTCCTACGTACTAAAGGCCTGGTTTAAATGACTAACAATTAAGCAAGCCAATTACGAGCCAAGCATTCAGACTACAGCCAGGTCCATTTAGTAGGCCCATGCTTTGACTGCTGATGTAACGCATGCAGAATTTGACATTTTACTGTGTTAATATAATAATCATGCTGATTTTATACCCTAGCATGATGTGATTGTGTTAGTGCCCGTGTCTCAACAGTTTTGGAAGACGTTGCAGGTGTCAGTTTAACAATAAGTGTATATTTATCAAACACATTGAAACTGGTAAAGTAAAATAGTTAATGTCTTTGTGCATTTTTAATTTAATTCAGGTCAGAGTATATTTAGAAATCAGTGTGTATATAGTACCTAGTGTTTATGGTCTTAGATCCCTAGTAATTAGTGCTTCCCGTGTATGCCATAGTAATTACCCTTTATTTAGTACTTATCGTAATTAGCATTCTGTAAATCTATGTTTACCCAGGTTTAGCAATCAGTTCTCCAATCGTGTTCTCCAATAGTGTAGTGCCAGTTTTGTGCTGTAAACCAGGGGCTAACTGGGGTCTAATAATACCATACTGTGATTTCCTCTCTCAGTGCCCAGAGCAGGTGGTGGGGGGCATCTATGGTGTGCTGAACAGGAAGAGAGGTCATGTGTTTGAGGAGTCTCAGGTCATGGGGACACCCATGTTCGTCGTCAAGGCCTACCTGCCTGTCAACGAGTCCTTTGGTGAGTGAGAGGTTCTAACAGTTAGCAGAGTTGTGTAGAGTTGTAGGGCCGGAGTGGCAAAAAAAGACCACAGTGAGCTTTTCAAGTAATCTTAAATGGACTTGCTTAGGTGTTAGACACTGTATGTAGCTCCGGTGTCAGCTCTGATGTCTCGCTTTGTAATTAATAAGGGGTGTTGTTGCTAGCTCCTAGATCCTGAAGGATAAGTAGTTTTTTATTCTGTAAATCTTAGTAAATTCTGTAAATACCTGGTTATTAGTCTGTTCTACTTCAATTCTTTCCGTGTCTCCAGGTTTCACAGCTGACCTTCGCTCCAACACAGGCGGTCAGGCTTTTCCACAGTGCGTGTTCGACCACTGGCAGGTTCTCCAGGGTGACCCCAAAGACCCTACCTCAAGGCCTTGCCAGATCGTCGCCGAGACACGCAAACGTAAAGGTCTGAAAGAGGGCATCCCCCTGCTCGACAACTTCCTGGACAAGTTATAATAGACAGTTAATACACATTACTTCTTTAATCTCTTCCACCACCAACCACTATTCCACCTCTACCTCTTTATTCCTCTTTTCCATTCCTCCCTGGCACTGCACTTTCCTCCCTTCCTCCCACCCTGTCCTTCCTTCAAGTATAGCGGTAAAGGCAGGACTGTACATAGCACTAAAGTACCATGACACATTTCCACAATGGAAACAAGTACTGTGGCAGATTATGAAGTTTAAAGTGATTGAAAATGCTTGTAAATCTTAATAAACTATAAATAAAATTCCATGATCACTGATTATTATGGTTTGTGGATTGCTTCACTAAACATAATGACATTGATTAAATTAGCTTGGTTAATGCACACTCAGTTTACTCCTTAATACACTGCTAAAAAAAAATAAAGGGAACACTTTGAAAACACATCAGATCTCAATAGGAAGAAAATCATGCAGAATATCTTTCCTCATATAGACTGGGTAATGTGTTAGGAACGAAAGGATGCCACATCGTTTGATGGAAATGAAAATGATCACCCTACAGAGGGCTGAATTCAAAGACACCCTGAAAATCAAAGCGAAAAAATGATACAGCAGGCTCGTCCATTAAACCCAAACTCCATTGCAGCAACTCAAAATGGTACGCAGTAGTTTGTATGGCCTCCACACGCTCCTAATGGGACAACGGATGGTGTCCTGGGGGATCTCCTCCCAGATCTGGACCAGGGCATCACTGAGCTCCTGGACTGTCTGAAGTACAACCTGGTAGCGTCGGATGGACCGGAACATGATGTCCCAGACGTGTTGTATTGGATTTAGGTCAGGCGACCCGGTAGGCCAGTCAATGGTATCAATTCCTTCATTCTCCATGAACTGCCTGCATACTCTCGCCACGAGGCCGGGCATTGTTGTGCACCAGGAGGAACCCAGGACCCACTGCACCAGCGTAGGGTCTGACAACGGGTCCAAGGATTTCATCCTGATACCTAATAGCAGTTCTGTGCGACCTTCCAGGGATATGCCTCCCCAGACCATCACTGACCCTCCACCAAACCGGTCATGCTGAATGATGCTGCAGGTGGCATAACATTCTCCACAGCGTCCCCAGACCCTGTCACGTCTGTCACATGTGCTCAGGTAAAACCTGCTCTCATCTGTTGAGGTGTTAAGGACCTTCTACAGCCTTGTCTAGCTCTCTTAGAGTAACTGCCTGTCTCCTGGAATCTCCACCGTACTCTTAAGACTGTGCTGGGAGACACAGTAAACCTTGTGGCAATGGCACATATTGATGTGCCATCCTTCAGTAGTTGGACTACCTGTGCAACCTCTGTAGGGTCCAGGTACCGCACCATGGTACTAGTAGTGATGCTGACCCAAGTCAACTGCAAAACTAGTGAAAAATCAGTGGGAAAAGATGAGGGGGGACAAAATGTCAATGACCTCGTCCTTTTAAACCATTCCTGTTTTGGGGGGGTGTCTCATTGTTGCACATATGTGCTGTGAAAACACTGTGGCACATGGTGTTTCCTCAGTATGTTTAAGTCCAACATGTTAAGCAGAACTTGTGGACAAAAATAAATAAAAAATAAAAAAGTTTATTTGAATAAAAAAACTTATTTTGATCAGTATTTTGCATGTTACTGTATTTGTTTATTTTTTACAGTCTTTTAAAAAGCCAGCTAGTTTATCTACTCCCCAACGGTATCTTTACCAAGACCATGTATAGGTTATGGGTCTTTTAAGTTGATTTTTTTCCCCATTATGTATCCACCATTATTCAGAGCATGACAAAGCTGTAAGGCCTTTTCACACCCCTTCTGTTCAAATGAAGCTTTACAGTAGAAAAAAAGTTTTAAAAACTGAAACACAAACAACAATATAATCTGTTACATCAGAGCTCATGGTTGCTGTTTCACATTTGTTCATTTTAACACTCTGAAGCACAGGCCCAAATTCTACCCCCCACAAACACAGTGCTGCAAAGTCAGTGGATCTCCTCAGCTACAGTCCCTGCGGTTCTCATGTGAACTACACCTGTAAAATTGACTTGGTGTGGAAAGAGTTCCTGATGACAAAACATTGAGTGCTGAAGTTTTTCCTGTGTCTGCACTCCAGTGGGACACTTCAGACTGCAAGCCTAAATCCAATGGCATTTTTTTTTGCCAATGTGATTTTTGCTAAATAAACCAAACCACATTCAGAGGAGGCTTAAAATGCAACTCTCACAATGCACCAAACAGCAACACAGAAGTGCTGGGAATGCTAAGTAGTTACTGAAGCCTACAAAGTCGGATAGGTTGGTGATGTCTGGGCACACAATGCTCACAATTTTTCATTAGTTTTATGGCCATAAACCTTCTGAGCCCTGTTTTTATAGTTTGCCTGAACACTGATTACTTAAAGATTATTCATAAAAAACTTGCACATCATCATCATCATCATCATCATCCATTATGACAGTTCTAATCATGACATGTCAACATGCAAATTTGATTTCAGATACAAAACAAACAGCAGGTACAAACAAAGTTTATTTATAATGCTACTCGTTATGCAGCCCTAATATTTCCCCTCGCCCAGAAATTAAATATATAACCAAGAAAAAAAAAAAAAAGGAAAAACAGCTTTTCTGTGCACAGTTCATATACGGTTCGCCTTACATTCATAACCAGGTTTTACAAACATATTTAGCATTAGTTAAAATGAATAACACTTGCATATGCATTTAACAGCCATTGTTTGAAAGCTTTTTTTCTTTTCACACACACGAGGTGTTGTCAGTACTTTACAGTTTTATCCCGGTTACAAAGAATGAAACCCCAGTCTTGCCCTCACCTGATAAGGCAAGGCAAAACAACCAGTTCTACACATGAACCTGTTCAGTTACAGAAGAATTAGTGATAAAACAGTCACCTTACACCCAGTCTATTCTGCACGGTGCTGAGACATCTGTGAGTTTATTAATACTACACAAGGGATGATTATGTTTTAAGTTATTAAAGATGTGCAAGGAAACCTTCGCCATTGAACTTAAAGGCACCCAAAGAATAAGTGGCCGCAAATGAACCAGACTGCCTCCCAAGCAATAAAAGTGGAAGTGACTGCTGGTGACGCATTTTGCTGGATAAACATGTTGTTCTAATATTACTCACTAAAGGTGGACGAAGGCATTGTTGGGCATCTTTATAACTCCTAACACATCCATGAAGGTTCACATTCTTTAGGTGAACTAGAATACATTTCAACAGCGGGATACGTGACAATCTATAAACTGATGTGTTTGCACTAGCCTGTAGGATGACCCACTTTGAATGAAGTCACCACTGAGATGAAGATTCAATACATTAGGCACAACTAAAGCAGAGAGTGGATACTCCACACTGTGCATGCTAGTTCACAAAACAGGCTAATGTGACCTACAGAACTGCATGCATAGCTTAGAACGATTTGGGATGGTTTCGCCTCCTAGAATCGACTACACTGATCTATCCATGCTCCACCCACTAACGCTTTCCCCCTTCTCAAAATACATACATCTGAAACTTAACTTCTTTTATTATTATTAATAATAATATGAATACTAATAATAGTAGTATTAATAATAACAGTAATAATATGGACAAACTAACTGGATAAGCAGAAAGTTCAGAAGGCTCAGTTTAGTTTTTAGTACAGGTAGCATGGCTTAAAGGGAAATTCCACCAGTTGTTCTAAAGTTCAACATAATTAAATGGTTACAGAAAAAACAAAGTCATTCAAAAATGGTTTAATATGAAAAGCTTAGTTCCAGAGAAACTAGCCAGAATCTGGTACAGATCAACAGTGATGATAGGAACCAGATGTCAGAGATGCTTAATGCTTCCATAAAGGGCTAAAAAGGTTTACCAATAACGGACACCTGATGTTAAACACACTTTCATGACAAAGTTTCTAATAAAAACATTGTTTGCTTCTTGTCACAGTGGAGAGGTACATGCAGTGCATTCTAAGGTTAACAGTCCCCTCATGTTTTTGGATTTTGCACTATTCTAACCATTACCTAAATGCACAATGCATTTTAATTCAGAAAGCCTGTAGGTTTTGAATACTAACTAAAATGGCTGTGTGTGTTGTAGACATCAGGACCCCTGGTTCCCATCACCACAACTGTAAAGACGTCAGAGCCCTTAAGTTTCTCTACAATAAGCCATTTCACACCAAACTACTCTGATGGGTTTTCATTACATCAGGAATTACATGGATGTTTTGAAAAATCTGTGGAACTCCCTTTCAAGTGGCTCGAAGGGATTTGCTGACAACATTCTCCCTCCCTGAATGTGACTGGTGGCACTTTTCTGTAAAGCTTCAACCTCAGAACACCTGCTGCTGAAAGACAGTTATGGGCAGAGCATGTATAGATAAGTCAATGCTTGTCAAGCGGAGACATTCTAATCAAGCACATTATTTTGGCACAGTAGGCAAGGGAACCCGACAGCCCAGAACTCGCCTATGTTCTAGACTGGCTTCATTCTCTAAGGTTACTTCGCTGGCTGGTGTAAATAGGTGCAACGCAGACACTGTAACTCCAGTTCAAATGACACCTCATCCACAAAGCAGGTGCAGGTTGTTTTTAGTTTGAGGGCAGTTTTCATGTAACTCCCATTTAAACTCACACTGTATTAGCTGTTACAGACAATCCAGTCTCCGTTCCAGTTAAACAGCTTCCAGGTCGGTCATACCAGTATAAAAAGTGACTTGTTTACAGTCTGCAGGCTCTATTACATCAATGTGGACCTTTAACGTGAGGACAAAGCACTCTCCTTCGGAAAAGTCCATATTTTTTCTTCTCAGTTATCACTAATGCAAGCAGTTTAACTCTGCTCCCGCTTTACAGGAGCGGCTTAGTAGATGCAGTCTCTATGTGGTGGCGCCATCCACAACACTACTCACCAGTCTCAGTTTCAAACAGTTTTAGTGCATTAGACAAAATAACAAATTCACCAGTGAGCTTTTTCCAACACAGCTCATAGTGACCCTCTACTTCTAAGACTCTGAAAAACCTGAAGGTCACTATGTGTAAAAGATGACCTCAGGTATCTGTCCATCCTCAACAGAAGTGCCATTGTTGTTGCCAGCAGCGTAGCAGAAGGTGAAGCAGGTTTTGGTGCCAGAGCCTGAAGACTCGTGGGTAACCTTCCGCATGCCTTTGGTACCATAGTGCGAGTCTGGACCCTGAGAGAGCACACAAAAAAAAAAAAACACTCTGTCCATTAACCAGCTTCTGAGCAGTTTTAAAATGTAGACATCATCATTTCAATATCACATGCTAATTACCACATTTTATTAAAGCTAATCAATTAGTAGGGGTGCAGAATGCATTGATGCCCTGCGACATGCTTGCGATGTGATGTGGTGTTTCAGCTGCATCCATTTTATACAAAAAGTGTAATATTCTAACATTCTATACAGTACGCTGCTTTTTATTGGCTTAAATGTAGCTTTACGTTGATGCTGTATTGTTCGTTATCTACAGTCGTATGCAAACTTTTGAATACCATTAGTCAAATCACAATTAGTAGATTTTTTTTTTTAGAATATTAATAGAATATTTGCAATATTAGTTTGTGAAGAGGTAGTAAACCTTTTAATTAACTTGCCGATTACCAGCTCACCCCGCTGGCATTCTATAATACTCCACGGTTACGAAAGGGTGCATTACGCCCATCACTGCATATTACAATCAGTTCATATAATATTGATATAATAGTTGATATTATAATAATAATAATAATAATAAAAAAAACACTGCAAAAACTTAAATAGCATCAAAACAACGGTGCTCCTCTTACACTTGGGCTGAATTTCAAACAAAGCCTTGCTCCGTACACAATGCACTAAGCACCCCCCTGCATCCCATTAGTACAGTGTATATACAGAGGTGGTACATGGTCAATAATAATAATAATAATAATAAATCAATCAATAAACTAAACATCTAAAATACTTTTTTTATTTTATTTAATATTGTTGTGGAAAAGAATCCATTCCTTCTTAAATGGAATTGCAGTTACATTCAGTAATGCCCATTAAGGCGGACCAGAAAAGTTGAACAGAAGCTGGCAAATACACAAGATTACATCCAACTTTCAAAAGAATTCTGACTGCACTGACTACAGTACATCACTTGATTGTCCTCCATTAGCCTACAGATGAAACTAGCTGAACTTTACGTTTATGACTGTAATCTATAGCTACTCAAAATTAAATAAACTCTGCCATGTCCCTTGTATCATCAGCTCTAGACACTGTGTGGGTAATATAAGCCTAGGTTAATAGAGCATGGACAGAGACAATGATAAAGTGAGAGCTCTAAATTATGTATTACCAAATTAAGGCCATGGATTTAACGCTGACTCAACCCTGTCGCTTTCTTTGGACTCCTCTCTCATTGGTTTATTTTCTTCTTTTTCCTGCATGTTCACTGCAGGGACATGTAAGTAGCTAATTGCAGGTTCACACCTCCCCTGCCTGAATAACACTGCCTGAGGTAAAAATACATAAACAAATACAAAAACAAAGATATGCTATAGCTAAAGTTATTTTAAGCTATTTCTGATTGAAAGATCTGAAGCATAGATTCAAATAACACTCGTTGGATATTGTAAGTATTATAATTGAAGTTTGTGATACTAATAATGGAGTTGTTTAGCATGTTTACGATCTTTTAACCTGTTAGCTAGCTGACCAGCCCAGTTCTACTAAAGAAAATAAGTTATCAGCTCTTCAGTTTAAATAAAAACAAGTTCCTACTTCAGCAGTTCACTAGATAATCCATGCAAGCAGCATTAGTCAAAGATTATTCCATTACCAGCACAGAAATTTATAATGACGTTGTGCAGTAGTACAGAGTTCAGTTATTGTGACATGATTAAAAGTGCACGTGTATTGTGTATTCTGGAGACATCATGTCCGAAATAATTTGCTCAGTTATGCTAATCCAATCAAATCACTGTGATGGCAGGATTAAATAAAGATTAAACAAATCAACTCACAAAATATCATTAGAGTGATCAAGTTCCCTTATCAGTCTGTTATTGTTTTTATTTGTGTATCATTCAACTTGCCAGCAAATTACTAACCATGGCAAAGAGCAAGAAGGAATGAGGAAGAACTGGAGGCATTGCTTTTGTCTTTTAAGGCACTCAGCAAGTCCTACCTTAAGAGTAGCGCAGGCTGTGTAGTTTACATTGGGCAGGATTTCCACCGGCTCTTTAAACATAACCCGGAAGGTGTTAGCTGACCCGTCACAGCTGAAACCCGTGTCATTTTGACCGAGAACTGTGTTACTGTCTGTGTGAATGATCTGAGAAAAAGAGATTCAGACATTTAAATGAAATTAATTTAAAAAGGTTAACATACAGATTAACACAAATCAGTTTTACTGTCGTAATGAACCGTTAACTAATCAGTGTCATGGTCTTGTTAAGAATATACTATTAATTTACAATAATAATAATAATAATAATAATAATAATAATAATAATAATATTTTACAACCTACAATCTAAATATCTCAATGTTATTATTCTCATAAAACACTTATTTAACCCACAAGCCACTCTTAACATTAGACACACGCCAGACTGTACCTGTATGTTGACCTGATAGTCTGTGGGTCCATGTATAGAACCATACAGTCCAAAACCGACGACAAATATTCTGTGGTTTACTGAGAACCTGTGGCAGGAGAAAGAAAGAAAGAGGAGAAGTATGATATATGAAATACTTACAGTATCTTTACACACAGTAAAATGTAACTGATATTTCTTCAGCAGCACCTCTGTGTAGATCATAAAAAGATTTAGTAAGGTTTGCTGAACCTTACCATCATATACAAAACAATGAACCGTTCACATTGTTGGAATACCACAAACCTCTCCTGATCTTAGAGATTTGAAAATAACCGAGGTTCACGTAAGTGAGTGTAAACGCTACTTAAAGGTGGACAGAAAGCATGAAACTGTCTGCAACTGAGAAACGAGAGACACACAAACTATACATGCCAGACTGCCAATAATGAAATAACCAAAATATATAAAGCTGATATGTCTAGGAGACCATCTAAGATGTCCATTCTAAGATGAAAGCGTTTCTAGTGTCTTATACTTCAAGCACCAAACTGCAAACAAATTATATTACTGAGTTGAAGTAACTGTTTTGAGCTCATGTCATTTTTTTTAAGTCTTGAATATACTACTTTCCTTTGTGGACTGTTTTCTAACCTGAGCAAACAACTTATTTTTGTCCCTCTCAGTTTTAAACAAACTTGTACTCTTACTGCTAAGCATGTGACAGCACTGCAATCCTATATATGTGCTGCTAATTAAATCAGTTTTAACAAAAGAAAGATGTCTGGCTTTTTTAGTCCATTTCACGGCGATCAGTTTAAAGATCTTGATGGAATTTGAATGGGTTGAGAGAAGTTTTGGGCATGTATTTACAGAAAACTATTTGACTACTGACATCTAGTGTTTGGCACTTACATTAGCCAGTTACTAGCGTTACTAATAAGGAACAAATCCCTATGGTTTGGCTATATACCACCAACACCTTGATCCACCCGACCCCACACCCCACCATATACTGTATATAAATAATGTTTAATCAGTTACTTTCCTTTACAGTCAACGACACAACACAGTCTAAAGCCAAACACAGAATCTCAAAGCTATAGTTAAGTGTTAATGTAATAAACTAACAGACAAGCTTTTAGTGCAGCACTCTGAACATGTTTTAGTCAGAACGATTCTACACATGCCGGTGCTCAATAACTCTAGCTGTTGTTCAGTTAGTATTTGTATACTTCCGCTCACCTAATGCGGTCGCTGGTTCCGCTGTATCCCCAGCGGCTCTCCACCTGGCCAAAACGTGTGATGCTACACTCTTTCCCACGCAGGCAGCAGCGCGGCCGGTCAATGAACTCCACGCGCGGTTTGGGGTTCACTGTAAAGTGCAGGAACAGACTGACCACCTCTCGATCCGTCAAGATGCCTGACTGCGCTGGACCTATACACAGCAACATTCAAACACATTTACACCACTGGAGGAGGAAAAAGAATGTGAATTAATGACTACAGTAACCCAGTGGTTCCCAATCCTGGAACCCACTGCCGTGCACTATAATAAAAAGTGTTTTCCATCATCCAACCCTCCCACTCAGCTAATTACTAATACTTCATGACCTGAATCAGGTGTGTTAGAGCAGGGAACGCATGAGCCCCCCGGGCAGGGGGGTGGGTCCCCAGAGCTGGGATTGAGAACAACTGGGTGTAATCCAAAAGTGACTGGCATGATGCGGTGTACCTGCAGCAAACTCCTCTATGGTCATTAAAGGGAAGCGGATGAGGGTGAGGGCTTTACCCAACACGCGTCTTTTGTTCTCGGGTGTGGGCTGGAGCTGCTGACGATGTGCCTCGGCTTCAGCCCAGCGTACCGCGGCACCAAACAAGCGCACCTCTCGCACGCCCAATGTGTCCCGCTCGAGCACAGCAACTAGAGTGTCTGTGAGGGACAAAAGCACAAAAGAGGATGCTTAAAAACGGCCACTAAGTAACACACACATACAAAACAAGGTTTACTGTTATATTAATTGCAGGAAATACAAAATCTACAGAGGTAAACCACGCTTAGTCAATGTTTCTCATTAATCATAACCTGTTTCTGCTGATGATACTCCTCTAAGAGATGCCTAAAAAGCTTGCAGAAAACTAGCCAAATAGCCATCACTACTTCCATTGTATTCCTGCTTGCATTTTGGAACAGTGCCAGCAGGTTCTCTAGAATAAGATTTCCTGGTTTAAAGACTAGGAAAGCCTCTTGCAGACAGGAAGCCAAATATCTAACTTCTAAGAAATAATTGCACTAGTTGTCTTCCAAGCAGCAATACAATGGACAGAATAAGTGACTAATGACAAAAAGACAGATAAGGAATGACAACAAACTCTGGGCTCAAATTATACAGTCACTGCTTTCCTTAGGGTTTAGTTTGATGACTTAGGTAAGTGTCAAATATGTCAAATTCATAATTCTGCCAAATCAATGAGTCTGAAAGATACATCATTGCACTACAAAATCATGTACATGACAAGTGACATTAAACTCCAAGATGCCCCTTTTCCAGTCATTTCCAGCTAGAGCTCTAAACCAGTGTTCCCCAACCTTTGTCCTGGAGGCACACTGGCCTGCACATTTTTCTGCACCCAACACAGCTGATCCAGCAAATAAGCTCATTACCAATCCCTTACTCTATTGAAGTGAGTGTTTTGAAGCAGGAAAAACACAAAAATGTGCAGGGCAGTGTGACTCCAGCATCACAGTTGGGAAACTCTGTTCTAAGCTATTTAGTAAAAACATATCTGAAAATATTTGGCTACTAATATGTGACTCATATTGCTCTCTCAACACATACAATCTCACCTACCCAGATCTATATCTGTGAAGCCCTCCGCTGCCAATGCATCACCAGTGTTCTTATCAATGTTCTCAAGACACAAACTAGCCAGCTGGGGCTCATCAAAGAGTCGTGCCTGATGAAACAAATATGATTAATAATCACCACCATCATCTAATGACAACAAGACAAACTGAAGAACAAAAATAAGCAAAACGTCCCAAATAATAATTAAAAAATTAATTATTTGTCCCAAATAAAGCAAATAGAACAACAAACATAAAAACTAACTGTCTCGGCCCTACTTCAAATGTGTGGATAAAAGGATTACACAAAGAGTCATACCTGTGTGAGGAGCATAAAGGCATTGTCAGCACGCAGGTTCTTCTTGAGGAACTCCACACAGTGGGCCTCCAGGGCTGGAACAGCATATTTTTTTGCTGTGTACAAAGTGGTCATCACAGTCTCAGGCCCAATCTGGACCTCATCAGAGTACAGGAACCTGGAAATCGCAAGCATTCGAGCGTTACTCCAGGAAATGCTACCAATAGATTAACGTAGTTACTATAATTCAAACATTCCTACAGATATAAATCGTTGTCTCACTTTAGCAAGGCCAGGAAAGCAGCAGGTTCAACATCAGGCAGCTCTATTTCTGTCGAAGTGGTGGCCATGCCACCGTTAAACATGGCATCAAACACAGCACTGCCAACTGCCAAAACAAACCTACAAAAATAATAATACAGACAAGAAAATGTCAGCTACGTATCCCTTAAATTTGAACAACCTAAGCTTCTGTAGTGTGTTATGCAGCATTTTGTGCATGTAAACTGTGTTACACACAGCGTTATAAAGCCCAAAATATACACCAGAGGAAGAAACTCTCTCCCACAGAAACCACTTTTCTCATCTTCCGCATTATTATACTCTGTAACAAGGTGAATGCACAGTATGTGCAGAACACACGCTGGGCCCATGAGGGTCTTAAAGACACAAGGGCTCCAAATAAGCTTCACAGATTGAGGGTAAATGCAGATGGACAGTATTAGAAAAATATTGTGTTTTGGGAAGACTGAAGCATGTAGATATATACTTATATAGTAGACCCCAAAAATAAATTATGGACACTCAAGAAAGCAAGTATCATACGTCCACTTTGAGAATAACATACGTAAATTAATACATTAATCAACCACCCTGTCCGACCTGAAATAATCTACACGAATGACAGTAGACTAAAGAGCTAGACTTATGTAAAAGCATTGGTATATGTCTCATTACAAAAAGGTAATGAAATTGAGCGGTTTTTGCAGCTATAGTATGTTGTATATAGGAACTGGAGAGTAAACAGCACATTGCTGACAATGTGACACTACATCAAAGTATTAATCTAAAATATAAAATAAATAAATAAATAAATAAATAATTTTAAAAATAAGCATTTTATAAAACTATACATGTACCCAGCAGATATGCCTCTGGAACGATCTAACGTAAGAGCAGTAGCTATAAAAACAAGGAATTTCTTAAAATACTGATTAAAAATAATTTGTCTCTAATAAGGAAGTGCCCGTTACATAACACTGTCTAGACAAGAGCTGCCGAATGAGGCCCGGGGACGTCTTATTTAGCCCGCCACCCAACACCCTCACCCAAAAGCCACATATTTAGCTTAATGCCCTCCTAACACAGCTGATTTCTTCATTTGAAACCTACCAGCTACCTCGCTTACATTATCGTTGTATTGTTTTCGTCCCAGCCCACCGCCAACACTGCCCCCTGGCACCTCCGCTCTGTTTATACTAGCACATGCCGCACAATAACAACAACCGTGACACTCCAGAATAGCCCACTTCACCTGTCCTAGACTCTGTTAGCAGACACTGCGCTGCTATAAAATAAATAAAATACATACATAATAAATGTTATTAGGCGTTACTGGTTTACCTGTGTGCAGGTATCCGTTGGACACCGAGTCCTTTGCCCACCAGAAAATGAACGTCACTTAGAACCTCGTTATTGAAGAGGAAGGCGAACCTTTCCTTCACGGTACTTTTCGTCGCTTGCCAGTTATATACGGGCTCTCGGTAAACCAGAACCGCTGCTGCAGCCGGAGCTGCCGAAGAAAGGGAATGAGTGGTAGGTACTGTTGCTGTAGGTTGAGAATTCGAGGTCGAGCCCAGCATATTGGATGCTACGCCAGGCATAGACCCGCCGACCGCGGAACTTTGAGCCGCGGCCTGCGGGAGAGAGTTCCTTATGTTCGGCGGCAGCCCCGACGAGACACCGGTGCCTTCAGGGCCGCTAGGCCCCGACTGGGGATTCGAACGTCTCCCTACACTCTGCGAGCCTCCGGCCGCACCAGCGGAGCCGCCTCCGTTGTTTGTTGCCAAAATGTACGGACTGTTGCTCGGCTGGCTGTTCCCCAGGGGTCCCGGAGTGGAGAAATTTAAACAGGGCGCCCGGCCACTGTTGTCTCCCGCAGCCATCTTGAAGTTCTCGATGGCGATGTGGTGTAGTGATGGAGTATCGATTCCAAAGGAGTCGACTCCTCGACACCAGTTTGTCTGAGATGTGGGGGCGACCCGTCTCTTATGACTCCAAGAGTCGAAGTGTTGGGGATCGACTCTTCGACTCTGAGTTTGAGAAGTGAAAGTTTAAGTAGCAGCTTTAAGCAATACCAGCCACTGTAGCACCAACTCTGTTCATAGGAACGCTTTATATGCGCCCTGAACCGCAGATGTTCATTGTCTTCATGGTATGAGCCGTAATAACAATTTTTAAAAACAAAATGAGAAACGAGCACCAAAATCAACAAATGTTTTTAATCGAACATTATGGAAAAGAGTATAAATGTAAGATTTACTTCTTATTTGACAGGTTTTTATTCAGATTTCCGTTCCACCTTAAATGACGCTGCAGTTGCATGGGCCTGAGACTGTCATGCAATAACTGCTGCATCTCTTAAGGTGGACCGGAAAGGCCACAAAAGAAGCTGGTGAATGCAAAACGAACTCGAGCCTCTCTAAAAAATTAACAAGATTACACTCGCCTTAATTTTTCAAAGAATTAGATTGTTTCTTTTTAAAGAATTCTGATTACAGCAATAATAATAATAATAGTAATAATAATAATAATAATTTTAATCTAGCTATTGGCCATACTCCATTTAGGATTGCTGAACCTTTGCCCTGTTACCATTGGCTTGTGCGCTCTGTTGGTTAAAATAAATTGAAGTCGAGGAGTCGAATCTGTCGATTCCAGGGGCCGGAGTCAGAGTAATGGAGTCGTGCATCACTAATGTGGTGCGGAAAACAAACCGCATCCTGCAGCGGGTGAGGTTTACCCCGGATTTACACACACATAGGAGTGGGGATTATTCTCCAATTATTAAGACTATTTAAAGGGGATTATTAGTTTAAAATGACAAACAATCGACTAAATCAATAAATAAAAATATTTAAAAAGGAATGCCAATAGGTTGCTGGTACTATATTAAAGTAGAGAGTAAATTTTCTAGTAAATGTCGGTCAATAAAGGAAAAAAAATGTTCTGACAATTATTAAAACGTTTGATTTATTATGTAAACATACAGTTCTCACCTCGGTCCAAATATGGAAACTATGCTGCAAATACAGTCCCTTTTAAATTTATTGTTTTTGTCACATCATACACTATACATAAACTGGCATGCACTATATAGACAAAAGTTTGGGACACTCCTCTAATTGAATTAGAATTTTTTTACTCTGTCCTATTGCCGCAAGTGTAAAACAATAAACGTGTAGCCATCCAGTTTGCCTTGTGAAAGGACATTACGTTATTGTAGAGAGTGACCCCTTAGCCCCCTTTTTCCAGTGAAGGAAAACCTTAATGCTTCCTTATTACAAGACATTTTGGATAATTGGTTGCTTCCAACTTTGTGGGGCCTGTTGGGGAATGCCCTTTTCTGTTCCAGGATGGCAGTGGCTGAGTGAACAAAGCTAGATCCAAACAGGCACGGGTGGGTGTGGAAGAACTTGACTTGCCCCCATAGAGCCTTGACTTCAACACCATCGAACACCTTTGGAAAGAATAAGAACAGAGATTGTTAGCCAAGCCCTCTCGTCGAACTCCTGTTCTCACAAATGCCCAAAGACACACTCTGCAATATTAAAGCAAGCCTTGCAGAAAGAGTGGAAGTGGTTATAGCTGCAAAATGGGAACTAACTCCATATTAATGCTAATGGATTCAAACTTGTATGTTATGAAAGCTACAGTGGGTGTAACATGTATGTGTCTCAATACTTTTGTCCATACAATGCATTTAGCCTACTGTAGTTTAAGTGATTTAGTTACATATAGACAATAGACAATATTTCAGCAGTCTTGTTTTCTGATCAAATTATGTCAAGGTCCTCTGATGGCGACCACCAAGGTTTGCCACTTATAGTGACAAAATGGCACCAGGGCTCTATAGAAAGTCCTAGAATGGTGTCTTATAGCTTTGTTATAATTCTATTATTGTTTTATCACCCATTGTTTTATCGCCCTAAGACCTATTATGCATTTCTAGCACGTCCCTTTCCTTTAGTGTGGTAGTCTTTTTGGGAACCGCCTCTCAGTCACAAAGTGACATCATCGTGTAACACACCCATTATTGCCTGTCTACCGGCAAGCTTGACATACCCTCACACACATAACACACACAAAGAGCTTAAAATAAAAAAAAGGGACACCATTAAAATAGCAGCAGTGGTGTTGGTGTAGAACTTGTAGCAGGATGCTACTAGGGCCGCTCACCTGGCTTATAGACACTGGGCTAATTGGGAGGTTAATGGATATTCATTGTGGTGTTTGGCCTTTTACTTTACGCACAGAGAAATCTCCACATTTCCTGAATGTTTTAGTGATATTGTGTACTGCAGAGGGTAAAATGTCTGAAAGTGTTACAGTCCTTGACTGAAAAAAGGATTTTATTATTGCAGCATTTTTGGGATTGATGCATCTTCACTAATAAATGACTAGGTCTTTCCTGAATTATCTTTTCGTATGTAGGCATGATTCCATCATCAATGTTTTTTAACATTTCACAATGCTCCTAAAATTGCCCTGTCACACTTTTTTGAAACGTGTTTTCATCAGTTTCAAAATATGCACATATATATATATATATATATATATATATATATATATATATATATATTTTTAAAAGTTGATGAACTAAATCAAATGACACAGCCATTGTGGGGTATATCTGAACCAACTGCGGCTCAACATTAGTGAGATGATGAAGGACTTTAGGAAAATCAGACCTCCTCCATGAGCAGTCACCATTGAGATGGAGATGGTTGGAAGTTATAAGTACTTGGGCGAGCACTTGGACAACAAACTGGACTGGAGTTCACACACATGTGCAGCATTAAAGTAAAGACAGAGTCTTCTGTATCTGCTCTCTAGATCCACTCCTGTCACTGTGGCTCCTAGTAATAATACTTTATTAATATCATATTTTATTGAGAGTCTTATTTTATCTTTACAAAATGTTATGTTTTGTCTTTGGTCAAAATAGATTTCTTTCACTACATTTTTGTTTTTATTTGCATTTTATCTACGATCCCAGCTTTTTTTAAATTGGCCTTGTGTTACTCTCTACATAGCAAAGAAAAATGACAAGACTTGGCCTGATTAAGCAGAGGTTGCTATGAATAACTGACGCTATATGTGATGATATAACATATTTGTATAGATCTGTACAGAACTATGTTGACTTGGGTTTTAAAGTTTAAATGATAGACAGCAGACAAGAAATAGATTTAAAAGCTTCGTTTCAAAATGCAAAAGTAGTTCCAGTAAAAGCTGCTTCTTTCATTTTATGGTCAATCAAGTTTCTTCTGAAGTAAAAGTTAGAGAATCATGGTACAGTTAAGGGTTAGATATCAACTGTAATATGCTTGACTGAAAATAACTTTGGCCTTAGCAACAAGCAAAACATTCTTTGAACTGTAGACCAAACACATCATTCACCCTAAGTTTAACTGCTGCCATTACTTTAAAGTCTTCCAAGCTTTGAATAGTGCTTTTGACTGCAAGCCAAGGTTGTGGGCTGTCGGTGTTCTAAAACTAAGGAAAAGCTCTACAGCAGTGACTGACAGAAACAGAAATGCTACGTTCAATCAACTGTACATGGAATATGCAGAAATTTCATTCATGAATGGAATAATATTAGTATAGTATTATATTATAAAGCGTCTGCATACATCTGCAGTTAGGAGATTTGAATAATGGTTCACTGAACAGAAGCTTGTAATAAGAACCAGAGATTGGTATGCCTAAAGTGTAAACATATATATATTTGCAATATGATGATGTACGTGTGCCCAAAAAAGATACAGCTCTGGAAAAATTTAATAGCCACCTGAAAATGGTCAGGTTCTCTAGTTTATGTTTGACCCAAATGAGCAGTTCTGTTTTATTCTATACACTACTGGAAACGGCTCCTGAATTCCGGATGAAATATTGTATTTTAGATCTGTTCATTTAGAAAATCACTAATGACGTCTCCAGAAGCCTGTTTTGAATCATGCTCGCTGTGCACTTCATCCAGTCACCGTTTGCCAGTTTTTCTGTAGGTCATTTGAGGTCATCTTACAGTGGTTAAGTGGCATTCGAATGAGGTGGTGCTCAACACGGTCAGTAGAGAGTGGTTTTGGCCCTCTGCCAGTCTGTAGCTGTGTTGTCCTGTGTGTTTGCTGCTCGACCTTGTTCTTATTAAACAGACGCTCACTGTATGTGCCAGTACAGCTAGAACCGAACCTTCAGTTCCTCACTAAGAACCTGAGGTACGTGTGGAGATGCTGATTCAAGAAGAAACTGGAGTGGTCTCTTATTTATTTCCAGAGCTGTACATCGTCACTGTCCAAAGAAAAAGTCAATGGAGCCAAACTTCTTTCAAAGTTGTTTTGGGCCATTACTGTTGGTCCATACCTCATGAAATTTCTACACAGTGTAAACATCATATCATGTGATCAAATGAGGCATTAAAGTAAAAATCAACAAAAATGGAGATACATGTTTTTCATTGGACAGCGACGATATATAATATCATTTTTGGGTAGAACTTCCTGCATGTCCATCATGTAGCAAAACTGTCATAAAACAATGTTTCAGACATCAGTCAGTATATTCATAACAATTAAATGTACATAACTTTCTTTGCAGATTTTCAATGGGACCAAGATGTAGTCAGTCGGCATTCAGAGAACAAACGTTGCTTCTTTATTGCCGGAGAAAGGAGGTTGCTATTAATCCCTAGAACTCAACAGTCACTTAAATCGCCCAAACAGTTTCTAAAGAAAGACATCGCTTTGTGAGGAAAAGCTGATCTAGAATCAGTATTTGCAACTTACAGAGGAATTCATCCAAGATCAGCCCTGCTTTCAATCCCAGCCCACAACAGCTGTTTCTAGTGACTCATACTGTGTTCTAAACCACTTGGGAATTCTGCACAACCTTAACAAAGACCTGGATACAGTTGGAGTGGATTGAGAGAAATTTCAGGAACTATGAAAGTTACCTTTTAGGTTAGGAGTTTACAGGTTATGAACAGAACAAACATCTATCACTTTAGTTTAAAGCACTTTATGTCCATACAATGTCATTTACTTTTTTAAACATCACATGTTATCAGATGCAGTTACTGACATCAGTTGTTTTTAAATATCGAAGTGACAAGGGGGCAATGACAAGGGGGCAATTCTGAAATTCTCCACGTGTACGTCTAAAGTTCTGTAATAGCTCTGGTGAATCGCTGGATGTTTGGTGAGGACAGTTTTGCTGCCACCTGCAGGACAGAGGTGGAACATGCGCACTGCATCACTCCAAACACTGCAGCTGCGCGTGTTCACTGCTAAAGGTGAGCCTCCTCTCAGCGCCGCTTCACCACGTGGGACGTTTTTCTCTACTCACTTTAAAGCAAAACTAAAACCTGTTTATTAGTGTTCAGCTGACCGGAGGGGGCATTCGCGCATTCACTGCAAATCTCAGGACCCCTGATACTGTCAGCGTTTGATCTTTATGTGCCTTATAGATCACGTGATGTTGTCACTATAAAGACCTGCTTTCAGCAAAATCATCATAATTGTGTAGACTCAGCTCGGTCAGTAATTACGAGTCGGTATTTTAATGATTATATTAATTAGGCTTTATGTACATCTCAATGCAAGGCGACGTTATTAAGGTGGTTGTGTTAGTGTTGCACGTGTGTAAGTATATTACGTTACTATGTTAACCCGTTAATGTCTGACACACTCATTTAGTATAATTAAGGGAAAACAACTTTGTATCTGTATCTAGCAGTAATAACTGACTCTACCCACTGGATGTCGTCGATTGTGTGTAATTTGTATACTTTTATTCTCAATAAATCAGGACCGCCTTTTGATTTGTTAGAAATCAGGAGTCCCACGTGACCTGCATTTCTTCTTTTACCTGTTTCTTTCACCATTCATGGGATCCATTCATCATTAGTTATATATGTTTGTTTAGATCCAGGTAATTAATTACATGGTTTCTTATGAATGACTGCGTTAATGAGGCTCTAAAGCGAATGAATGATCCATTATGTAATTAATATTAATTATAGATGAAGGTTCCCGTGGTAGCACGAGCTATCCTTTCTCCACATGCTCTGTAACTTTTCTGCACTGCGATCTTGCGGGTCCGTGCTTGCGTGGGCGAGTGCCTGCGTGGGCTATGGGAAAAACCCCGTGACGTCACAGCCCGAGCTGTCCGGTGCTGAAACAAGATGGCTGTGCGCTAGTGAGCGGAGAGCTAAGCGGTTCCTTACGGAGAGCACGAGCACGCCTGGTGGACCGGCTGCATCTGACGTGTGTGCGTGTATAAGTGTGTGTGGGAGAGAGAGAGGGAGAGAGAAAGCGAGAGAGAGAGAGAGAGAGAGAGTGTGTGTGTGTGTGTGTGTGTGTGTGTGTATGCGCGCGTGTCTCTGTTGTGTCATGAGTGTGTGGTGAGCGTGGGCGCGCGCGGATCCCTGCAGCCCGTGCGGAGCAGCGGGAGTGGAGAGAGGACCGAGCTCCGAGCTGCTCACAGCCATGTCCCTGCTCTGTGTGGGGGGTAAGTGGACACATCAGCACTGCTTTAACACACGCGCGAAGGAGTGACACAGCTAGGAGTGACTTAGTCATGTCTGTAGATATGTTCATTATAGGCTGCTGTCCTGAAAAAGTTTGACAGAGGCTCTGTTTGGGGTCGGTGCTTGATATTTTAGAAATTTAGAATGGGCTTTACTTGTGGTACAGTATACATGGGTCCCTTGATGGGGCGTGCATATCTCTATCTATCTATCTATCTATCTATCTATCTATCTATCTATCTATCTATCTATCTATCTATCTATATATATATCGTTTTTAGGTTTATATATATATATATATATATATATATATATATATATATATAAATTTGATATATAGTGGTATAATACTATTGTGTATGAATTGCACCTGCTTTTTTCGGAGGGTCACTCTGACTTCATCAAGTCTATTTAAACGTTATTGTGTGACTGAATTTATCCTGGCTGATCGTGCTTCTTTATTTGTCTGAAACTGATTTATGAAATGGTTGGGCTGATATGACCATATTCCAGTATTCCTAATATTCCACTGTGCACCTGAGTCCGCAGTCTGCAGTTTGACGAGTCTCACCTGTAAACCCGGTTCTCTGTGTTCTCTCTCAATGTGCCCTGTTTAAAGACCGTGCGAGTTTGCCGCAGCGTTCAGAGCGTTATAATGATGTGGGACCGAGAGAGAGAGAAAGAGAGGGGGGTAGAGAAGGGGAATAGAGAAAAGCAAAGGGGAAAGAAAGAAGGAGAGAAAAGAAAAGAAAGGGAAAAGCAGGGAAAGGACAGAGTGAAAGGAGAGAGGAGAGATAAGAACAGAAAAAAGGAGAAAGAGAGAGAGAGAGATCCTTTGTGTCTTCGCAGACGTGAGGGAATCCTGTGGGTGTACACGCGCGCGGGCTCGCGCTCAGCCTCAGAGTGACGTGCCTCTCGCGCACTGAAAAGAAGCAGCTGCACGCGGTGCTCCGAGTAGGGCTGGGAACGAGCTGGCAGCCCTACAGGCGGGGTTGTTAACATTGGGATCTAGGTACAGGACTAAAACAGAAACAAACTCACTTTTCCTTAGCGCGAAATGAG
Source organism: Prochilodus magdalenae (assembly GCA_024036415.1). Lineage (NCBI taxonomy): Eukaryota > Metazoa > Chordata > Actinopteri > Characiformes > Prochilodontidae > Prochilodus > Prochilodus magdalenae. The sequence goes on along the minus strand of JAMWET010005638.1, from coordinate 705,727 downwards.
CTTAACCGGCCAATACCGTTAGCCTGTTATGTAGTTTCGGTTAAAGTTTTTTTTTTAAACAGGGACTGATTTAGGTGCTCTTGGTGTTTTTAGCACTACAGGTTGCAACATCCGAAGAACGTTATTAACCATTTGTTTGCGTTCTAGTTGTTACAGCTACAGAAAGGTTCCTGTAATGTTGAAAGTGTTAAAGGTATTCACTAATAAAAATGACATCCTTGGTTCTATAAAGTGAACAGCGTTGTTAGCTGCTAGCTAAAGATATCAGAGCTAGCTAAAGCACCGCCTCGATTTTGCGATTCTCGATCATGTTCCATGAAAAATCTCCTTTTCGATTATTGCTGTCTGTACCATTTGTAGCCCCGCATGACGAGACACCTCATTACACACATATGCTGTATGATACATGACTTCATGGTTTATGCTGTGCTCTTCAAATCGAGGGTGCAGTATTGACGTTTGTATCATGTTAAATCTCTCTTTGTGTACAAGCTAGAAATCTGTGAATGTGTTCACTCCCAGCATGCTGCAGATCCATAAAGCTTTCAGACACTGATCCACTAGCCACAATATGAGCACTGTTTTTGTGGTCTCTTCTACCTTGTACAGGGGGATTCTGACAGCTTTGGTTTGAGATCCCATCTCTCTGAGAAATTTATCTCCGCCCCGCTGGCTCGCAGCTTCCTGACCAGTAAATCAGTGAGAGATGGAGAAAGTGAATGAGAGAGAGCGAGAGAGAGAGAGAGAGAGAGGGTGAGAGGAGGAAGGCAGTAGGGGGTGGGGCGAGTTGAAGCAAGGTCCATGTGTAAGGTCACAGCCAAAGAGCTGCTCTGCTCGGAGTGAATAATGAATGAATGAGTAATATGGAAGGCGGTGGTATGGTCGATGGTCGATGCCATATTTTACTGCTCTCTCTGCAGGGTTTCCGAAGCTGTTACAGTAAACCTAGCCTTGCTGTTCTATGTTTAAGATGACCTAAAGCCTGGCGGGATGTTCTATTATACAGTATCAGGAAAATGCTGTTCGCTGTTCAAGGAAGATATCATCTGTTAGCACATGCTGAAAGACGAATGCACTATGCACAATGCCTGGATTTTTGTAGAGCAGTATTGTTTCTAATATTTACATTAAACATTAAATGCCTTAAACAACAAAATAGCAAATTATCTCCACTGAGTTTGCCTAGGCTGGCTGTTAGCTACTGTTATGTTAGCTATAACATGCACAGTAACCATTGACCTTTTTGCAAATAGGTTGATGCAAATAAAGGAGAAAGACTGTAATATGTACATTTTTTCTTCTGTTGGCTCCGCCCCTTTCAAAATGTGCAGCACTATTCCACATTAAAAGTGAAATTTATTTTTTTAAAATCAAAGTTATTCACAATAGTTTGATGTAGATAGAAACCAGTTATCGGGCGCATTGAAAGGAACAGTTCTGTGAAAAACTGCATTCCCGCTATATCACTTGCCTTAGATTGAACTACATGTTTGTCCCAATTTAGCCTCTTTAGTTTAAAACTGCAGCTACAAGGTTAACGTTGCTAACAAACATTAAAACACAACAGTTGCCCAGTTAGCCCAAATCATTTCCATAAAAGAAAATCCACAAAGTATCCTTCAGTCCACTCAAACCACATCCAGGTCTTCATTAAGGTTGTGCAAACTTGCTGGTGTGGTTCAGGGCAGAGTATGAGTCACTGTGAGCTATTAGAAAGAATAAAAATAAGGACAGCTGTTCTGGGCTGGTCTTCACAAAGCAAGACTGATCTTGGAATAATTCCCTTTACATGGTCATTGTTACAAATTCTGAGTCTAGTTGATCTCCTCCTCCTCTCCTCTCACCTGGTTTGTGAGAACAGAGCCTGTTGTTCTGTTGAATTTTTTTTTTTAGCCTAAACTATTTGGGCTTTTGGTGGATTGTAGAGTTCTAGTGTTTGTTAGGAATGTTAGCCTCACTGCTCCATAAAGAAGCAATGTTTACCCCCTGAACATTGATTGACTACATCTGGGGTACATGGTATTTCAGTATTAAATTGTTTTTTGCTGAGCCATTCTTTTATACCTTTAAAAGCTACTTTATGGAAAGTGAATGGTATGGAATGGTTAAGAATATGCTGCCTAATGTCTGAAACGCTGTATGATAGCTTGCAATACGATGAGCGCATAAAGAGGTTTACTGCGGTTTTCGGTAGTCAATAATACAGTCCAAGTAAGTACATTTCTCAACAATGAACAAATTCACATAAATCCGCTCTGAATGATTCTAGTTACATCTTAACAATTCAATTATGCAAAGAATGTGAAAAATCCAAGGAATCCCTCTGTTTTTCTAGCAGTTGTAGTTTAATTTTCCAGTGTGAACATGTTGCTTGTGGTAAATGCAGCTGGTATGCTACAGAACTGTATCATGTGTATTAAGTATTTATACATACATTTCCACATACTTTCACCCATTTCTCACCGCAATAGAGGATTTGATTATATGGTTGGGTTAGATAACATATGTCTCTTTCTCTCCCTCTCTGTTTACAGTGATGTAATCCTTTTGTATTGCCTTTTGTGTGTGTAAGTCCTATAACATCCTCCTCTCACATACAGCATGTGGGAGTCTATCCGGATTTATGTAATAAAGTAAGGGCTTACGTGCCTAGCTTAGGCAGCTTCACTATAAACAGTGTGCTCTTATGCGAAACGCAAGTGCATCCCATCTCCTGCTCGCTATATTTGCTTGTGAACATTGTTGGTGCTTTTGTCTTTAGTGTAATGAATTATTAAAATAATATAGAATGATATATAAAATATATGCACTCAGAGCCTTTATTTTTTAATGAGTAAGCAACTCACCCAAAGCAACAAATTATCTCGTAAATGTTGGTTAAGTGCACACATGTATCTGTATTTGGTGTACTGAGTTGCATTTATAGCTCAGTTTTTTAATCAGAGAGGAAATCAGCACTGGGTATGTTCTGTAGGGTTGTTTACAGGATAGTCATTACTTCTTATTTGTTCTAATAGAGCTTCCTGTTATGTACCTTTCAGAGTCATTAAATGCTCCAGACTTCTGGTTCCTATCACCCCTGTTCTAAAGAATAATGACTTGGCAGTTTTTGCTAGAATTGCTTTTGTTGGACACTGGTGTTCATTGAAACACCCATTGACACATTCAGCTGGAACTGTGATTGGTCAGGATTCTGGTAGAAAATACATGTAGACTCAGAAGACATTGATACGTTTCAGCTTGGCTTTGAGTCTCCAACACATTTTGTTTTTTTGGGATGGGGGGGGGGTAGCTTGTCACTCCAGCTCTCTAGCCTGTAAATGAAATCTCTGGGTCATTGATTACGACGTATTGTTGGTAGGCGGCAGTTCCTGGCCTGAATTATTTATATTGGCAGTGATTTATGAGTCGGTGCTATTATTAAGAGCCTGTTTCCTGTGTTCTGCAGTCCAATTTCTTTTTCATTGATCTCTGACGTGTATTGATATATGGCAGGGGGGCCTGTTTTCAACCACTCCGACTGAAACCCAAAGCCACTGAGGTGTTCCTTCCTCCTGGGGTTCGATCTCAAGCTGAAATCCACTACTTCGGATCAGTCTGGTGTTTCTGCTGTGTTGACTCTTTAGATTTCAGCTGCAAAGCAGGCAGTGGAGTTTTAAGTTGCTTAAAATAGTTTTGGTCTGTTAGCACGGATACACATTGGCCACTACACCTGGACTGTGTCATCAGTTTTTGAGTGGACTGCGCAGATTGGAAGGAGACAGGGTGGACCGGTCATTCTATTTTTAGTCACATTAGGGGACATTAACAAAACTTTCAAGCTGCAATAGCTGTAAAAAACACAACTCTTAGGGTCATGCTTTTGGTGGCATGTATTGGTTCCCTGCAAGTATGATTACTAGTGATTTATATAAGAAACTTTTATCTTTATTTTGTTTGTAAAGGCTAAATCTATACAAAAATTTGATGTATGCCCTTATACTCACATATACTATAAAATGTTGGGTGCATATGCATAATATATGGACCACACATAATATGCCTGATAGTTGGGTAAATACATACATGCTTGCATACATGTATGTATGTGGGGTGTTATACATATATATAATATGGTTAAAATATAAGCCCCATATTTGAAAACGACCAAGTTGGCCATATGTGACTAATGTGGGATATAAGGAGCATATACAGGGGTTGGACAATGAAACTGAAACACCTGGTTTTAGACCACAATCATTTATTAGTATGGTGTAGGGCCTCCTTTTGTGGACAGTACAGCGTCAGTTCGTCTTGGGAATGACATATACTGCGTCCTGCACAGTGGTCAGAGGGAGTTTAAGCCATTCTTCTTGCAGGATAGTGGCCAGGTCACTACGTGATGCTGGTGGAGGTTCGTCCTTCTTGGTGGTATGCTGACATTACCCTGGATACCGTGGCTCTTGATACATCACAAAGACTTGCTGTCTTGGTCACAGATGCGCCAGCAAGACGTGCACTAACAATTTGTCCTCTTTTGAACTCTGGTATGTCCCCCATAATGTTGTGTGCATTGCAGTATTTTGAGCAGAACTGTGCTCTTACCTGCTAACTGAACCTTCACACTCTGCTCTTACTGGTGCAATGTGCAATTTATGAAGATTGGCCACCAGGCTGGTCCAATTTAGCCATGAGACCTCCCACACTAAAATGACAGGTGTTTCAGTTTCATTGTCCAACCCCTGTATATTAGGTATTCTATATCTGAAATGCAATATATCACATTTCCATATTGAAGCCCTAATGAACAGGGTCAGACCCACCAAACCACCCCGACACCAAACAAAAATGTCCTACAACTAATGATATGTAAAGCCATTTTAAACACATTATAACAATAATAAACCTGTTTCACTGGTATTCATAGACTGACGTTGAGAGTAACGGAGACCATAGTACACTCTTAAGTCTCTTAAAACATTGAATTTCCCTCTGGGATCAATAAAGTATCTATCTATCTATCTATCTATCTATCTATCTATCTATCTATCTATCTATCTATCTATCTATCTATCTAAAACACTCATAGTTACAAAAAAGGCTTGCATGTTTTTACTATCAGTTCCCATCATAACAGTCAAAAACTGTTCTGTCAAAACTGTGGAACGGAAAATTGTTATTTGTACATATGGCTGAAAAAAAAAACAGGGTTATTTATGAGAATCGCTGCACATTTACCATAAAACTGAAGGATGTAAATGTCTTTACAAATCCCTGATTGTGGCTTTAAAGGCCCGTTACAGCCACGTTCTGGTGCCTCAGCTGTTTCTCTCAGAGGCACCCTGCCAAAAGGCCAGAGCAAGAACTTTGCTGCCTTTCTCACTATGAAATATTTATATGGCCACCCAAGATAGAAGACACTTAGTGCAATAAAGAGAGGAGGATCTGTGAAACCCAGTGTGAGAAATGCATATGCCATCCTAAAGTGCAGAAAAGTGATAAAAGTATTATCATGCCTATAGTCCATCCTGAAAGTGCATGAAAATGATGAAACATTCTTTTAGGCACTGTCAATTAAGCGTATAGGTTTACATATAGATTTACATATTTCTCAAATTGAGAATTTTTTATTTTAAATGGTATTTTTTTTACTTCGGGCACTTCTTTTACCCCGTCCCCCTTCACACTGACACACACACAAAGCATAAACCAATCATAAAGCACATAAAGTCTAAGCATGTGGAGAGTGTGACAGGAGAAAGAAATGAGAGGAAATGAGAAGGGGGACTACTGCTGTTGAGGGAGCCATTAAGAGAGATGACGCTGTTAAACGACAGAACACCATGCTGCTTCACTGGGGCTCATCAGAAAGGCCACAGTTCCCCAGCGTCACCCCCAGCTCCCCGGAGACGGCCTTAATTAGAGCGGGAGGGACCCGAGCGGTTCCGAATTAGAGCGGCGAGGGCTGGATGTTGGCGTTATGTGGCCGGGGATATGAGCCTGATCAGATGGCTGGTGCTGAAAGCATTGGCAGGGGGCTAACAGGAGAGTGTGTGGAGGGGAAATGAGAGATGGGCTTTCAGGCAAACCACTCCACGCTGAGTCTGCTTATTACCTGAAGCAGCTGGTGCACTGAGATTCTAGCGTAGTGCTATACTGGCTGCACATAATGATAAACAGGCAGGAGCATTTACTTAGTGTAGTATTTCATTCAGTTTACCTTTTTAAATAAACCAGTATTGTATTAGCTTTTCTGTATTTAGTTTGAGTTTATGCAAAGCATTTAGGTGTAGGTATATTTTGTGTTAAATACGAATGATTCACGTTTCACGCCCAGGGGCGCATGACATAAGAAATACAGGCCTTATCACTGTACCTGACTGACCCAACAGCCATGACTGTGGACATTCAGCAAGCAGTGATGCCCTGGTCTCTAGTGTTCTCTAAAACCAGGCCAGTAAGTGGTAGAAGAGCTCAGTAGATAGCAGCAGCCCCCTTGTTTGGCCAAGGCATGCACAGTGTGACACATCCGCCCATCTGCTTTGCTGCCAGGTCTTTATTAAGACTTTCTGGTGTGTTTAATTAGTTAGAAATTGATGGGACAGCTCCAGCCAGGGCCAGGCCACCAAAAACATGGACTGTCCCTAGAAAATATGGACATCTGGTCATCCTAGTTTAGGTGTTGCACTTTTTTTTTCTGTATAGGAAATGCTAAACGCTAAACTTGAAACTTTTTCAACATCCCACCCATGTACAGCAACCTAAATGTAGTCGATCAACCAGGAAATGTACAAATAATGCTACATACATGCTACAGGCAGGCACCAGCTACTCAAACTGTAGGCTAATACTGCTAAAGCAACTTAAGCACCGCATTTTAGAACACTTACTGGTTTTGTTAGCTTGCATGTAGGTTAACTACCAAATGGCCTCATAATTCAGAAGGTCCTGTGATTCAGAGGAAACAATGATATGGGACAAAGCATATGTATGTAAAACATTGTCATCTGTACAGACGGACTAACTTCAGGCTTCAAGATGGCTGCTACGGCTGGTTGTAGCTGTCTCTTATACCAAACAAAGTGTCAGAAATGTGCATGTTTATTGGTACTCAAGGTCTTGATTGGTGCTGACTGGTGGGATATAAGCTTCCACTACTTGTTAGCTACATTAGCCTCGTAGCTCCAACGCCATACTAAAGAGGCTAACTGTGGACACCAAGCACGTTGTGGTGGGTTAAAGGTTGTGTAAAAAACCACCCTGTAAATTTCATCTGTTTAGGTTTTGTGGTATAAAACCTACAGAGGAATATCCTCCTGATCTTGACGGCTCCTGTAGCCCGGTGCATTTCCTGCTTTGTCTGCAGTGTTAGCTGTGAGAGCTGCTGCTACAACTGCTCTCCTGGGCTTACTCTGCTTCTCTGAAACTAATCCTGAGGCTTACTGCTCGCTGCTCTGAACACAGTTCAGCTCTGTCCTTTTTAAAAGCGCTTTGCTGGCAGCTGAGAGTGAAACATAGCTGAATATGCAGAAGTACATATCTCTCTCTTTTCTTTCTTTCTTTCTTTCTTTCTTTCTTTCTTTCTTTTTCTCTCTTACTGCCTTTATCTGTATCACTTTCCTATTTTTACTTCTTTATCCCTTTTTCTCTCTTATTTCCTTTTTCTGTATTAGTTTTTCTTCCTTTCACTTTCTTTTCTATTTCCTTCTTTCTCCCTCTTGCTACCCTCCACTTTACAGATCTCTTTCTATCTCACTTTTTCTAAGTTATCTGTCTCTTGTCTTGTACCTCTCTTTCTTTCTCTTCTATCAGTTTCTGTTTCACTTTCTGTCTGTTTTTCCTTTTTATTTCTCTTTCAGTGACTTTTCCTTGCAATCTTTTTCTTACTTTCTCCTCTGTTTCTCTCTATTTTTCTTTTGTCCTACTCTTTCTCAGTCTCTATCTCTTTCTATCTTTCTTTTTGTCTTTCACTTGTTTTATCTGTCTCCCCCCCACCTTCCCAAATCTCCCAGTCCCTCTTTGTACAAGTCTTTTCTCGATCTTTCCTTTCTCTCAGGTTTCTTCTTAGTTTTTTTCTTTCTTTCTTTCTTTCTTTCTTTCTTTCTTTCTTTCTCAAACTCTCATTTTAGCTGAGGCTTGGCTTTTAGACATCTTTGCCTAAGAGAGGCATAGCGAGAGAAGGCTAGCAGAAATGAAAAGAAGAGAGGAGGGAGGGAGGTAGGGAGAAAAAGCAGAGGCGTTTGGAAAGAAGGATTACAGGATGAGAGCGAGGAGTGTTTGATATGAATATTAATGTTCTCTATGCTACGTGGCAGGGGCAGCAGTGGGCATCAATAATGCATAGAAGCTGACGTAATAACTCTGTTCTTACAAAGTACTGCAGAGAGAGAAAGAGATAGATAGAGAGAGAGAGAGAGAGAGAGAGAGAGAGAGAGAGAGAGAGAAAGAGAGAGATACATACACATACACTATACTCTTCCAGTACTCTCCAAGCTTTATATCCAAGCCTTTTCTTTTCATTTCTTTATATTGTGCTATATGCACCTCATATACACTACATGGGCAAAAGTATGTGGACATATCTGATCACCACATCTATACGAGCATCTGTGGGAATTTATACCCATTCAGTCAAAAGGCCACTGGAGTTCCCCTGCACCAAACTCATCCTAATGGAGATTCCTTAGTGCACAGGTTTTTACCTGTTTCCACAAAGTTTGAAGCATGCAATTGTGTAAAATGTCCATGTATGCTGTAGCATAACATGCCCCTACACTGGAACTAAAGGGCCCAAGCCCTGAAAAACAACCCCATTAATGTTACCCCGGTAACGTTTTTCTAACATCTGAGTTTTTTTTTTTTTTTTACCATCAAAATGCCAGAGAGTGTAGTGAGATTCATCATTCCAGAGAACTCAATGAACATATTTACTTTTTATCAATAAATGTTATAATATTAGGCTATAAAAATATGAAAAGTAATGCAGTACATGCCCAAGTCTAATACATTTGTTATTAATTTAATAAATAATTAATTAATGTATTAATTTTAACATTCTCTAACAAACCTGATTATGACAATTTTCTGCTGCTTTAACAAATTCAATTTATTTGATAAGTTGAACACACTTAAAGTGCATTTTAAAAAGTTCTAAAAAATAGGACACCAGACTTATTGGAAAAATATAAAAAGTATCAGAACTTTTTTCTGCAGTATCTCAAATTTCAGTACACTTCAGTACAAAATGTAATTTCCCCAGGGGTGCCCATGCGTTTCCTTATGATTGTATATACAGGATACAGGATTGACCTATAGAACAATCCCATAGAACAATCTTGCATCCATTTAGAGCCTGTACTGTACAAATATGTGTGATGTGTATCTGTATATGTGTATATGTAACATCCAAACACATAGTTAGCAAAGGCATCCTTGAAAAGTACCTCTTATCGCACAACGTAGCCCAAAAAGCCTGAGGCAACAAAAAGAGAACCTGAACTTCTGAACAGACAAAAGACCTGACAAAAGGCTTCTATACCCTATCATACTCAAACACAGGTCTTCATTTTATTCATAACCTTACCCTTAAAATAACTCTACCTTCGTCCACCATGTGCTCCTGTGACCATGTGTCAGAAAATTTATGATGTAGTTGTTTTTCATTCTCTCTGCATCCCACTTTCTTTCTATTTCTCTTTCTGTCTCTTCATTTCTCTCTTTCCTTTCTGTCCCATCTCTCTTGTTCTCAACTGTGGTTTCACCCTTTTCTCTCTATCCTTCTCTTATTTTTCTTCATCCCTCAACATTCCTCTGTTCTTCCTCTGTCGCTCTTTCCCCCTTCTCTCTTAACATCTCTCTCTCTTTCTCCCTTCATCACCTTTTCCCTTTTCTTTTGTTGTCTGCTTCTGTTTGCACCTCTTCCTTCTTTGATCTGCCTCTGGTCTTTTCATTCCTTCCTTCTTTCTCTATCTGTCTTTCTCTCTTGTCTTTATTTTGTTGTTCCTTATTTTCCTTTTCTAATCCCTTGTTTCTCTCTCATCTTTCTCTCTCCCCGTCTGCCTCTCTGTATCTATCTCATTCTGTCTTTCTATCAGTATTTCTCTCTCTACTCTTTTTTCTCTTTAACTCCTCTGTTTCTCCCCTTTCCCTCTTCCTTTCTCTATCTCTCCTTATTATTCTCTTCTCTGTTTCTCTGTATGTCTTGCTCTTGCCCTCTCTCTCTCTCTCTCTCTGTCTGTCTGTGTTCGGTTTGTTTTCTGTGTGTGTTGTCATGTGGTAGTTTAATGTAATTCCACAAATTGAATATGCGCTCTGTGACGGCAGTATTATCAGGCCGGATAAACCTCCACACGCTAATTCCTTGTTAAATAGCGAAGCTGTATTTCAAAGCTGGTTTTGTCGTTTCTCGCTCTCCAGTTCATTTAGTAATCCTTCGTTAGCTAGTTACATTAGAGCGCAGGAAGCCAAGCTGTAACATAGACACTGTGTAGAACATTCCTACCCAAACAAACAACAAGGATAATAATGAGAGCATAAAGTCTATAAAGGCATGCGGTTCCTCAGAGGTGTTGATGTTCTTCTCTTTTTCTCTTTATCTTTATGTTCTTCCTCTCCTTTTATCTCTCCTCTTACCTCATTTTGTTTCTGATTTGTCACACCACTGTTTCCTTATTCTCTCCTCTCCTCCTCTGGCAGTCATCTTCTTCTGCCAGCCTCTCTTTGCTCCTCTTCCTGTTTTCCCTTGGTCTCTTTGCCCTCTGTGCCCTTTGCTATTATTCTCCTTCTTTACCATCTTAATCTGAGCATGATCTTTCATTTGCCTTCATTAGATTGTCCATGCCTTGTCCACACTAGCTAGCTCTGATGCTCTCACTAGCATCCACTCCACACATAAACATAAACATGTACTGGACATTGAGCTTTGCAAAGCTGTCTGTTGTCTGAAGGCAACACTGTGTAGTGGAGGGTTAGGACAGTCTTCTCCTTTCATTATAAAGTCATTAGTAACATTCATTTGCACCCTTGTTCATACATTTGAATGAATCTTGTGATCTGCAGAAAGTCCTCTAGTTCCTGCAGCTTTGCAGGGCACTGTCACTAGAACACGCTCCTCTGTCCTGCTCATGTCCAGCACTTACCCTGACTGCAGGGATTTATAGATGAGAAGTGATCATCCCAGTTCCTACATGCTCCCTGTGGAAGGAAATCTCTAAATCTCTGTTTTCAGTTTAACTCTGCTGTGGTGGAAGAATTCATGCAGAAGAAAGTTGGATGTAAGACGTTGTAAGATTTTTTTGGATGGTAAAGTCAGGAGGAGAAATGTGGTGTGTCCTCCTTCAGAGAGGCCCGAAATAATCATTTAAAGGTCAGAGCTGTCTGAGAGTTTTTCTGACCGCATCATGTGTCTTTATGTACTAACAATGCTCCCAGAGACACATACAGATGATCCAGGTTAATGTGCAGGTCCCAAATACAGGATTACACATACTATATTAATTATACTACGAGTAAAAGATGACCACAGTAGATAATTTACTTACATCCTCAGAAGACACGTGCTTCACTAAGTTTCGTCTGAGTTCTCTTTGAATACTCCTTCAGTGCACTCACAGTTATCAGATTCATCTGCTTAGGGAAGGGGTCCGAAACTGGAAAGAGTTCTTCCACATGTTTCATGCAATTACACATTTCCACCAGAGAGGTCTCCCAATCCCCCAAACTTCCATGGTGTAGCATTACATATCAAGGACATCATTTTTCATAATAATAATAATAATAATAATAATAATAATTTGGATGTTTTGGATGTCTGGTTCCTATCACCTATCACTCCTATCATCATTTAAATACTTTACTACTTTAAATGAACCCTGCATGTAGGAGCTAAGCCAGAGCATAAAGAGAGGGAAGAGAATGACACTTCTGTTTTCTGTCTTTTTCTTTTCCCCGCAGTGAAGAAAGCCAAACTCGATGGACCCCAAGGTGAGACTGACGAATAAGCTTGATCACTACCTCCATTCCTTCTACAGTCATTACGTGCTGAGGCTGTGCCTGTGACCTCCTGGTGCTCTCTCTCTCCCCTGCAGAGAAGTTTAACACGTATGTGAGTCTGAAGGTGCAGAATGTTAAAAGCACGACAATCGCAGTGCGGGGCAACCAGCCCAGCTGGGAGCAGGATTTCATGTTGTGAGTATATGTCTCTCTATCTCTCTAACTAAATCTCTTCATCTACATCTCTCTTACTTCTTTTCCTCTCCCCTTTCTGCTTTCTGTCTGCTTCTACTATCTCTTTTTAGCTCTCTCTATTGCTCTATGGATTCTTTCCCCCTTTCTTTGGCACTGCCTCTTTCTGTCTTTCTTTCCAACTGTCATTTTTTCTATCACCTTTTTCTTTTCCTTTTGTCTGACTCTTCTGCTTTTTCTCTCTCACTTTTTTTCTTTGCCTTTCTTTCGTATTTCTCATTATCTCTTTTCCTCTATCTTGCTTCTTTGTTGCACTGTCTCTCTTTTGTTCTCTCCTTTTTTCATTCTCTCTCTACGTCTTCTACGGATTTCTCCCTTTTCTCTCTATTCTTTTCTTATTTTTGTTTATCCTTCTACATCCCACTCTCTCTTTCTCTTCGCCCCATTTTCCCTCTTCTCTCAACATCTCTCTCTGTCTTTCTCCCTTTATCACCTTTCCCTTTCTTTTGTTGTCTGCTTCTGTTTGCACCTCTCAGTCTTCTCTCTTTGATCTCTCTTTCCTTCTTTCTTTCTCCATCTGTCTTTCTCTCTTGTCTTTATTTTATTTTTCCTTATTTCCCTTTTTATCCTCTTTTTTCGCTCTCATCTTTCTCTCTCCCCGTCTGCCTCTCTGTATCTATCTCATTCTGTCTTTCTCTCAGTATTTCTCTCTCTACTCTTTTTTCTCTTTAACTCCTCTGTTTCTCCCCTTTACCTCTCCCTTTCTCTATCTCTCTTTATTATTCTCTTCTCTGTTTCTCTGTATGTCTTGCTCTTGCCCTCTCTCTCTCTGTTTGTCTGTGCTCGGTTTGTTTTCTGTGTGTGTTGTCATGTGGTAGTTTAATGTAATTCCACAAATTGAATATGCGCTCTGTGACGGCAGTATTATCAGGCCGGATAAACCTCCACACGCTAATTCCTCGTTAAATAGCGAAGCTGTATTTCAAAGCTGGTTTTGTCGTTTCTCGCTCTCAAGTTTATTTAGTAATCCTTCGTTAGCAGGAACACATTTAGCTAGTTACATTAGAGCGCAGGAAGCCAAGCTGTAACATAGACACTGTGTAGAACATTCCTACCCAAACAAACAACAAGGATAATAATGAGAGCATAAAGTCTGTAAAGGCATGCGGTTCCTCAGAGGTCTTTCTTTCTCTCTTTATCTTTATGTTCTTTCTGTCCTTTTCTCTCTCTTCTCACCTCATTTTGTTTCTGATTTGTCACACCTCTCTTTCCTCATTCTCTCCTCTCCTCCTCTGGCAGTCATCCTGTTCTTGCAGTTATCTTTTTTGCTCTCTTTTCTTCTTTTCCTGTTTTCACTCAGTCCCTTCACCCTCTGTGCCCTTTGCTGTTATCCCCCTTCTTTCATTTGCCTTCATTACATTCTCGCTGCCTTGTCCACACTGGCTAACTCTGATGCTCTCACTAGCACCCACTCCACACTCTCCCTACACTCACACACACATGGTAGGTGTCCTAAGCATATGCCTGCATCACAAATGATCTTGATGTCATTCTTAATTTCGTATACTACCAGTGGACTGATTCTATTGGCCTGTCCATCATGAATATTCACAAAATTGAACGAGTAACAAAAGCATTTAAACAAGAGAAAACAAGCTGCAACACATATAGAGGTTGAGATATGGCAGATGCATAATACTGTGATACATCAAGAGTATATGTGGTATAGCAAGATATTTATATATTCAGACATCTCATCAGTTGGAGCCGTTAAGTGTAAGACTGTAGAGTCTTTAAGATAACCAACAACATGCATTTAGTTTTGCGTCTAAACTTTTGACTGCTAGTGTAACTGCTGAGAACTGTACAAACAGCACAAACACTGGCAAATATTTTCATCCCAAGATTTTGAATCACTTGTCATACTAATACATCATCGTGTTAAATATTACAGCTCTGTATACAGTATTTGACAGTCACCTATTGTCTCTGTACAGCCACCTTTTTAAAACTGGGAAAGTGCACAGAATAGGTCCGCAGCGTAAATGTTTCCCACTTCCTGCTAGACTGTGGGTGCTATGGGAGGAACGAGGGATGAATAAACGACACCTAGAGCAGTGTGGGTCTGTACGTCTGGGAATTAGAGTCTGGGGATCGGCCCAGAGTGAGGACATACAGTTTGGTGCCTGTAGCTTGAAGGATTCAATAGGCTTTGGGTGAGGCTGAAAATGAATGGCACTTTATCGGGGGGGAAGAGGGATGGTAAAAAAAGACAAGTCGGGGTCAAACCAACATTGAATTTGGACTTGGGGGTCTGCCCTGAGATTGTGTATCAGAAATGGTGTTTCCAGGATGAGCAGAATGACAGTAAATGGCCATGCATTTTTCCATCCTATTCATTCTTAAAAGGAAAAAAATCTGGGAAAATCTGTTGATCTGTGGAAATCATGCATCCAATCAAAAAGCTGTATACAGGTACTCTATTCATGAACAGACTAAATAATTTGGAGGTGGAACGTTGTTGATATCTCAAACACTGCTGAACTAGTTAGCAGACAAATAAAGAAGAAGAGAAGAAGATGAATATACTGTCAGGTAAAGCAATGGGCAAAAATGATGAAGCAATCAAGATGTGGTTCAAATGATGAAGCAATCAAGATGTGGTTCAAATGAAGACTCTATTTTCACAGGCTTAAGGTTTGCAACTTCAGGGCTGCCTGTTCCGTTTAATCGTTTATTTAAGGGAGATAACACGTTTGCTAAGCAGTTTTGCTAGCTGGTTCACTGGCCCAGACGTGGCCTGTTCCATCTTTATTTTGATGTTATATTAAGGAGATAAAATAGGAAAATTGTTTTTGGGTGATAGCACAATGAAATTGAAGTTTACTGGCTCCTAAACATAATATTACACATTGATTACACAGCTTTTCTCAATTCCTACGAAATCATCAAAAGCTCCCGTGTATTTGCTTGGACAATGTATTTAAAACCTATGAAGCTAGAAAGAGTATCATATCAGAAATACACTCATCATCAAAAGAATAGCTGCACCCGGAAGAAGTTAACCGACAGGAATGAAACTTGGTGGGTAGGTTCGACATTGTGAGACATGTCAATAACTCTAGTTCCACTCTCAGCCTCACATGAGCAAGGATGGGCCTCATCGCTGACCACATACTGATACATGCTGACCATAACACCAGGTCAACGTCACCAATGATTGCAATAGTGTTGTGCCAGACCATCATGGAGTGACTCCAATGATAGTGGAGATGACCAACCAATCGTTTTGCGGAGGCACCATGGTCAGTTCAAAGATGAACAGTTTGGTGTTATGCTCCACCCCTGCCGCAAAATCTGCAGGAACTGTATGGAAATATTCAAGCTGCATGGGATGGATTATCTCAGGACACCATTAGGAACCTCTACAACTCCATGCTGAGATGTCTGGCATGTTGGCACGTTGGCAAACATGGTGTTCCAACAACATACTGAGGGACTCTACTTCTGTATGTGTAGCTGAAATAAATATTCTCCATGTTAGTCTAAATGTATCATCATGTATTGCTCCTGATGACCTTTATCTATCTTCTGAATAGCATTGCAGTCACCTCCTTCTGGATGTAACTGTGTTATTGGCGATGAGCGTATGTTCTATGTGTATCTACAACACATGTTTAGTCCACGATTTTGATGTATCGGACCAATAGACATGAGTTACAGAGTGACTTTAATTTTACATGCAGAAAGTGACTCAGCTCCTCCGCCCCCAGCTTCCCCCTCTCCTGTTCTCTTTCATTCACACTCACACTTTCACCTCTGCCTCCCTCGCTCCTTTCTCCTCCTCTCACCCATTTGCTCACTCACTCACACAGTCACGCATTGCTCTCTTTTACCCTCTCCACCTCCCCACTTCTTTCACTCTTTCAATTTTCTTTGCTTTTTTCTTCCCTGTTTTGTCAGCCATTCATTCATATTTCCTGTTCTCTCTCTGTCTGTTCCTCTCCATCCTGTCTCACCTTCTCCCTCTCTCAGCAATTCCCCTTTCATTTGCTTATCAGTGCTCCAGCTGAGTAGAACGAGCTGAGAGCGTGTGTGTGTATGAGGCACACATTCATGGTTCGGAGTGCTGGGATTTCAGTGGTGTTGCACCACAGTTGTTATGTAACAAGCCTCTACGCCCCTTATTTCATCATTTTACATTTTACAGGATTTTCTCTATTACAGGAACACCCCAATATTTTATTTATATTATTCAGACTTTATTTTCAGTTTTATACAGTTTTCTGTAATCCAGCTAGCCAAATGCAGTAAAACATACAAACATGTTTGGTATCTAAAAGCTACTTCTGTCGTTTTGCCCTGGAGCTACGAGGCTAATAACAAGTAATGGAAACTTAAAGGCCAACCTGACTGCTCAGCTTCAAGCATGCCTAACAAATTTGCTTCAAACTGTTTTATAGGGAAAGGTAGACTTGCTGTTCTGGTTCTTAATATAGCTTACCTATTTCTAAAAAATTGGACGAACGTATATCACACACAGAACCCTTTTCCACCAACATGGTATTGGGACCGGTGCCAAAATCTCATCCCGTTCTATGCTTTTCCACCACAAAATACTGGTTTAGGGCCGGAAAAATCATGCCATTCCAGCACCATTAACTCTCAGGAACCATGAACTCAGGAACAATCGTATTCCACCAGCGATGTGCTCGTGGATGAGTGCATTCCACAGGGGGCATCCGGCTTCTAATGAGCAAAAATGTGAAAAATGTAAAAAATTTGCAGTTTAAAAAGCAGAGGCGATTACAGCTAGCTATGAAACGTAACATGCTGCTTTATAATAATACATCTTCATAACTTAAACAAGAAACAAAATTACACGTCGTCATGAAAAGTTCTCTGTGCACTGAAACACGTATGTTGGTTCTGGTTGGTAAGATATATGCCCTCAAAGCAGGAAGTACAGTTTGTACTTGTAGTAAAAAAAATTCTGCCATGTGGGTTTTATGTGTTGTTTGCTGCTTTCGGACTAAAGACCGCCCACCTCCAGATACATAATCGCTCGGCTCTCAAACCAGCGGAAAAGGGGGCCCTTTCTTAACAAGTTCAGCAGTCTGGGTTCAATTTGGGGTGTTAGCTATTAGCTGTTCCCACTTGGTAACAGATGGCTAGCTAACCAGCTAAGTTGTTAGTGTTAGCTGTTGTCCAGTGTTGGGAGAGTAGCCAATGTACACTACTAACGTTACTGAATAAAAATGCATGCCTGTATAAGGCCTATATGGCCAAAGGCTCCTCCTCATCCAACACATGTTCCGAAACCTAGGGGTATTAAGAGGGCGTTTGTCTTTCTTTGTTGCAGTTATTGCCTCTACTTTTCTGTGAAGGCCTTACACTAGAGTTTGGAACATTGCTGTGAGGATTTGATTGCACACAAACACCACTTCAGGTCATGTTAAAGATACTGAATGTTGTTGGTTGTTGTTCCACAGTTCCACTGCTCCATACCCAAACACCTGGGAGCTTTATATGCCCCTACCTGTTGTGTGGAGTGCGGATGGAGAGCGTTGTTGTCAGTTCCCATTCTATTGGTGAAGCTTTACTATAGAGATTAGTCTCCAACAGTTCACCACCATCAACAATGGTCAACAATGAGTGCACCTTGAAGTAGCTGAGAGGGTTGTCTGGATGCTTTACTTAGATGCTTTAGTTAGTTTCGTCTTGCCTTGGCTCTTTTCAACACAAAGTGATGCATCTGAAGTATTTCTGTTAGTCCCCTTGTAATCTGTCTCTGTCTTACTCTGCCCGCTGTTATCGCTCTATCTGTCTCGCCCGTTTCTTCATCACTACCCCTCTCTCCAAAGTAATAGCTCCAACTGTGTTGTATTTGGCCCATACTGTGTGTCTCATATTGGGTGTGCTAGCATTTCAGCACATAACTGAATATGATTACATGAAAGAAATGTGTAGCTTGTTGGCTGCAATATATCCTCAAGCTCCAAAAGCGAATTCCTTGGTAAATACAAACACTGTATTACACTTTTTTACTTTGTTTAATTTATCTATGCTTTTTAGCATGTTATATATTCCATTACTGCCAAAGCATTAAGCAGTAATCTATCTCTCTCCCTCTCTCTCTCTCTCTCTCTCTCTCTCTCTCTCTCTCTGCAGTGAGATAAACAGGCTGGACCTGGGCCTGACTGTGGAGGTGTGGAATAAAGGTCTGATCTGGGACACTATGGTTGGCACTGTCTGGATCCCCTTGCAGAGCATCCGCCAATCAAATGAGGTGAGCATATGTCCACTAGTGTCTTTTTATTCTCATACTATCCTCTAATGATGAAACACAACACAAACTACTATTCCCTAATTTAGACTCATTTTAGAATATTAGTGAAGACATAAACACTGTGGCTGGGGGGGCATCATAAGAAAATACACATATTCACTCAGGTGTGTCCAAACTTATATATATATACTTATAATGTATATGCGTAGGTCTATACTGTAGAGGTGTCTCTAGTGTCTGCTTCGTTTGTTTTGAGTTTGTATCTGGATGCACACTTCAGTTTCAAACTACCAATACCATAACCACATTACCAGAAGATGTTCAGTATCTGAATTTATTCAGTTATAGTTTTGCAATAGAGTTGTGGGGCTAATGTAGCTAACCAGTAATTGAAGCTCAAAATGCATCACAGCTAGTCATCACATACTTACCTCAGACCTTAGATTCAGTGTGTAGCTTTTTGTGCAAGTAAACAAGTAAACAGACTCTTATACAGCAAAGCTGAGACCATTGTAGGAATGCTCAGAGTGGTATGGGAGTGGAATGGTAGCAGGATGCCACTGTGACAGTTGACCAGTCTAAAAAGTGTGAGTGGGTTGGGCAGATATCTGGGCTAATTATGAGGCGGTGCTTAAGGACACAGGAGCTCTAATAGTAGTGTTTTAGAGAGAGGGTGAATACAGATGCACATTTATTTTGCGGGGGGGCGGGGGGGGGCATTGTTTATTCAGACAAAATCAACAAAGATTTTTACTGCTGTATCAGTGAAGGGTCACCTCCAGCTCCTCTAAACAATATATTTAAAAATGATGTACATTGAAGATAAGAAATACTCATTTATCAGCATCTTCTTTGCCACATTTTCAGACTATTCTTTTACAATTTGTGAATTGAATAGAAAGCCTGCAGAAGACACGTACGCAGCAGAGACGGTTACATAAGCAACTGCTGTGCTCTGCTAAATCTAACCTTTTGCTGAGTGGTCACCAGTTTGCAGCTTCTATGTCTTGTTCTATAAATGACCCCGAGGCTTTTCCCTCGCTTTCATAACTTTGTATGAATGATGCATCACCTGCCCTCAATTATGAATGAATGTTTTGCTGTCTGATTCTATAAACACGTTTATGCGTCTCTCTAATCTGCAACAGCAGGGACGTGGGTGGAAACTGTTAAAGTGTGATGTGGTTACAGCAGTGATGACAGAGGTGAAAAGAGATATTTGGGTTTCCCAAGTTTTCCATTGGAGAGATTCCAGCTAGAGTAAGAGTAGTGTTGTTGTGGCTCTTTATGAATGGATGTCCATGTAGTAGTATTTCGTGTACTTACCTTTTATTTTTGACTTTTAAAATACAAAACTTCAAGTCTGCATTTCCTTTATAATTCTGAGGATGAAAATGTGGCAAGAATGTAAAACAATAACCTTTTATCAAATCCAAATAATAATAATAATCAAATCTGAACTCATCTGCTTACAAACCAAAATGTGATCCAGACTTTCAGCACAATTGCCCTGTTTTACATGGGAATGTAATTTTCATGATTAATGTTTCACTTGGTGTTTTACTCTGACTCTCGGTATCCAGACTGAAGCATGCATGAGTTTTTGAATTTCTATTTAACTAAAGACCTTTTCCCCTAACTTTAACACTAGTGTTCACCTCACCCAAAGCCTTACTATAACCCTAATTCTGCTTTTAATTGTGATCCTTACAATGTCGGTAATCAGTTAAGTTTCACCA
Source organism: Prochilodus magdalenae (assembly GCA_024036415.1). Taxonomy (NCBI): domain Eukaryota; kingdom Metazoa; phylum Chordata; class Actinopteri; order Characiformes; family Prochilodontidae; genus Prochilodus; species Prochilodus magdalenae. The sequence goes on along the minus strand of JAMWET010005638.1, from coordinate 685,537 downwards.
GATAGTTTGTTAATTATTAGATCTGCAGTTATTCTACACTTACTGAGCACTTTATCAGGAATCTTGTATCTACACTCATTGTCCATTGTATCAGCTCCCCATTTGTTTCTGTGGTCAATACCCCCCAGGGCAACCACAGAGCAGGGAAATGGATTAAATGGTGTGTTATTGTGTGGTGTGCTGGTGCGAGTGAATCAGACACAGCGGTGCTGCTTCAGAGATGATAAAATGGAAAATGAGTATTGATACAAGGATGAAGTGTTCTGTATGTGTACATTAGACTATACAGTAAAGTGGGATCAAATGTAATAGTACTGGCAGGTCTTAGAGGACGTGGTTTTGTCCGTGTTGTAATAATAAGGCCCAGGAGAGGGAAGTCTGTTCTAATTGCAGTGGCTGCCACACAATCTGTGTTTTGAATCCAGTATGAATCTACAGCATCTAGTTTTTTATATTCTGACACTAATAATTGTGCAGTGAATGTTCTTCTTTAGTTGGCTGGTCTCCTCAGTACTTATAGAGCTTTTGCAATACACCCTGCATTAATGGAAAAACCAATGTCCAGGCTATGGCATGATGATTTGGATACATTGCAAGGATATTTTATTCAATATGAATTTGTAAGTCAGTTTCTTTAACCCAGTTTCATTAAAGGTTCATCTTAAATATTGTCTGTTTATGTGCTAATATCAGGAATATATCCTTTTGTATTAGGAGGGTCCAGGAGAGTGGTTGACACTGGACTCACAGGTGATCATGGCAGATAATGAAATCTGCGGCACCAAAGACCCAACATTCCACCGGGTGCTACTCGACACACGCTTCGAACTGCCACTGGGTAAGACCATTGATAATTGCAACCATAACTATATAAATATATTCACATCATTAGTATGCGCATGAGTTTGAGTACACAGAGCTTTTTTCACACTTTTAATGAGTTTTTAATGAGATGTTTAATGAGCTTGTTTTCTTTGTCAGCGTGTCATTGCGTCACAGTAATTAGAAACCTGTTTAGGCCTTGCCAAATTTCAGTGAACAAAAACTGCAACACTGAAGGGCCAATTGACATAAGTTCCACCTAGGGAATATTGCCAGAGCCCACACATTTTACTCCATTGCTGTGATGTCGGCACTCAACAGCACTTAAACCCTTCGGTCAAACCAGCTCTCGACTAAAAGGCTTTCTCTGTGAGGTTTTAAACAGCTGGAAAGAGAAAACTTAAATAATTACACTCATCATCCGAAAATAAGTTGCACCCAGAAGGAATTATCTGACAGGAGCCAAACTTGGTGGGTAGGTTTTATACTTGGCTGTGCCTGTGATGTAAGCAAGGGCGGGCCTTATGGCTAAACCTGACAGACTATATTATGTCATCCTTTTGCGCATGCTTTCCATCCTGACTCATGCTGTTGTGTTGCTAGCATCCCTTGCGAGTGAGGTATGCCTCGGAGAAGAGTTTGAAAGCAATTTGAGTGGTTGGAAGAGTTGGGGAGGGGTTGCATCGTAAAGCACTAGGAATTGGGATGGTCTTATCGATGTATTGCGTGCCATACCGCTCATGTGTATATGACTTTAACCTGCTGTTGGTGGCAGGCACCATCAGGAACTGTGTGAGAATATTCAAGCTGCATGGGATAAATGATCACAAGACACCATTAGGAACCTCTACAATGGCAAGCTAAATTGTCTAGCATGTTGCGTTAGCAATAAATATTGACCATATCAATCTAAATTGATCATTATTTGATTATTATTTGTTGCTGGCAAACTTGCAGTCCGACACTTCCTTCTGAGTCCCACTATTTTCTGATGATGAGTGTATTTAGACAGTATTCTGATGAAAGACACTTGATGAGCATTATATTAGCAAGTAACTGTTTCACAGTAACATGTAGTTCTTGGGAATGTCATGCTGTCCCCAAACTTTTGATGACTTTGGAGGTTTTTGAATAGCACTGAAGCAGCACTTCTGAACAGTTCCAAAGCACACAGCAGAAAACAGGACACCCTAAAAACGACAAAAATCTGTCCTAGAGCAACGGGTCATTGGAAATACACAACCTGGGTGAGTGGTGAGATTCCGCAGGAAGAGGCAGCCCTACTTTCTCAAACGCAGAGCACAGCACACAGCTATATCTGCTTACTTGGAAACTCATCTGTTCTGTCTTCAGCAGTGACCCATTGTTTCTTGGCCTACAAGAAACTGTACTGACATAAGGTCACAGCAGGTGAAAAGACATATCCTTCATTTCATAAACAAGCACAGAGTTTATGTGGGCGTTTGTTTGTATGCACACCGTTTGTTTGTATGCACACCGGTGAGCATGTGTATACTTTTGGGCTGGCCTAAATTATTGAAATACTCAGATCATTATAAGGTCAAATACTTTATTCATATGTTAAGTCGTTGTTTGCTTCTTTATTTAGTGTTTAGACATGATATTTAATTTGATTTAATTTATTTGGTGTTATTTCATGTCACCAAAACTTTGACTCTGAACTAAATATGTTTAGCAAATGCGTTTAGACAGAGCAACTACTGTTAATATATTGAACATGATAAGATTTAAATATGTAGAGATATGAATTACAGCTGGTTTAGTTGAATACAATATAAATCAATGGCAGTCACCGTCTGTGTTTGAAATGGCACACTACTACATTGCATACTGCACATTATAGTAGTATGTACTGCCACTTGTGTATAGTACTGTAAAAGGTTTTAACATACAGTGCAGCATATTAATACAGTCACATGACCAGTTACCTCACATTTACCTCAGACACATTTCGTTCTAACTCTGTTAACTCACTTTAAAGGTTCAGTTTTAGAGAAAAAATTGCCGAGGGTAGCTAACAGCTAGGCTAAACGTATTTCAGGTGACCTGAGCAGTGTTAGCAGCAGCTAGCTCTAAACTGTGGATAGAGTAATAACATCTAAATGTGAGGTAACTGGTCATGTGACTGTATTAGTGTACTACACTGTAGGTCAAAATGTATTTCTGTACTGTATACCACACCAGGAGCAGTACATAATACCATTTCAAATATTGCCATTGACAGCAACTCGCCTGAGAGCACAACAAACTGCACTCCGTTCCATGTAAGTGCTGAAGATTGCTTGCACAGTTCCATGCATCCTTTATGCTAGCATTGATGTTTAGCAATCATCCACTAGAGGGCAGTCCTGAGGCAAATGTTGGCGTGATCGCGAATAAGGTCGTAATAACATACCTACTGCGAAATAGACGAAAAAAGCTGCTTTGTAGATGGCAGTGGTCTGTTAAATACTTTGCAACACGCAGACAGAGAACTGATTTCGCTTATGTTAGCAATGAGAGAAATTTTGGCTATTGAGCTACTGGTTACCCTGCCCCAAGAATTTCTGGTGGTAAGACTTCCATATCAGTAAGTTTTCAGAGAACATGCACAGATGTACAGATGAAATGAACACATGGAACAAGCAGAAGTCTTTATATATATATATGCATCCATATTTAACATGAGCATAAATGAGATTTTAGAATAAGACTGTTTTTGGCTACTGTGCATTTACGACTGATATAAGATAAATGAGCTCTCTTCAGCCAATATATTGAATGAGTATAGTGTTAGTCACTACATGAGTGTAGTGTTTGCTGTCCATTTAAACGGAGTGTGTTTGTCGTGTTTGTCACAGATATCCCTGAGGAGGAGGCTCGATATTGGGCTAAGAAACTGGAACAGCTGAACGCCATGAGGGACCAGGATGTAAGTCCAGGCTGATAGGGCGATCCCTCTTGTACTTGTTTTTCTCTGCTCTTCATTATGCCCCCTCTGCATTGAAGCCAAGCACCATGAAATTGGCTCCATGTCTGAAATTTGCCTTTAAGATACCATTAAACCTCACTATGTGTTGCAGCCCTATAGGGCCTGTATCTTTGTACTGCGAATAAAAACATCATTGCAGCTAGGCTAAGCTGCTTTATAAGCAACTCTAAGCTGATTGTTCAGTTATGAGCTTGGAATCTTAGGTAATAAAGGTTATTGTTCGGTAAGTAATATAATAATAATAACAGTTTTGGCTGAATCTGGGAGTTGAATCTGCTGTAACTGATGGTCCATGCTTTTCATTCAAAATCTGCATCTCTTTTACAGTCTAACAGTGATAACTGTGGAGTAAATCACTTTCTGTAGTTGCCTGAATTTCCACAATCCACATCATGCTACTGGATCAACAAAACCTTCAAATAGATATAACAGTGTGGCTTGTTGTTATTGTTAAATGTGAAGACTGTCACATAATGCTGAAGTAGACATCAAGGCTATCGCCAGTCAGTAGGAGCTGTGTGATCCTTTATGGAAATGACATGGAAAAATATTTTATTACATGCTAACTGCAGGTCAGATCATTGACAAATTACATATACATATTACATATCCTCCTCTTGTAAAATGAATCCATCTTGAGTTGTGCTTAGTATGCAAGTTATACATTAAAGAAGCTGAGGGAACTGAATTATGACCCAGTACAGGCCTGCGGGATATAAGGACTTTGTAGAGGGATTTATGGAGCGATTTTTGGGCATATTAATCACAAAAATATTTCTGTCCCAGTACTCATATCAGGAGGAACAGGAGAGGCCACTACCAGTCCCTGGGACACAGTGCTGTGAGTTACTTTTCTTTTTACAACATCAGAGAGTTATCATGTAGCTTCCTACCTGTAGTATCCATAAAACATCCACTGAATTCCCAATCCCTGATGAGAGTGGTCCTGGGTTACTGTTTAATGAGATTATTTTACACATATTGGACTCCTTGGTTGTATAAAGTTTCATAATTGTGTTCCTCAAAACCTCTGAAACTTCAAAAAGCTGACTCTTTGAAAATTCTACCATGTTCGGAGTAATTTACTTGTTGTCAGATTTTTGGCCTAACACATCTCTGTCGATTGGTAGAGATGTCACAATGAGATTAAGTTACGTTTAATACCATCTTCATTAAAATATAGTGTCTCAAAATGTGCTCTACCAAAATATTGAAAAAAGAAAAGGTTGAAAAATAGCAAAGTAAAATTAATGTATGTATTGGTACACAAAACAGAACAAATGTTATAAATTGACTCGAGAGAAATATACAATACATGAGCCTAATAATGTTGAACATGAAGTCATTCTGTGTTCCCCTTGAACAGTTTCTGGCGAGAGTGAGGGAAGTGCTTTGAAAGAGAAATGCTCGCTGTTGGTCTGGGCTTTCTGTAAGCACCGCAGTCGTTTTAGTTTGTAATTGGTCGGTCACTGTTTGATGACGCAGCAGTGTGTGGAGAAAAAATATGAATGACTTTCCGCCTTGCTGGTACCTCAGTGAGCTCAGTGCATGAATGGGAGTGCGTAGCTCTCCCAAAACAGCTCATACACATTTACATACACTGTAAGCAGTGCTGCGATAGCTCCTAGTGAATGGGACACCGATGGTCTGTCATTGGCATACAGTAGAGTTTTTCCTTTGGCTGAGGCAAACAGCAGGAATTTCTCATTGGCTAGCTGCCAGATGTGTTACTCATTGGCCAGTAAGGCATCCGGGAAGACTCATAGTCATAAAGAGTGACCTCACCTATTGTGCTCTTACCTTTGTAAAGGAGACATGGCTGGCCAGCGTCCAGAGTAGTGGTGACTTAACAATGACTTCACACAGGACGTCATTTCTCAAAGTCATTCCAGCTTGGGGCAGCACAGGCTAAAACTTTCAGATAAGAGAAGTGTGCAGTGCCCTTTTCTAAATGGCTCATCCCCCACAGTTTTCGTGTACTTTATATTTCCTCCTGAGGAATAATTTTGTCATGTCTCAGCAAAGAAAAAGAAACAGAAAACATAGTGCTTTTTATCCAACACAGCAGCAGTCCAGAAACAGCCGAAACGCCCCAGACAGCAGGGAGGCCACTTCTAACCACACACTTTTGCATGACGGTAAACACCAACACTGCACCAATTACCCTAAAGCCCAGCACCGAATAGCACATCTTTTAGCTAACTTAAAGACTTTCTCACTGTTTATGTTACTACATAGCCACCCCTTTTTAGAAGAGCTGTCCCAGTGACCTCACAGTCTGAGCAGAGTCCTTGGGGCACGCTGGCCTCCATCATAGTCTCTCCAAAGTAGTGGTTTTGAAATGTCCAATTACCCATGTTGCCAACATAAACAGTTCTAAATTATGTGGTTTTGAACAGTACTATGTTGATATGTCATTTGTTTACCATGAATTATTTTCTATGCATGGACTTTAAAGAAGTAAGTGGTACAAAATAACATTTTGGTAATATTTATATATCCATCACACAATTTTTCATGATATAGGCCCTTTTAAAATATAACTACTAAGCTAAACATTGGTCATCATTTAGAGAATGCATACCAGGTCTTAGCTGTCAGTGCTTAGTCAGTGTCCCTGTCATCCTTTTATTAAAACTATAGACTTTTGGAAGGTAAACTATATGTCAAGTATCCTGAACCCCCTTGTTTGTAATTGCTGACACAGGTGCTAATCTCACACAGAACAGCTTTATCATTTCCACAGAATAGCACTAACAGTATAACAGGACAACCCTAAGGTCAGTATGCCCAGTGGATCAGCTAGAGATGTAAAAAATCACCAGCACTGGGCTGAGAAGCAGTGAAGCTTCATTGTCTGGAAAGATGGAGCACCATCAAATTGTATTTTGGGATATGTTGGAGTGGTCTGTGGTCTAGAAATGATCATCCTTCAGTAATCAGTAATGCTGACCTCACTCTCTCTGTCTTGGGGCTGAATGCAATCAAATCTCTATAACAATGTTCCAACATCTAGTTTAAAGCCTCCCCAGAGTAGTAGAGGCTGTTATTGAAGCAAAGAGGAGACAAACTCCTTCTAGTTCTGGTTGTTGTTTTTGTAGCACAGTGAAACAGGTTTGCTTTCTAAAATACCACCCCACACCATCTCATCTGTTCCACCTCCTTCTTGCTGCACTACACTGACTTCTATGCCCTTTGCTCTTTTACAGGTAACTGGAATTTATGGGGAGATCAACAGAGTGAGTCATATGCTATTGTTATTGTGAATATATTTGCCTGCACAAACTGACCAAAATACTGCATTATGATTAATATATGTATTGCAAATGCATTGTAATGGAACACATTGTTTAAACTAGGATATAATCAGTAGAAGACTGTAGCTTTGTTTCTGGCAAGACATGTGACCATTTGTCAGGCCACATGGATGCCTGTATTTTATTAGAACACTCACAGTTTACTCATCAGCAACATCTATTATGGGCCTGTGGTTTGTTAACAGCCCTTGCCTCCATATGGCAGCCATTTGGGGATAATATTGCAGATTGCAGAAATATATGTATCATACTGTATATGAGAAAATAAATATAACCTTCAGAAGGAAATTACTTCCCTACATCAGGCTGTCAAATCAGATACTGAATGAGTGATTTTCGCCATAAATTAGCGTAATGATGGTTAAACACAGAGAGGATATCTCTGTAAAAAGCAATTCCATGCTAGGATAGAGCATGTCCCTGTTAAGGTAGAACATATCCCTGTTAGAGTAAAGTATGTCCATGTTAAGGTAAGCATACAGGTCATTTTTGCATTGGCAGGGTAGTTATACAAAATAAAATCATAAAAATAAATATTTGTGCTTACCAACAACATGACATTTCATAAATATTGAGAACAGTAAATGCTAAAATAAATTTAGGTCAAAGATAAGCAGTCAGAGAAACAGTCAGCCATGCATGAAATAACCTAGGAAATGAATATGTTTCATTTTTGATCCATTTATGTATGTGTGTAAGTTAATCTGGAATACATTAAATCTTGAATAATTAAACAGATTTGTTACAAAATACAGAAAACTCAGTAGAGACACTTCTGACTCATATTGCACATCAAAAAATTAATATTGTAATGTTTTAATTAATACACACATAAGGCATTCAGTGTCAGGGAGGTGGGAGGTGATTTGTGGAATGTGTTTTTTTGATTATTTAAATGCTAATTTGATCTTAAATTAAAGTACACATCCCTTCTTACAGAAACCACTTGCTCACATCATCACTTGTAAAAAGACAGTGTGACAGAAACGGAACTCTAGTCATGCAAAGTGCCACTAACTTATGTATTACCTAACAAAGTCAGAATAGTTGTATGTTTTTAGGCAAATATTATTTTTTCTACTTCCCATTTGCAAATTGCTGATGTGCCCCTACTCATAGAATGACCCCTGGTCTCTGGCTGCTATACTGTGACAGCCTTTCAGCAGTCTTTAAACAAAAAGTAGCTCACCAAAAGAGCGTTTATGGATCAGACACTTACTGTGATACCCACACACTCACTTCTTGCTGTAGGGATCAGCAGATGGGATTGCTGGCGGGTGCCCAGTTGGCCTGTTGGGTGATTTGTCACACCGCCCTCTCGCCTTTCTTTGGCCATGCTCTACCGGTGCATAATGCTAATGAAGAGTTTAACTCGTACTGGAGCTGTGCTGAACACAGCCTCATGTTCTGCTCTTCATCTATGAGTCACTTTCTTCATCTTCTTCCTCCTTGAAATCTGCAGTATGTTGTTCCTTCCATAGTCATAGACTTTATCGTGGTGAGATGGAATCCGTTTATTTGACATGGTTAAACAAGTAAACATTTTTGTCTTTGGCCGTTTCCAATCACATAGTAGATTACCACAGGCTATAATATCAAACCTGCTAACCCAAAACACACAGGACAGATTCTGCAGCACATGGACCTGCATTGAACATTTTCATGGAAACTGGCTGTATGATACAGACGTGTACAGACGTGACAGACAGTCACGTTAATCCCCTGCTGATAGCTTCTGTCTGTTTGCAGATGAAGATCCAGACAGTGCGGTGGATGACCGGGACAGTGATTATCGCAGCGAGACTAGCAATAGCATCCCTCCTCCGTTCTACACCACCTCACAGCCCAATGCCTCAGTCCACCAGTACCCTATGAGCCAGCAACGCACCACCCGCACCAATTACTCCCGCTCCAGCAACAGCTGCGAGATTGAGTACGACCACCACAGAGCGATCAGGTGTGTCTGTGTGAACGCATCGCCTCATGTGAAATTGTTCATGTTTATAGAATTTTCTTGTTAATAGGTTTAAAAATCACACACATTGATTCCAATAACAAAAGGATGTTGCAAGTTTGACTTGAACAAAACAATAGCTTTACATTAGGCTTTACATCTATGGCATGGTGCTACACAATAAAGTGTGTGTACTGTTGTCAAAAACCTGACTGAACTCCCAAAGCTGTGTTCATTAAACTGTGCAGTGTTTTGGCCATTCATTGTTTATTGATATTGATATCCACATATTACTGCACATAGCAGCGAGCTTAGCTTAACAGTACTAGAACTTAGAACCATATGAGGAATTTGTCTCATGCATTTAACCCAGCTATGAAGTGAAACACCCACACACACACTAGAAAGCAATGAGCCACCTTCCACAGAGATGTGGGCAGCCCTATCCTTGGTGTCTGGGACCAGCTGGGGGTTAGGTGTCATGCTCAAGGGTTCTTTCGTCATGTCCTGTTGGTTTGGTATATCAAACCGGCAACCCTCTGGGTACAAGGTAGAGTCAGTGCCTGTGTACCACTCTCCAATTAGCTTGTGTTGCTATTTTTATATTTAATTTATATAAGTATAAGTATATCAGCTCTACATTAATAACATGCATTACACCAACACAGCACAACAAAACCGTGTGAATGTAACATAGGCCTATTTGATCTATGTGAAACGTACACGTTTAAAAGCTTTGCTTGAACTGCTGCAACATTTAAATGGGGGAACAGGTAAATAAGAAGCTGCCTAATGCTTCTTACTGCACACCTAGATTGCACATATAAATGGTTTGATCATTTGAATAAGACCTATACATAAATAAATAAGAAAGAAATAGGTAGGTAAAGAATTAGGAATTAATTAATATAATTTGTTAATTATATTAATTATATTACATTAAATTAATTTAAAAAATGTTAATTAATTTAATTAAATTAAATTAATTAAATGAAACATTTATTTATTTTTTATTTTGTGTCCCATTTTTTTTGGTTTCTTGTACTACTCATTTTTTTGGTTGTTAGATTGTTTATTTATTCTGCCCATTGAATCCTACATAAAGTGGAGAGTTATATTAGACTTATAGAGTTTTGTTAGAATTGTTGCCCAGTATATTTTCTTTGTCCTCCCATATGAAACACATAGTGAACACCCACATAGTGATTTCAGAACTTGAATACCGGCTCCATGAACAGCTGACCCGGTACTGTAGTGCCTGTGCAGTGCACCTCTCTCATGCAGTGCCCTCTTTCCCGATGGTGTCTTTTTTATCCTCAGTTGCTTCATGCACTGTTTACTAACCAGTCCAGCGGTCAATAGTGCAGAATGCGCATGTCTGCACGTATGTCACTGGGTGTGTGGGGGGTTGCTGGTGTTTGTGGTGAGCAGACTGTGTGTTTGTGAGAGTGAATACGGGTCAGAGTGAGTTTTCTTTTTCTCCTCCTCGTATTTTAATAGCCTCATTCATCATGTCTCGTCTGGGAGTCTTCTCTTTTTTAGGCGTACTCTTTTATTCTCTCTTTATCTTTGCACTCTTCTCTTTACTTCACCTTCTTTCTCCTTTGCTTTCTTCTTCCCACATTCACATCCTTTCTCTTTTCTTCTCTTTTATCTCTATCCTTTTCTTCTTTCGCTCCTCTTTTACTTCATCTTCTCTGTCCCCTCTTTTCCTCTTCTCTTCTCTTCTGTTCTCTTCCGGTCTCTTCTCTATCTCTATCCTTTTCTTCTTTTGCTCCTCTTTTACTTCATCTTCTCTGTCCCCTCTTTTCCCCTTCTCTTCTCTTCTCTTCTCTTCTGTTCTCTTCTCGTCTCTTCTCTTTCCCATTTTTCCCCTCTTTTCCCTTTTTTCTCTTCTCTTCTCTTCTCTTCTCTCCTCCCCTCTTTCTCTTCTCTTTCTCTGTCCTTCAAAGGTGATTAAATAAGTGAGTTATTAGGAGTTTGTTATGATGACGGTGTAATGCATTGTTGAATGGTTCTCTAAGCTCCTGCTGTTTTTAAACGGTCTGCCTACAGATATGCACTTTGCCTCATGCTTTCAGAGTGTTTCTGGAAAAGATTGCTATTACAGGAAGAGTGCCTAATAGGTCCTTCAATCCAACAAGATATAAAAGCCTCAGCAGGCTGGAAATGACCTGTGCTTTCCCAAGCAGAAGCCTGTGGAGGTGTCCTCCGTGTCATGGTGATGCATAAATTAGCCGGTAGCATAGTGAGGGCAAACAGAGATCGAGGTGTGTGTGTGTGTGTGTGTGTGTGTGTGTGTGGGCTTGTTTGATGAGTCAGCCTTGTTGTTCCTGACATTTTCCCACTTTAGTCATCCCACGGCTGCTAAAGATGCTCCATCTCTTTGATGGATGGTTCAGTCTCTCTTCTGCGTTTGTTTTCTGTTCGGCTACATCAAATATAGAATCACCCCCTCACTCAGTCTCTTGCTCTCCCTTTCTCTCTCTCTCTCTCTCTCTCTCTCTCTCTCTCTCTCTTTGTTTCTTTGTCTTTCTGTTCTCCATCATTTTTTCATCACCAACAGATGCCATATCTTTTGGCCACTTTCCTTGACAGCTCAGGTGAAAGCCCACGTCACCAGTAGCAATCAACAGCACTAGTAAATAAACACTGTGTGTTTAATAGATGTATCTAATATGGACATATCACAACTTTGGTAGAACTGCTCCACTAATTTCAATGACCTAAGAGTGCACTGCCTGCAACTTCTAACCCAGGCTGCAGGGCAACAAGCGACCTGTCATGTCCTATGGGCGTACCCAAATTTGTAGCTGCGATTTAGAGACTCGTGTCTAAATTGTAAATTATTGGCTTCTTTTTCTTTTTTCTTCTTTTCCTTTTCTGTATGATGCATTTTTGCACACATATGAATAATAGCAAGATATTGTTTCTGTCTTTGGGAGTTATGTCACTTGGTAGCTAGCTAGGTTAGCCAGCATGAAATTCAGCTAAGGTAAAAGACCTGCCTGTAGCCGGCTGTCCCTTCATTCACACATTGCTTTATTCGTTCGTTTGATTGATTGTCCAACCAACCATCATTCCAATAATTTACTCTTATCAAACATATCTTATTACTTTTCAGTACATACAGACACTTTGGCAGTAACTCCTATAACTTGTTCTAATCTACCACCAGAGTAGTTTGTTTGGTAAAACAGATCAGCATGTGGAGCTGGAACCTTTTTATTTGCTACCATGTTTTCTATGACTACAAAAAAGGAGGCTCTATGATGCCATCAGTGTTGGATGTATTGTTATAGTTTCTATGCGAACGTATGTACACATTCAGAACTGCTTTTGACATGCTTATTTGTTTCGAAGTAACTAGAGATATATATCCGCTTCTACTTCATTTGCCTTTCCAAGTAAAGCTATACCTGGTATCTCTCTGTCTGTTTTTCTCTCTCTCTCCATCACTCAGTCCGACAGGAAGCTATGCCTCTTCAGCAGAGTTAAGTCGCTGTAGCTCCCAGTTGAGTGAGGAGTATGGTGAGCGGGAGTTGTATGATGAAAATGACTCCTACCACTCCTGCCACTCCTCCGTCTCCTACAGCAAAGGCTCTCCCGACTGGGACCCAGATGAAACAGCAGGTGCCTACAGCGATGAGGGTGGCTACAGCAAAGATGGCGGTGAGGAAGGCGCCCTGTATGAAGAGGAGGATGGAGACCCATATGGCGAGGAAGCTGACCTTTATGAGGGTGAAGAGGATGACTTCAACTACGACGACGAAGATTTGTACCCTGTGGATGAAGTTCTCAGTGCTGAAGAGCCTCCATACACCCCGACCCCAACCAGCACTGCCCCAACACTAGGTGTGCCATCCACCACCAGGCCACCGCTAGAGAAGCAGGCATCTCTGCACCAACAGTCACCACCACAGGGACAGAGTGCTAGCCAGCCACCCAGTCAAGTTCCAACTCAACCGCCCAGTCAAGTTTCTAGTCAACCCCCCAATCAAGCTGTTCAACCTCAAGCGCAACCACAACCACCCAACCAGACACAAGCCAAGCCCCTGCCCCAGCAGCCTCCTAGGCAGAATCCCCCTCTACAGCAGCAGCATTCTACTTCAGGGCCCATCCCATCCGTCCAGTCTTTCTTTGCCATGGCCAAACCTTTGACTGCAGTGTTTGGGTTGGGTGGGTCTACACCCCCACAGCCCCCTCCACCTACACCCCAGCCACAACCCCAGTCTTTAGCCCCACAACACCAAGCTCCAGCAGTCCAGGCTTCTGCCCCTGGCACCCAGCAAACCCCTCCAGCTTTGGCCAAACCTCAAGAATCTCCAACTCAGTCTCAAGCTCTGGCACCCACATCTCAGCCCCAAGGTTCTGCAACCAAGCTCCCCACCCCAACAGAAGAGATCATTGAGGACCCACCAATACCAGAACATCCCTGTCTGAATAAGGAGGAGGAGATACCTGTAGAAGAGCCTCCTTTCGAGGCGATGGAGAAAGAAAGCATGCCCCCTTCTCCAACACTAGAAGAGACAGAGGAGCAAGTGCCTGAACCAGAGAGGTAACCTTGATTTTAGGAGCAAATCTATTTGACCAAGAACGTACCTTTATATGAGAGATTTCTGGACCGCCTGCCCTGACACACTTTACATTTAGTAGGTCAGGAAATGAAAAACTCAATGATGCAATGTGATGGTAATGCAAATGCTATGCTAGGACTTGAGACAGACAAGCTGTGGTTTATATGAGTGGTTATCATTGCTTGTCAAGAGTCCAAAATCCACCTCAGCCGATCTAGTTGGATTAAGCTTAGATCAATATTTTGTAGGAAACTAGATATTCAGGAGAACTACTGATGTTTACGCAAATTGCATGGGCCTGTGTAAGGCAGCTCAACTTCATGTATTAGTATTATATCACTAGTTAACATGGAAGAGCAAGAAACGTGTGTATCAAGGACTGACCAATATGAAAGTTGTCACAAATATTGATATTTAGAAGCCAATAAAATATCTGATATTTAATATACAGTACTGTTCAAAAGTGAGAGGCTACCCTTTATTAAATTTCCATTAAATACGGGCTTTAGGTACAGATTATTCATTCTTCAGGAGATATTTCAAAGGACATTACCAACCCATTTTTATTTTTTAACCTTGTAAAAAATTTACCTGTAAAAAATAAAATTGCCCAATGTTTTTTTTTTTATATATAAATATACGCTCTTTATGAAATTAATTCCTGCAGCACATTCCAAAAATGTGGGACAGGAGCACCTTAAGATTATAAAAACTTACACACAGTTACATGCTTCATCAAAATATTAGTTGCACAGATAGCCGCACCTATGAATGAAACTTGGTGTGTAGGTTTGGCAAATGATTACAGTTTCACGCTCAGCCTCGTGTGAGGCATTGATGAGTAACCCGCAAATCTGAGGAAGCATCATTAACATTACATTTTGGAACAGTGTATGCTGCCTTCTAGATGCTGTCTTATTCAGGGATGCTCATTTCAAAATGATAGCACTAGGAAACATTCTGCATAAGTTACAACAACATTGCTGCATATTCAGAGAGCCTGCCTGCCAATGCCTTGATCAGCACAAAATATAGCAACCTAGGCTCTGTGATATTGCACTGGTGAAGACTAGTGTAACTGAGGAATGACAAACAATCGCTATTTTAAAACTGGATCAGTTTATGTCTGCAGTTTGGAAAACATGATTAAGTGGTGTTTTAAGGAAAGATGATATAACACAGTTGTAAACATGCTCCTGTCCCAACTTTTTTGGAACATGTTGCAGGCATCAAATCTGAAATTAGCACATATTTAGAAAGAAATTAAGAATTATTTTCAGTTTTCAGTTTTCAGATTTTAAGCAGATCCCTGTGTTTTTATCAGCATTTCACATAATGTTGCAGCGTTTTAGGAAATAATGAATTCAAATGGCTGCATTAGTTTTATAGTCAGGTTTCCACTGATGCCAATAAATCAGTATCAGATATCGGTCAATATCAGATTACAAATGTCCAAACAATATATCATTTTGGGTTTAAGTGTATATGTCTCTATTCCATTTTTTGTGTAGAGAGCCAGAGGTTGAGGAGGTAAAGGAGCCTGTGGACCCAGCAGTACGAGCTAAGGAGAACTGGCTACGGCTTTTCAACAAGGTCCGGCAACAATTGCAAGAGGTAGGCTTCTGAAGGTGCTCTCTTCTGCTGTCTGACAGAAAAGGCCAAGACTGAGGAGCATAATGTCATTGCTGAACCTGGAATCTGTGCTAAGTTTGAGACGTATGCTACAGTGCTTAGCTAAAGTGATGCATACTGCAAGTAGCATTGGATGATTTCTGAGTAGCTGAAACATCACTCATTTGGGATGCACTTCGAAACAGTCATCACAATTCACAGCCCACAGTTTCTTTATGAGTTTGATTTTACATACACACATTTGCTAACCTGTTTTGATGCTTAAGCTTTGTCTTGCTTATATTATAACCACAGCAGATAACAGCTGCCATGCTTGATTTGCAGTTTTATCACACGGCTTCTTCTTTTGTTTTCTCTGTTATGTTCGGTTGTTTTTCTCGTTTGTCTGTGTGTATCCCACCATTTTTGTTTTCTCTCCAGTCTCTTTTCATTGCTATCGCGATTTGCATGTTCACTCAGATGGGCCATGCTTGGACGAGAGTCAGGTGGGTCTGCGTTGGTCGTGTGAAACATTGTGTGTTTGTGTTTTCTCGAGCGTTTATGCACACAGGAGCGAATGTTAACATCACTTGCTGCATATCTTCTTTGAGCTGACAGCGAGCGCAGCTTTGTGTGCTTACGCTGTTATGGCTTGGTTTTCTGGTCATCCAGCCCATTTTAACTAAATACAGTGGTCAGTTTGAACAAAGAGTTTTCGGCATGTTGTACAAAAAATGCACAGATAGGCTTAAAGGGGAATTCCCCTGCTTATTCAACATTGTATAATTCCATTCTTCATTTAGAGTGGTCTGATGTAAAATGGTTTACTGTAAACTCACAGACAAGCCTGGCACATCCCTCCATCATGAGTGGATTACAATGAACGGATTAACAAAAGTTTGTGTGAAGGAACTTTTAGCCACATGAAACTCCTCATACCTTCATTATGAACACGTTTTACTAGAAGGGTGGATTTCAAACCGAACCACTTTGACAACACTTTGTATACATCTTAACTATTTCATTGTGTGGAGAGTTTGAATAATTGGTGAAGTTCACCTTTAAGTGCTTAAGCAGCTGAATCACCCACAGCCAGAATTCATCTGTGCAGCTGAATCTTTTCAGCCTTACTGATGAAGGAAGACTGTTGCTTGTTAATCATCTGTGGAATTTGAATGTATAATCAGTGCCCTTTTATGATCAGGCTATGTGAAGGCCATGTAGCATTATACAAGACATGTTTGTTCTTCTGCTGAACTCGGGAGGTTGGGGACACTGATGAAGGTGAACTGAAGAGCATCACGTTGAATATGAGTGTTTGGAACCGTGATTATTATTTTGATTTGAGTGCTGTGCTGTAAACACGTGTGTTGTTTTTAGGACAAGGCTAATCAGGGCTTGTGAAGTGCTCTCTGGGGACTTGTTCACTAGAGTCTCTCTGTCTGTCTGTCTATCTGTCTGTCTGTCTCTTTCGCTCTCTCACTCTTATACTATGTAACCCTTTCTCCCTCTCTCTTTCTCACTTGTGCTCTCTTGCTTCCTCACTTTATCTCTTTCTCTATCTTTTTCTCTTCTTTCTTTTTTTCATCTCTCTTTCTCTCTCCTTTCTCTCTTTCACTGTCTCTCTCTTGCTTTCTCTCTCTCTTTCTTTGTATCTCTGTCTCTCTTTCTCTTGCTATCTTCCTCTCTCTGTCTGTCTCTTACTCTTTCTGCCTCTGTTTTGTCCTCTCACTCTTTCTGTCTCTTTTCTTCCCTTTCTCTTTCCCTGTTTTGTCTCACACTCTGACTTTTTCTCTGTATCTTCTTATTCTGCTTCTTTTCTCTTTCTCTCTATCTCACTGTCTTTTTCTTTTCCTCTTTCTCTCTCTCTCTCTTTCTCAGGCACGGGGAGAATCAGACTCTCAGTCTCTGTGGTTTGGTAAAGGAGGGTAAGTCACGCAGTCTGCAGTCATCTAATGGTATACAGTATAACTGTACAGTGAACACTGTAGTTGTTCTGTCTCTGTACTCCAGCGTAGTGAATCATCCTTAGACTCTTTGTCTTTGTCCTTATGTGTAAATTAATGATGCAAATCACATATTCCAGCCAAGAAACAGACAGATAACTGTCTGGTTACATTTAGAGCTCCCATCCTTATACGGCTCATTTGAGACTGACATTCCGCATAAAGTAAAAATATGCACTTCAACGCCTTTGATTGATTATAGTTCCAGTGTTCTGGAGTCCAGAGGCAAAGAATAAAAACTGTGCTGCTGTCAGTAATGACTGTAAGAGGGAAACGTCCTCATTCAATTCAAATTTTTTCACTACAAATAATGAAATTTCCATTTGGCACTCAGCATGTCTGAGGCAGATTTGAGAATGAAGGTGAGTGTATTGTTTAGCGTAGAGTGTAGGCTCCATTTGTTCTTCTCTACCAGGCAGATCCTTTAGCTCTGAATGTAATGAGCATGCTGGGAGATTTCGCTGAGATCAGCATTTACAGCACACACACCCATCCATTTGTCCAGGTGTAAGATTTCACACACACACACACACACACACACGCACACGCACATGCGCACACACACACACACACACAGACACACACACACACACACAGAGGCACACACACACACAAACACATACACATACACACACGCACACACACAAACACACACACACCCACACACACACACACACACACACACAAACACATACACATACACACACACACATCCACACACACACAAACACATACACATACACACACACACACACACATACACATACACACACGCACACACACACACACACACACACACACTCACACACACGCAGACACACACACACACACACAAACACATACACATACACACACACACACACACGGGCACACACACACACGCGCGCACACACACACTCACACACACAAACACATACACACACAAACACACACATACGTGCACATGCGCACACACACACACATTCACACACGCAGACACACACACACACACACAAACACGTACACATACACACACACGCACACACACACAAACACTCACACACACGCAGGCACACACACACACACACAAAATGAATTACATTAATTAAAGCACAGATAGTCCAAGGGAGCTGGTTTCTAATACAGCAGTGCTCTCTTATTAGTGCTTAAACTAACACAGCCTGGACCTACTGAGGTATAAACAGGTCTCCAAACAGTCAACCCAGAATGTTATCAGTTTTTTGTATTAGAGATGAGAAAATCGCCATGATATCAGCAGCACAAGCTATCTTATTATTTATCTTACTGTCTTATGTCTTATGGTTACACCATAATTCAGTATTCCAGAGCCTGGATGGGTCTAATAAAAATGTTGGCCTATGGGCTACAGTGTGACCGCACCCTGCCTAATATTCAGGTTTGTTGCATTCAGGATTCTTTTGCATTTTCCGGCAGGATGGGAGGAGCTCTGTACAGCATAGACAGCATGCCTGACCTGCGCAAAAGAAAAGCCATCCCATTGGTCCGGGACCTGGTGAGTGAACATCATAAATCATCCATAATTGCCTTGTTTCTATGTTCTTTATCTAAAACAAGGTCAAGTTGGAAAAGTTTGCATTTATTGTCACATACAGTGACCATGCGATTTTGACACTATTAGCCCATTTTGGATTTAATAAAGTAAAATCACAAATAGAAAGAACAAAAAAAACTAAATAAAATACGTTGTAATTGAGGTAGAGTAGAGATCATTTAACAAATTACTAGAGTACCGCTTACTTTTTTGTTTTGCTCATAAGGTAGATTACGGCATAAACTCTGACAGCATAAATTAAATGACCTAGCAGGATCTCTCTCTCTCTCTCCTGCAGGCGTGGTGTGAGGTTAAATGAATAAAGTTTAACACAGGTCATAATGGCTCTGTGGTTCAGAGAATCTGAGCAGACCTCAGTGCTATATTACATGGATAAATACTAAAACCATGCATATGGTACACTAGTCAGCTTCCACACTCTCATATTGCTAAACCAGAAATGATATGAATAGCCTACGCATATGCTTCCAGTCACTCAGATCTTGGTCAATTCTAAATACTCCCATCTAATTTGTTGAGCTGTATTAGAATATAACATTGTCTTGTCTTCTTGTCCTTTGCTTTCTCATCCTCCAGGCTATGGTAAGCATAATCCATGTGAGGCACATGTATAGATCTGAATATATCCTCATTTGCTTTACAAAGATTGAATACTATTGCTTGGTATATTTTTCATTGTGTCTCTATTTTTCTGGATGCAGTCTTTAGTACAGAACTCTCGTAAGGCTGGAATCACATCCGCTATGGCGTGTAGCACGCTCAACAACGAAGAACTGGTGAGTGATGTGTGTAAGAATAAGTTGTGTATGTGTGCAACAGAAATAGATAGTTAAATTGTATTGAGACTTGAGATAATCTCTGATGATGTCATTAATAAAGCCACAGGAGAAAAGAATGCTTTGCAATAAGCCACTTTAAACATCTGTTAAGAAACGCGACAGGTCGTTAATGCATGATGTGTCCTTTCCAGTGTGTTCTTGTTGTAATCTTATACATCAAGTCAGCCTCACTGAGAGGCTTGCTTGTAGTGAGATTGTCTGGAGAGCCAGAGAAATTCTATAATAAGTGGAACCAACTTCAATCTTTACAGGAATATAGCACATTATTCCCACCCTCCAGCAACACATGAGTTTTTATAGTAGTCCACGGGAAACTGGAGACAATGATGTTCATTGTCTGATGTTTGAAGCACTGGAATAAGGCAAACTCCACAGGCCAGTAGACATGATATGCCCCTTGCAACAAGGGTACAGAGCCCAGAATTACCAGGCTTCTCACCAGGCTTCTGTCTTTTCTGAGGTGTCCTGGCTGTAAGTGTCATATCACGTGATCAGCGGCTAAAGTACCTAAAGCTTAAAGTGTCATCTCCAGGCAGTAAAGTTGACTAGTCTGTGCAAACCCTGATATATACATTTACACATGTACTTTTTTGTTTTGCTCATAAGGTAGATTACGCCATAAATTAAATGACCTAGCAGGATCTCTCTCTCTCTCTTGCAGGTGTGGTGTGAGGTTAAACGAATAAAGTTTAACACAGGTCATAATGGCTCTGTGGTTCAGAGAATCTGAGCAGACTTCAGTGCTGCATTACATGGATACATACTAAAACCATGCATATGGCACACTAGTCAGCTTCCACACTCATATTGTAACCACAGTGCAAAGATAAACTCTGATATTTACATGTACCACAGTGCAAAGATATCAATACAAAAATGTGCCAAAGTGAAAGAAGACAATCCAAAGATCAAACCAAAGCTTTTACATGAAGGCTACATTCATATCTACTAAATGTATTATTAAACAGAGGTACCTGTACTGTTGTGGATCCAGAAAGACAGTCTAAACTGATCACACTGATTTGGCTCATTGTAAAAAAACTCACCTCATTTCCTGTCTCTTCCTCCACTCCTGCAGAAGAGTCATGTGTATAAAAAGACACTCCAAGCTCTTATCTACCCCATTTCCTGTACCACGCCTCATAACTTTGAGGTGTGGACGGCCACCACCCCCACCTATTGCTATGAGTGTGAGGGGCTACTGTGGGGCATCGCCCGGCAGGGCATGCGCTGCACAGAGTGTGGGGTCAAATGCCACGAGAAGTGCCAGGATCTGCTCAACGCTGACTGCCTTCAGAGTGAGTTTATATTAGAGTTTATAGAATTGTATTGTTATGGCAAATTAAATGATGCTTTAATGGTTTTCTGTTAAATTAATACTGCTTCCTTGTTACTAGCCACATTGTGTTCTCTCACATATTGACATTGCTGTTGTAAGAAAACCTTGTGTCTCCAAAATTACTTTATAAGCCATAAAAAAAGACCACTGATATTTAAAGATTTATTTATAAATGTTACATAGCGCTCCTTTAATGACTTAAGATTTAGAACAATATGGTGGAATTCCCTTTTGTATAGCTAAACCATTATTTTATGTTTATAGCTTATTGATAAAGGCATTTTACAGACCGAAATTTGATGCCAAGGGTTTTTTTTAATAAATAATTATGATTTATTGTCGAAACCTGCTTCTTCCTGAAGTGATTATTGAGCATGCATCAGTTTGGATCTAATTTACTAATATACGTATGTGGACTACAGATAACACAATCACAGCTGTTTTACTGGAACAGAAGATTAGAGTTAATAGCTATCAGTAAATGAATGCACTAGAACTGTAATTCAGGCCCAATTTGCTTTATTTGCTAATGTTCAGTGGCGCTCACCAGATGTTCTGCACTGCGGTTATCTGTGTTTCAGGAGCTGCTGAGAAGAGCTCTAAGCACGGTGCAGAAGATCGCACTCAGAATATCATCATGGTCCTTAAGGATCGTATGAAGATCCGCGAGCGCAACAAACCAGAGATCTTTGAGCTGATCCAGGAAGTATTTGGTGTGGTCAAGGCGACCCATGCCACTCAGCTGAAGCAGGTCAAGCAGAGCGTGCTTGATGGAACCTCTAAATGGTCAGCCAAGATCAGCATCACGGGTTAGTGTTCCTGATAGAACTTCTTATGACAGACATGTTGTTGTAACAGCCTCTTTATGAACACCCTGCGATTCTTCTACATTAGTGGAGAATAAATAGAACGGGTCTTCGTTTCGAGTTTCGCTTATGCATGTTGCTTGGAACGGTGAAGCAATCATGATATGTTTGTGATTCTGTTTTGCATGACTGGTCATTCAGAATGGGAAAATGGACTGTCAAAATGGACAGTCATGAACTGAACTGTTTTAGAAACTATTGAAGTTTCTATGTGTCACTTAAAATCAAAGTCCAAAATGAGTTAAAGGAGTCATAGAATACCTTTACCCCGCACTTTAAAGTGTTCCCTAATGTCTACATAGAAGGTAGGTGAAAATGGCCCAGTGCGGTTTTACATGCCCTTCTACAATTGTATGATTTGCTGGTTTCCAGTGAAATACCACAATGATTACACAGCTGAGGCTTGCTAGTAGTTAACGTTACTCAAACTAGCTATTCGCTTTTTATCTGATCAACATACATTCAAGTTGTTACTCAGTATTAGGTTTCAGTTTAAGTTGATCTGCTTCAACCGTCAGAACAATGATAGCTCAACACACCATAGCTGCTACAGCTGTGCCTGTTGACAATGTAAATACAGTTGTCTGCTCTACACCTTTAAAGACTGAAAGCCGTGTGTGTGTGTATCTGTGTGTGTATGTGTGTGTGGGTGTGTCTATCTGTGTGTGTATCTGTGTGTGTATGTGTGTGTGTGTGTGTGTGTGTGTGTGTGTGTATGTGTGTGTGGGTGTGTCTATCTGTGTGTGTGTATCTGTGTGTGTGTATGTATGTATATCTGTGTGTGTGTGTGTGTGTATCTGTGTGTGTGTGTGTGTGTATATCTGTGTGTGTGTGTGTGTGTGTGTATGGGTGTGTGTATCTGTGTGTGTGTGGGTGTGTGTATCTGTGTGTGTGTGTGTGTGTATGTGTGGCTGTGCACTTTTCCTTCAGTGGTTTGTGCCCAAGGGCTACAGGCGAAGGATAAGACTGGCTCTAGTGACCCCTACGTGACTGTACAGGTGGGAAAGACCAAAAAGAGGACCAAGACCATTTATGGCAACCTGAACCCCATCTGGGATGAAAATTTCCACTTGTGAGTGCTTCCCTTCTTTTTGAGTCATAGCTCATATAGCACTGCCTGTAGCACTAGGTACAGTATTTAAGGTCAGTGTTATGATCATTGGGTAACATTGGGTTCTTTAAGGATGGTTCTTCAAAGGATGATAGAGGATGTGTTGTTATGATGCCAAGCTTGGAACAATAGAAGAAACCAATATAGCCATATAGAACCATATAGAACTACACAACACATTTAATCTGAAGAACCATTTCACCATGCAAAGAACCATTTGAGCACAAAAAGGTTCTAAAGAGCCATCCTTTTCAAGAGTGTAAGCTGTACAACAGTGGTTTCCAACCCTGGTCATGACGATCTACTCTTCTGCAGAGTCTTTCACACATGCACCAGCTAAACAACTTCTTCCTGAGTCCCTTTTTGTCTGCATCAGTGTTAAAGGGGGCGTGGCTGTTTATTAGATGTAGAACTAAACATAAAGGTGGATATCTAGGAGGACTGGTGCCCACTATTAAACAATATACAACAAAGTAAACAACCCTTTAATTCTAGGACTGTAGAGACTAGACGATATGCAGTAAAGTGTGGGAAAATAGACCAGCTGTCGGTGTACAGCTGCAGTGACTGCTGTCCATGTATTATTAATTAGTGTGCCAAGATAATTAGAAACAGTCCTAGAGGAGCTATTATTGTTATGTTGATGTTCTGTTTATGTGTAATTACATTAACAGATTTATAAAATCTATCCTATACATGTGTAATCTAATGCTAAGCCTGTCTCTTTGTCGACAGTGAGTGCCACAACTCATCAGATCGTATAAAGGTCAGGGTATGGGATGAGGACGATGACATTAAGTCCCGCGTAAAGCAGAGGTTCAAACGAGAGTCCGACGACTTCCTGGGCCAGACCATCATCGAGGTCCGAACTCTCAGCGGAGAGATGGATGTGTGGTACAACCTGGGTAAGCAGTGCAGGCGTGTATGAGTGTATGAGCGTGTGTGAGTTTAATTATGCAGTTGAAGACTGAAGAAGGGAAATCTTAGAAGAGAAAGGGGTTGAATTAGGTAATGGCCTGTCCTTCTGTCTCTTTTTCTCTCTCCTCCTCTGCACAAAGACAAGCGCACTGATAAGTCAGCTGTATCTGGAGCCATCCGGATGCGCATCAGTGTGGAGATCAAAGGAGAGGAGACTGTGGCTCCGTACCACGTCCAGTACACCTGCCTGCATGAGGTCAGCTAAGGGTCATATTCTATGAATCAGCTACTGAAGCACTATGCTAACATTGCACTGTTTTTAAAAACTAGTCTGGCATTTCTGGGTCTGACATCTAACATAATTTCCCTATTTCCAAAGTGTAGTCAATCAGCTGAGACACTGCTGTCTATAACTGGCTTCTGCAGTTTTGCACAAGAGCTATAAGGCTGAAGTATTTATCAAATAAGGGAAGCTTACAGCTCACCAGATGACTCCATCGTCACACATTTGCCTCAAATATGTCAAATTGTTAAAGCAATGTTGTGTCACCATTTTACCCTACAGTAACAGCTTCATGGTCATTTTTAGTATGCACTGATGTATAAAAGGAAATACGGCATCCTGAATGCTGAGCAAGAGACGAGAGTAAATCTCAAATCGGCCTTTACTCACTGGCAAGAGCTAAAAGAGATAAACTCATGCAAGACAGTCTCACGATTAACGGGAAAACAACATCCCTGCCAAAGTTATTTATGAAAGATTCCAGTATAAGCTGTAACCTTATCTGTATATCACAGAGTTTTGTAATTTCTCTGTATGTAAAAAGTTTCAGTTCAGTTTCAGACACTACATAATGCAATACAAATTGATCCCACACCAGAAAGCTGGTGTCTTTGTCAGTCTTACGCCTACTTAGCCATGAAAATTCCTGCAATGTTGCTCTACCTTGTAAGTCAACATGGTTATTGCTCCTCTGATAGTGTCTTTGATTTTGTACAGAATTTCACCTCCCCCTCAGAATCTGACTCCTATGGATGCTACACTCCTGATTTCAGTTACTTATACATAAATACAACCAAAATCATGCTACACATTTTCCATTAGCCTTTGAACCAAACCATCCTCGAAGAACCACAATGTGTTATACAAAGCCCTGTTCTGCAGTTTAGTAGTTGTTGTCTGTATTGTCTGTTGCAGCTCTGTGGTAAATGCAGCACTGTGTCTTGAAAGCATGAACATTTTGTTTCTGATGCAGCACATATGAAGTGATCTTTACACAGTGAGCGAAATGTGTAAACTGTATTCCTTAGATCAAGAAAAATAGAAAATGATGGCTAAAACTATATGGGAATGTAAAAAACCCTTTATTTTAACATTTAAATTTAACTGTAAAATGAAAAAGGCCATGAAATTCTAAAATATAACTCCTATAATTATTTATTTAAAAGAAAAATAATAATTAATATTAACAGCACTTTCTGTCAACAGCAGTATGTTTTACATTTTTGCTGTGTTTATATGTTCTTCAATTGACTCCCATCTATAGCAAATCAATTTACTACTATATAACAGTTATTCTCTTATAATCCACACCTTTGTTTCCTCATTGACATGTTGATTTTGATTGGTTCCTGCCTAGAATACAAATCAAAACACGAACACAGGTGCATTAATCCCCATGTCTGAGTCTTTATGAATAGAACTTTTGTGCTTTGCTGCACACAGAGACTTTAATCTTTCTTAATTTAGACATGCAGTTTTTACACGCTGCTTGTTTGTATGATGCAGTCTTCCTTTACTTGTTAGCCATGTCATTGCTTCAGTGGAAAACTATAGCTGCATCTCTCTAAAGATGCCTTGATTGACTACATTTGGCATCAGAGACTTTTCACCAAACTGTTACTTTAAATCTGCCCTGGTGTTGTTGGAGGGTTTCTTGAGGGTCTTATTGACAGTGTTGATGTTTGCAGCACCTGTTCCACTACACCACTGAAGAGCAGAATAGCGGCGTGGTGAAGATTCCAGACGCTAAAGGTGACGATGCCTGGAAGGTTTACTTTGAGGAAACAGCGCAGGAGATTGTGGACGAATTTGCCATGAGATACGGAGTGGAGTCTATCTACCAGGCCATGACGTAAGCAATCGAAGTGGATTAATGATTGGGGAGGAGTAACAAAGTTTTCAAGATCATATATTCACTTATCTTGTGTCACTTATCACTTATGTATGATTATATAATCATGAATAAATAAATATGATAAATATTTAATATACTTAATTGTGTACTTTTGAATAATATCTGTCTTATTAGTAAAAAGCTCAGCCAGACTGCTGTGTTCATGTTTGCAGGCACTTTGCGTGTTTATCATCAAAGTACATGTGTCCTGGTGTTCCAGCCGTCATGAGCACCCTCCTGGCCAACATCAACGCTTACTATGCTCACACCACACAGTCCTCCAACAACGTGTCTGCCTCTGATCGTTTCGCTGCATCCAACTTTGGGGTATATTATTAGATCGTTAAAATCAAGTAAACTTTAATATAACACTTGAAACTATTTTTTTCAACATCAGTTCTGTCCATGAGTTACTGGATAGTAGTTTTGGTTGTTTTTTAGTATTCAGGTTTAGAACTGAGTACACTGTAAAGAAATCTTTTTTATGCAACATATTATATGTTGCTTGATACAGTGAATTATACTACGTATAATGCATGAAGTTTGGTGTCATCATCCAGGGGTGTTTGTGGTATTTGTCTTATTGTATGTTGGTGTGTCCTGTAGAAAGAGAGGTTCGTGAAGCTGCTGGACCAACTGCACAACTCTTTAAGGATTGACCTCTCCATGTACAGGGTACTAATTCAATACACTCCACCACCATTGCAATCATATACTGTATCCAAGCATTCCGCCTTAATAACACAGCAACATTCTAGCAACCACCTGGAACAAGAACAACTTAGCCACAACCTAGCAATCACATGAGCCGCCTCTCACCTGTGTGTGTGTGTGTGTGTATGTGTGTGTGTGTGTGTGTGTGTGCGTGCGCGCGCGCGCGTGTGTGCATGTGTGTGTGTGTGTGTGTGTATACACATTGCAGAATAATTTCCCTGCCAGTAGCCCTGAGAGGCTGCAGGATTTGAAGTCTACTGTGGACCTTCTCACCAGCATCACCTTTTTCAGGATGAAGGTTTGTATTACAGTGTACACACACAAAATTACAGACATTTTTTCAATTTCTTGCATCACAAATATTTAAAATAAAAATATTAGGCACAAGATTCTCTCAATGCTTTGTCTCTATCCCCCTTTTCCATGGTACCGTTCCGTGTTACTGTTGTAATAACGCTTTATGCCTCAGATGGTATTCAAATGAAAAAAATTGAATAAATAAAAAAATTATATATATATAATATAGAATCAGAAATGGAAACCTTAACTGTGTGTGTGTATGTGTGCATGTGCACATGTAGGTCCAGGAGCTCCAGAGCCCTCCTCGCGCAAGTCAGGTGGTTAAAGACTGTGTGAAGGCCTGTTTGAACTCCACGTATGAATACATCTTCAACAACTGCCATGAGCTCTACAGCCGAGAATATCAGACCGACCCGGTTAGTGTGCACGTGCGCTTGTGTGTTTGTGTGTTTGTCTGTGTGTGTGTGTGTGTGTGTATGTGTATTTGTGGGTAATATCCATTAAAAATGCTGAGTGAGCACATTTGTTACTGTGTTTATTTATTACTGTATTTATTTATTATTAACTTACCATTTATTTATTGACTCAGTAGTTTCTATAGAATAGGACACATTTACATATAATAACTTTTTCTTAAGCACTTGAGCGCTGAATTGAACTGGTAAATTCTCCTTTAACGTATTTACAGTCTATATTGTATTTTAGTGTATGAAATATTAGATAAGATATGAAGATATAGACATATTAATAGTTAAGCATAGCAGTAATTATTTTTAATTATATTTTATATAGTCTATACTAATAGGTTTCCTTGTGTATATAATAAATATGAATTGTGTTTATGTATTATTGGGTGTAGAACTGTTGAGTTGTAGGTGAGAGGTATTGTTTAGTAATAGCTGAGAGTAATTTAATGCAGGGACTGATCTCCTCTGTTCCTGCTGAGGGTTGTTCTGTAGAAGTAGTTGAGTGTTGTTTAATGCAGACTCGTGTTTGTGGAGGTGTAAGTGGCAGCAGTGTTGTTCAGTTGCATCAGAACTGATTGGTGTTTGTGCTGATTCAGGAGTGTGCAGGTGTGCGCTGCAGAGGCTGAGAGTCTCGTGAGGCTAGCAGTTTTTCACCAGTTTCATGCTCAAGTTGTCAAGGTGTTTCCACCGCAGGCGACTTTCTTTGTTATTCAGCAACAGAAGGCAGAGAACAGGGAGAGCCTCTGATAGACGTTCCTTCTTTACAGACCATGAAATATTGATCACGGCGGAGAGGTGGCAGTTAAGAACAGAGAGAGCTGCAGCATGCTTCTCTTCTCTTCTCTTCTCTTCTCTTCTCTTCTCTTCTCTTCTCTTCTCTTCTCTTCTCTTCTCCTCTCTTCTTTTCTCCTCTCTTCTCATTTTTTCTCTTATTCTGTCTTCTCTTATCTTGTCTTCTCGTTTCTTCATATTGTGTGTGTGTGTGTGTGTGTGTGTGTTTCCAGTCTAAGAGTGTCCCTCCAGAAGAGCAGGGCCCCAGCACTAAAAACCTAGACTTCTGGTCCAAACTCATCACCCTTATTGTTTCCATTATAGAAGAGGACAAGAACTCCTACACGCCCTGCCTCAACCAGTGAGTGTTTGTGTAAGATGTGTGTTGTACATGATTTCATTATTCTTGTGTACTCGATGTTGGACCTGAAAAGACAAATGCATTTTTGAAGTTGGACCTGAAAAGACAAATTAGATGTGTGTCTCTTTGAATTTGTGGCTTAGAATTTGTTTGAAAGCTTAGAGATTACTCAGCCCTTAACCCCTTTGTGTACAGGTTCCCCCAGGAGCTGAATGTGGGGAAGATCAGTGCTGAGGTCATGTGGAACATGTTCGCCCAGGACATGAAGTATGCCATGGAAGGTGAGAACTGCTAGTAACTGCTGTAGACAGTGTGCACTTCAGTATGCATCTACGAAGAGAATCAGTGAGGTTAGTGTCTGTAATGATGTGGTCTATAGCACACAGTAGGTAAAACCCCAGCAATGCTGATATGTCGGACATACTCATGCCAGTTCGGCACACCAACATCCCACCGCCTTGCTGGTATCACTCCTGTCCACCCCTCAAATCATGTCTGGTCCCTTTACAATGAGGTACCATTGTACCTCATTGTACGGGTAGTGGATAACGCCAAGTAGCCACCACCACACGTGGGAGACTGGGGTTCGAATCCCGGTCTGGGTGATGCTGTGCTACACCAATAAGAGTCCTTGGGCAAGACTCCTAACACTACATTGGCCCACCTGTAATGTGATTAACCTTGTAAGTCGCTCTGGATAAGAGCGTCAGCTAAATACCAGAAATGTAAATGTGAATATAAATGTAAATATAGAGCGACTCAAAAGCTGTGCAGTAACAGTGAGAACAGGCCTACAGTGAGTGTAGATACAGAGGTTCATTAGGTGACATTTTAAAATGTGCACTGTTATACCTCTCTTCCTCTCTTATTATGTTAACAGACTAATGAACTGTGACATATATAAAGCATGAATCAGATTATATGGCCAAATCAGTTGTAAGCCCATGCTACTGCCTGAGCTGATTTCTCTCTGCACTCTCTTTTCACTACACTTTTCCTGAGTGTGTCACCATCTTAGACGTGATCTGTCCTGATATACTGATGTGTCTGTTCTAGAGCACGAGAAGCATCGACTGTGTAAGAGCGCAGATTACATGAACCTTCACTTCAAAGTCAAGTGGCTGTATAATGAGTACTGTAAGGAGCTTCTCTGCTTCCAAGACCGTGTGCCAGAGTACCCTGCGTAAGTACTGTCAAATCCTGATGAAATACTGTATAGCCTACTGAGGTAGTCCCTGAGAAGGATGGTGAATCTTGGATGCGTGGATGGAGTGATATGTTGTATATACTGTATATAGACAGACAGACAGACAGACAGATATATAGACAGGCAGACAGACAGGCAGACAGACAGACAGACAGACAGACAGATAGATAGATAGACAGGCAGACATATGTCCAGTAAGGACTATGTTATAGGATGATGGAATGGTTTGTTTTACACCTTGTAACAGAGAACAAGGCTGCAACTTTAAAAAGTTGTTTCAGGCAGCTGAGAAAAGTGGTTTCTGTGGGAGAAAGTTTCTCCCTCTGGCATGTACATTGGGCTTTATTTACTACATGCGAAAAAAACTACATAGCTCGAAAGGAGAGGGAAGAGTCAGTTTGAATGCTTCTTCATAGTTCACCGTGTTCTATAGAGCTACAGTGGTCCCTGTTCAATTAAACTACACTTTGGAAACTTTAGGGCAAGTTCTGCTTACACTGTTACAGCTGTTGTTGTTAAATGCTGCCTATGTACTTTATAACATATTATTACCAGATAGTGGGAATAACAATAATAATATTTACTTTATAATAATAATAATAATAATAATGTCACATCTCTGTCTGTCTATCTGTCTGCCTGTCCCTGTTCATATGTCAAAAATTCGGCCCCCCTGGTTGGCATTGCTTTTCCAGTTCCCCCCTGGCTCCACCCACTCCCACACCCGATCTGTTGTTCTTATTCTCTGTGTTCTGCTGTGCTACTTGTGTCCCGGTAGCAATAGCCCACATTTTGGACCTTTTGATCCAGATCGAGGTGGGCTATTGCTACTGGGACACAAGTCGGGGTCTGATCAGCCCCGGCTGGGTCGTCTGGGGGAGGGTGTCTGATGTTGCGAGACCCGAAACACCCAAGGATCTCAGGAAACATCACTGATGATGTGTCCCAACGCATCTGCAGATGTATCTATACACCTCATTCTGAGTTATGAACTTGTTTTGTTCCTGGATGTCATCTCTCAATTTATGGACATGTCTTTGTTAATACCCACCTGTATTTTGACCCCTGTCTCCCGGACTAACTCAGATAATGCCACTATGCATTATGCAACCTGCCTTAACCACTAGGTTACAGATAATATTTACTTTATAATAATAATAATAATAATAATAATAATAATAATAATATTGTTGCTACTTTAATGTCTCCGATAGGTGGTTTGAGCCATTTGTCATTCTTTGGTTGGATGAAAATGAAGAAGTATCTAAGGACTTCCTGAATGGTGCCCTGGTGAGAGATGCAAAGGATGGAGTAAGTATCACTTCTCTGTTAATTTAGCTGTTTGTGGTTTATGTTTCTGCTCTATGTATTGTGTGAATCTATAAGTTTGATATAATAATTTTTCTAGATTGAGATCATTATTATATATTATAACTGGGTCCGACTTCAATGTTCTGTTCACAAAACATATAGAGAAACATTAGATGTTTTCAGGATGTAATTAATTAATAAAATAATTTCTATTTATTAAGAAGTTTTATGACGAGGTCTCCTGCTGTAGGTCATTCTTCTCAGTGTTTCTTTACATATAAACATGCTCTCTTTCTCTCTTGCTCTCTTGCTCTCGCTCTCTCTTTCTCTCCACAGTTCCAGCAGACGTCGGAGCATGCCCTGTTCTCCTGCTCCGTGGTGGATGTTTTCTCTCAGCTCAATCAGAGCTTTGAGATTATTCGAAAGCTGGAGTGCCCTGACCCTCAAATCGTCGGCAATTACATGAAGAGATTTGCGAAGGTGCTGTCTTATGCTTCTGCAGGCTATGATTGGGTCTTAAACAAGGGGAAGCTCCAGCCTTTCTCACCTGTTTTTAATTTGGCTGTTGAGCATCATGGTCGGTGTACTTTAAACAGACCTGATATCGACTTGGAGTCCCTTATAATGCAGGTTTTAAAGAAATGTTTGAATGGTGGGACTTTCAACCAACACTTCTTTAATCAAACAACAACTTTTTTACCAACGCTGTAAAAAGCCTTTCCAGTTAGGCTGCCTTGGCTAAAGTATCAAGACAGGAGCCAGTAAACCCTAGCAACACTGTAACATTGGTATTATTTTTTTGGTTGGTTCTTTTCTCTGTAAAACTAATCCCAGTTCGTCAGTCTGCAGTCAAGTTTTCAGATTTTCACTTGCCTACAATCGTACTACAACAGAATTTTACTGGACTATATTCAGATTAGGACCCAAGAGTGTAAGGCGCTGTTCCTGTAGTTAGACTAGGACACACTTCTGTTGGTCTATATATTCAGGTTCCATTCAAACTATTATAAATTATTCTCTGATATCTACACAGAAGACATGTGCCCAGATGATGCCCAGCAAATGACCAGTTTCCATCAGATTTACAATTTAGTTGTTAAGATCTAAATAAAGTCATTCAGAAAAGTTTGGGGCAAAATGCTCCATTTTAGCAACCCTTCCATTTTAAAGTTGTGCGCAGTGTTGGGTGATATGAACTTATGCCTATAGTGTTTAATATATTTATAAGATAACTTACAACAACAGTAAAATGGCTCCTAATATCTATATGAGTTATTGTTCAAAATAAATTTTGAGAAAATTCTATAACAATTGAATTCATAAATGCATTTATTCATTCATTGTGAAATAGTAGCCAAAGATGTATTACTACTTTACCATTATCAACATTGTGTATTAAAACTTGTAAGTTAACTACTCATTCTGGGATAGCTAATAAAACTAGTAAATCTGTGGTGTAGATATTGCGCCCCCTGGTTCCCTGTTATCATCACTATACAGAAATCTTCAGTTCCTTACACTTAAGTATTTCACATCAGACCTGAATGATTTGGTTCATGCATGAATCATTGTCATATACAGAGATTTGAGAAACCAGTGGGATTCTTTACCATGTCTCTCACGCTCGTTCTCTTTTCCCTTTCAGACTATCGGAACTGTACTTCTGTCTTATGCTGATATCATTGCCAAGGACTTCCCCAGTCACTGTAATAAGGAGAAAGTGGTATGTGGGTTTTTGTGCGCTTGTATGTGCTTCGTCATACATGGTTTCTCTGTTTTATATAAAAGACAAGGCAACAGTGAAAGATATGAAGTCTGCGGTTGTGCCTTGTGTAGGGGTAAGAGAAGTTCTGAGGAAGTTACTTTGATTAGTCTGGGAAAGGTATCTGTGTGTTTAATTGAATGAGGATGGAGTAATTAGCTGAATGCAGTCTGCGCGGTCTAAAAGGAATTGGCCCCAGTAGGCACGCACACACATCCTGTGCAGCTCACCCAGCTAAGTGAAACTCTAATTGATTCCCAACCCGCTGTGGTGCACAGGCTGCTGGGAATATGGTTTTATCAGTGTGTGTTTAAGTACTCAAAGACATTTCAGCAGGGCGCGACATGAATTTACCATCTGAGGTGGTTAGTGATTTAGTGCCCCTCAGCCTGTCTCAAGATTTGAGTGTACTTGTGTGTATGTTTTAATTAGTGACTTTAATCATTAACATCCTCTGTTTTCTCTTTCCCAGCCTTGCATCATCATTAATAACATCCAGCAGCTGAGGGTGCAGTTGGAAAAGATGTTTGAGGCCATGGGAGGCAAAGATGTAAGTTCATGTATGGTATTCTAAAACCTCATTTAGTTCTCATGGAGCAGTCCCAGTACTGCCTCAACTAGCATTCACACCCAGTCCCCATATGGATTTCCCAATCCTCATACAGCCCACATCTCTAATCCTCGTGTAGCACTAAAATTCCCAATCCTCCTCCGCGTTTACATTGCATATGCCAAAACGGCAACTTTGCCAGGCATAGCCGAACAGCATTTTCTCCATCATCTTGAACCTCTATTTTCCAGGTTCTTGTTTGACTAATATGACTGGTGGCTGTTGTGCGGTTGATCTGCTAAAAGCATGCGGTGACCAAACATGCTGTTATAAATGTATGTTATACACTGGCATAGTTCCAGATATATATTACAGATTATACAGATATTACAGATATAATTAGATGAAAATGAATAATTTAGCTAGATTATAGAATAAGATAGTTATATATTTCAAATTAGGTTATATTTTTAGATCACGGTTGCATGCTACCTAAACTGTCCTGTCCTATAATACCACTTTCTACTTCAGGAGGTGATAGTAAGTTACCGTATCATTGAGTCTGCCATCAGTCCAACATGAGAGGATGAAGAAGTAGCAATGCTGCCCCGATGGCATATTCTAATCTCATTTCAATCGTTTTGGAGGTTTATAGTTAAATCATTTGGGGACAGGTAGCCAAAGAAAGAAGACGTAATGTTAGCGAAAGCTTTTAGCTGCAGCCTTAAAAAAA
The DNA here is from genome assembly GCA_024036415.1 of Prochilodus magdalenae. Lineage (NCBI taxonomy): Eukaryota > Metazoa > Chordata > Actinopteri > Characiformes > Prochilodontidae > Prochilodus > Prochilodus magdalenae. The sequence goes on along the minus strand of JAMWET010005638.1, from coordinate 651,259 downwards.
ACAAATATATGACTTGTATAGAAACAAACCAAACGTTAACATTGGTGCTACATCTGCATTTTTTACAGATGTAAACAGCTGTTAATGCTATTGTTGCTGCTACAGGGGTGGACACCACCATGTTCCCTATTTATCTGGAGTATAAATCTGATAGGGTCCATCTTCTTACCCCAATGACTTCTTTTACAAGTACATTTTGAATGAGTGAGTCTTTTGTTCTATGTACAGGGACACATGTCACATCTTTGGCCTAGGGCAGTTGACCAGACCCTAGACAGATTAGTTTTGACAAATGCTGGAATGATGAAATATCCACGTAGTCCCTGTTGTAAGAGAAGCTGTTTCTATAGAAGTTTTCCATTTTGGCTTCACTGGTGCTCTTGGAGTTATGACTGCCTTTTGTGTAAGGTGTTGATTAATACTTCACTCCCCTCCATAGTACACCATCACTCCAACTCCCTGTTCAGCCCTTAAATCTTCCTGTCATTTACCAATCTCTCACTCTCTCATCCATCCATCCAGCCCTCTTTCCTGAGTCACCCTACAGTAAAAACTCCCACCCCGGTCTGTCTCTTCCAAAACCTCTTAGTCATTCCCTCCTCCGCAGCAAAGCCTCTGGTCAACCTGTTACCCGGTGACACTTGCCGCATAGTAATTACTGTATAACACACCTTTTAATGCCCATCAGGCCCTTTTACCGGGTAACACGATCATTTTACAGCATATCACATTTACTTTGTGTTCCATTGTTTATTATTGCTTTCATAAACTTATCCTGAGAATTTTGTTCTCCTCATATTTAAAATGTTTAATGAAGTAGGTAAATCATGAACAAGCAAAATCATGCTTAGAATAACCTGTAACTTCCTGATATCATAAATGTGTACATGAATTATCCATTCAGTAGAGAGCAAACAGGTAAATGGTACCTAACCGGCCATTTCTGCTTAGAATTCCTGGAAAGTCAGCAAATTCTGAATGCTTAGTACATTTGACAGGAATCTGGGATTGAGGTGCTGAAAAGATTTACCGTTGCTAATGTGTTGGTGCTTCCCGGGAATAATGTGCTTTGTATTTCAATGGTGGTGATGCCATCTGTGTGCGCCTTTTTCACAGCTGAACGTGGAGGCCAGTGACTTCCTGAAGGAATTGCAGGTCAAGCTCAATAACGTGATGAATGACCTCAGCAGGATCTTTGCAGTCAGGTGAGTCCTGCTATAAAGCTGAGCGCAGAATTTCTTGTCATTTTGTTGTGATACACACTAAATATTAAAGCAAAACAAAAGTATCGTACATGTACAGAGCTGTAGCTCTAAAACGGTCTCTGAACTCTGTATCCGGTTCCGTATGTCATATAAAAATTTGTCATTGTGGTTAAAAGTGGGCTTTAAATCGCTTTAAATAAAGAGACTTTTTTCAGTTTGCAAGTACTTACCCAACAGTTACCTAACAAATGTGTTTCATATAGAACTGGCACAGTTACTCAGTTAAACTCAGTTACTCAACTGAAAAAATGTAGGCCTGTCTAGTAGTAAACAGTAAAGTCTTTTGTTTGGTGTTTTAGTTTTATAGTGCAGTATAGCTAGGAAGGTATGACTCCATCAATTAGCACTGTTCAGGCTACATACTCAAACCACGTTAAATTATTCATTTTAATTGATTACTTGATTACTTTTGTCCAGTGCGTGATATACTTCTGTTCAGTAAATGCTTAATAATTGGATAGTGTTGATTAGTGAGGTAGAAGCTTCTTCCATGACTTGTTATCCATGTTAACCTCATAGCTCCTTATTTTACTGATAAAAACAGTCCTTTCCAAGTCCAAATTTGTTTTATATGAAGAGATCAGTCTAGAAAATGCTGATTTACACACATCAGTTTGCACCCACATCCTCAACCTCACACAACCAGAGCACCTCGGTTAGCTGCGTGACCTCTCACCACAGTGTGTAAGTCAGCATGACCGTGTGTGTGTGTGTGTGTGTGTGTGTGCGTGTGTGTGTGTGTGTGTGTGTGTGTGTGTGTGTGTGTGTGTGTGTGTGTTTGCGCTGTAGTTTCCAGCCCCACATTGAAGTGAGTGTAAGGCAAATGGGGGATATCCTGAGCCAGGTGAAGGGGGCCAACGTTCCTGCTAACGGCAACGGTAGCCTCGCACAGGATGCCGACAACGTCCTCCAGCCCATCATGGACTTCCTTGATAGCAAGTGAGAAAGTACACACTCACACAGGCAAACGTGATTGGGTCTACAGGCGTTAACCACTCTAGGTTCTCTGTGGTGAACAGACCTTTCTTATAGCTTTATTCATTAATTCTAAACCACAGCTAACTGAACCAAGCACAGTGATGTTCTGCCAAATCCCCCCTATGAATACCACATTCATTTGCTTACTCTGTAAAATGAGGACAGGAGATTTTTTGGTATGAGTTCAGTGCGATGAAAAAGTGACTGTGATCCTTCTATTTTTTACTTTATTTTTGCCCTATTCTTTTACAATTTCAACATTGTTTCAATACAGATAGAAATGTTATTCATCCCAAGTAGGCATTACCTTCAAATTGTACAATAACTAAGATCTGCATTTCTAAACAATCCAGATTTGACATTTAAAATACAAAGGTAAAGAATAGTTTATAACAGGGTTCCCATTTTTGGAATATCATGGAGTTTTGGAAAGCTAGGTGATTCAGTAATTTAATCAAGTCATGGAATATCAGGAAATGTTTTTTGTGGTACCTTGGTGTGGTACTTACATTTGTAGTTATGTTATATTTTATCCTTGCACATATATGCCCTTCCTGCATGTCAACATGTACCAAGCACCTGTATCTGTACCTAACAAAGCCAAGCATGCCAGGAAAATGTCAATTCCAAAAATAAATAATGTTTAAGCAATGGAAACTTTTTGTACTGAAAACAAATAAATAAAACCACAAAGGAATGGGTTTAATTTACTGTGGCTGGTTTATGTCTATTCAGTGCAAAGCCAGCCTGTTCTGCAGTTCATTATAGGTCATAGTAATTCAGCAATCTAGTGTGTGAAAGTCAGAACAAAGTCAGGGAATTTGGCTTACAGGGCAAATACTTGGTTTTCAAATGCAGTTTGACTCAAATGTAATGCGTGAAATGTGTATTCACACTCTCTCTCTTTGCTCTCTCTCAGTTTGACATTGTTCGCCAAAATCTGTGAGAAGACAGTTCTGAAACGGGTCCTCAAGGAGTTGTGGAAGCTGGTCATGAACACCATGGAGAAAACCATAGTTCTTCCCCAACTTACGGACCAAACGGTGAGGGCTCCCCTCCCATCATGCCCACATACCTACATTTTGATTTTATTGCTGATATATGAATGATATACTGGTGCGCGGTCGCTCCCTTGTGTTGTAATGTGTCTGTGTTTGAAGTGGGATTGCCAGGTGCTGTAGTTCGGCATAATCCAACACTTTGTTGTGAAAAAAGTCAGGCAGGTCTTAATGGGTCTTAGCTATTGGTCCTGGAGAGCTCACACTTCCACTCCCTCTGTAACACACATGTACATACATGCACACAAGAAGACTCTTCAGACATAGAGACCAAAAACATGCTGACCTAACAACTGTAATCCGGTGTATCTGCCAGCATGCCGACCCCATGTGATCTCTTCTGGTAAAAAGCTCTGGCAGCTGAGAGATCAAATTGCACTATTACAAGAATGTGAGCGCAAACATGATACGGTGGGCAGAGAGGGCGGAAAAAGGCTCTCACTGCTTCCTGTCTTTAAGCACTAAAAGAGGAGATGGCTTCTGATCTAATGCAGTCTAGAGTAAGTGTTAGGTCAAGCTCTGTGAGTGGAGAGATAGTGGACTGTGTGAGCTTGTGTGTGGATGTGTTTGAGAGACAAAGATGGAGGCTATGTTGCTCCAAGAGTTCTGTTTGCATAATTTTCATTCTTAGATTTTTTGTTATTGTTCCTCTGCCCAGCATTCATAACACCTGATCCTATGTCACTACAAAATCCTCTGTTTTCAGGGCACACAACTCATCTTCAATGCTGCTAAAGAGTTGGGCCAGCTCTCCAAGCTTAAGGTAAATATGCCAAGTCATATACTCAGCTATTGAAGATTAGGGCTGCACCAGTATCCAATACTATCCATATCTGCAGGTAGTACTTTAATCACATTGTTTAATAATAAATCTACATTAATTAATGAAGCTGTAATGAATATCATGTAGATACTAGATAACACTAGGCTTATGTAAAAGGGGTTTCACCCTCCTGACCTGTTCTCTTTTTTAAACTTTAGGAGCACATGGGGCGAGAGGAGGCCAAGGCACTTACACCAAAACAATGTGCTGTCATTGAACTGGCACTGGACACCATAAAGGTGAACATGCACAGCTCTCTTCACACAATGTCATACATTCATGCTCACATCATGAAGCTCTCTGCGCTGAGCATCAAAACTGTGTTTGTGGTAAAACTATTGCTATTGAAATATTTGATCAAGTCTTAAAGCTCATGGTAGTTGGTTATGTGATTTGTGAAGTGCTTACTGTCTTTGGTATAGGTGGTATTGAATAACCGTACCCAGCTGCTTAAGTGATCTCATCAAGAGCAGTCATTAAAACAGTAAAGGAGGTCACATTCTAGTATTTATGGTAATCGTAGTCCATCAGGTATTTAAAAGTGACCTATTATGCTTTAACATTTTTCCCTTTTCCTTTATGTGTTATGTGGCTTGTTGTGCATGTGAATACCATGCAAAGTTAAACCCCAATGTACATGCCAGAGAGAGAAACCCTCTCCCACAGAAACCACTTTTCTGTTCGCTGAAATGCCGCATTTGAATTACAGCCTTTTTCTCTTTTGCAAGGTTACATCATCTCACCACACAATTCTAATTGGCCGCCTACCAACAATGTGCCATGCACAATGCAAGAACAAAAAAACAGTAAGGAGGGTGTACAGATGTGCAATATAATATAAAAATACTTTGTTAAAAATCATTCATTAATTCATCATCCAAACCGGGTGTTGGAGCCACTCCCAGCAAAACACTCACTCAGTGAAAGGCAGGAAACTCCCTGGACCAGGCACCACTCCATCACAGGGTGGGAAAACGAAAGCATGTAAATCTATTCTAGTGGACTCCAAAAACAAAATTATGAACACTGAAAATGAGCATAATGGGTCTTTAAATGTTTGTTACAGTGAGCAGTAAAAAAAGTCCAAACTTGTTCAGGGGCTGTAAAATTACCCAGCAACGATCAAAGATTTAGCCATTTGCCTCTCAAGCCCAAAGCCACCATTGAATTATAAAGCTGAGGCACCCTCTAGTGCAAGTACAGGCAGTAAACGAATTACCTTACCAAGCTTAGCCTGCAAACCTGAGCGTGTTTGTGAAGTCCTACTGCTGTAGGTTTCCTCATTTTCAATAATGCACACAACAGCCACCACATTACTAATAGTGCCCCCTTGTGGGGAAGCTGTGCGGGTGTGGAAAAGAAGTAAAACATTTGTGTTCTTTTTCTGATTTTCCATCAATTTCTGATTTAATGGGATTAACACTTTTTACAAGTGTTATAATTAAGGGTTTTAGCAACAAGGCACTGAAGATGTGCATGTCTATGTGTGTAACAGCAATACTTCCACGCTGGTGGCGTCGGTTTAAAGAAGACATTTTTGGAAAAGAGCCCGGACTTGCAGTCTCTGCGCTACGCTCTCTCACTCTACACACAGGCCACGGACAAACTCATCCGGAAATTCATCCAGTCACAGCATACTCAGGGTACGTCTCTGTCTACACACTACTATCTGCTCAGTATCCTGCTTTTGTGTACGCTCCATGTCTTTTTGATCTTTAGGTCTATCTTCTCCACCCATCTCTCTCCCTCCAGCAAGTCTCTGCCTCCCTCACTGTCTCTTTTTCATTTTGCCCTTATCTCTCTCTCTGTCTCTCTTTCCCTCCCTCCCCCTTTTCTTCTTTATATAGGGGTTTCCATTCACCATTTTTAAGAACGTTGTGAAAACATGTATGAAAAAAACACAACAGAGAAGCTAGAAATCCCCCCAAATGTCAACACACCGCAGAGCGCTTTCTGCACTTGGATGAGGTAGAATAGTTGGTGTATGGATAAAAAAGACGTGTGAAAAACAGTGATGAGTTCTGATTGTTTCAGTGACATGGAAAGAACCAAAGTCATCCGTTTAGCATTGCGTCTTGTTAGAACTCTTTACCCCAGTGGTGACCGCAGGGGGTTGGTGGATCATAGTGAAGTGGGACAGTGACTTCAACCCTCATTAAATGGGCCGCTACCTGCTCCACACTGCGTCTCTGAACTGCTACGGCTACAGCTGTGTAAGCTGACAGAGGCCTGTCAAAACTGCTCTGCCAGGAACTAATAAACCTGTGAATCCCTGCATTGTAATTGCCACACACAGTGAGCTGGACCTCATCTTCAGGAATTCACACAGCAGTAGTGAATGGAAGCACTTGAACAGAAACTCACTCCTTACAGTATCTGTCTCTCTTTCTAAACTGTTCTTCCTGTGCCATCTTCCCTTCTCCTTTGTCTTTCTCTCTCTCACTATGACTCACTATGACTGTATTTGCTCTCTACTGTTTTTGCTCTGTGTACTGTTTTGTGTACTCTTGATCTTTCACTCCTCTTCTCTTCTCTTCCTTTCCTTGCTCATTTCATCTCCCTCTAGTTCATGGAGGTAAAGGGGTGAGATTTACCCCCAGTGAGGATGTTTGCCCAGAGAAGGGTACGTGGACTTTGTACACACAGGGCTGATGCCTGCATGAGCATGACGACACTTAAACTAAGCCTACATCATGTATGCAAACAATACGTCTGCATATTTGTGTATGCATGTTAGCTAATTATGTTAACTGGACCTTACTCAAATGCCTGCCTCCCACCACACCACAGCTCTGCGTTAAACAACGTTATCCGTTAACGGTGTTAATTTCTGGCCTCACAGTCATTTTGGAAATAATTCAGCCATCACAGAACCTCACCTTTCATCAGGACACAGTCATAGTGTAAAGCATTTGTACAGCAGCGGGTTATATAGAATATAATGCACTAAGCTTTGTTTGGAATTTAACATTTTGACCAGATATGAGTGCTTATGATTTCTGAAGGACAGAGTTTCTCAACCCTGGTCCTGGAGGCCACCTGCCCTGTACATTTTAGCACTTTCCCTGCTCCCCACACACCTGATTCAACTCATTAACAAGCCCTCTCGCTAGGCAGCAGATACGGTACACTACTGGGGTTATAAGACTTATGTTTTTAAGTTGAAATCACACTTCGAATCACACTTTCTTAAATGCAGCCTGTATTTGGGTAGCCAATGCAACATTTTATTGTTATTATGATGCACTATGTCACAGTACACTTTTCTGAGCATGTCAGATATGTCCATACATCAAGAACACAGGCCAACTCGATGTTTCATTACAATCTAAACACAGTTAGGTGTGTTTACTTGGATTTAATGCACTGTTGTTGTACATTTATTATTATAATTATTATTATCATTATTGTAGTATTTGTGTGGCACCAGATGCGGTTTATGGGAAGCCTCTCGTCTTATTATTTCACTTGCTATATCTTAAAAACATGTTGTGTTGTCCTGTAACAGGAGTAGCCTATTTATATTTTGGACACATTGATCAGCAATGTAAATTGTACAACCATTAAAGTCTTTATCCAAACACAAGATTAGTGCATATAAACTGAGAAATGTAGTGTCTCTTATATAAAGTTACTGCAGGATTCTCCCTCGCTCCATTTATCTCTCTATTATTCTCCCATTCGTTCATCACATAGTGATATCCAAGCATGTATTTGATTTGAGTGAGCTGTCAAGGTGGCACTGGAGCATATTTTTTGAAGGCGGCTGAGGGCACAGACTGGCATTTAGCCCGGCACACAGCCTGCCTGCTCATTCCTCTATTCACTTAACGTAGAAAAAGATGCTGATCCTTTTATAGTGTTTGTGCATCTTTGTGTATGTTCACTGCCAGCGTTGAGCTTTTGTGTCACTGTTTTTTACTGCTGTGATTTTATTTAGTGGATGAGTTAATAGCAATTATCTAATTCATTGGAGCAGTTTAATCAGCAGATGGGCTTTTGGGTAGATGTCTCAAGTGTTGCTGCCAAGTGCAGCTTTGTGCATCCGGAAAGAAAAAGTGCTATTTTTGCTCGTGGGAATGAAAAGGATTCCCCGAAATTGCGTAAAAAGTCGTCTTCAGCAAGTTCTTCCGTATCTGTTGGCCAGAAAACGGCAGAGCTGTTGAAAAGGCCGTTAGCAGAGCACCATCTGGTGGGGAGTATTATTACAGGTTGACCACTATTTCAGGAATAGCTCAATAAACTTCAGTGGACTCTTCCTGAAGGTTTTCATCATTGCTGAGTATTTCTAACTGTACATAGGTCAAAGGTCAAAACTGACTCAATCAGATATACAGTTTACTTCAGTAGCATTTCAGAGAAATGTGAAACCCAAGTGACTCAATATAGCTATGTCACAGGGATGCGCATGTGGCTAGGGGCCGAAAAAGTAGCACCCCTCACAGCAGAAAGCGGCACTGTTCACAGCATAAACGCCGAGCGACTTTATGAGATAAGTGTATCTATCAGGTCGTGTGATGGCTGACCACGTGGACATATCTGAAATCCATTTGTGCTCAGGAATAGCATAGGGGTCAGGTCATCTCTCACCATTGCTGAGGAGTACTTTACAGTATTGAAGTAATCGGCACGGTCTGAGCTAACCTGGCTTCCGCCGCAATTAGTGCCAGCCATTTCATTACCGTCCCAGACCGAACAAGCGGTCATGTGTCTCCTGTCTTATACAGTATGTTTACAGTAGCTGTCAAATTCAGTTGCAGCGGGTCGTAAAGTAACCCTGTCATAAACATTTTTACTCTGACCTGACACTAACAGTACCACCACGCTCCTGATATGGTCAAATAAGGAGAGGCAAAGCAAGGCAGTGCAAGTTTATTTATATAGCACCTTTCATACACTGTGATGATTCAGCATGCCAATGAGAAAATACAAAGTTAATTCAAGGCAACACTGACAGTGAAACAAAACCAGGTCAGTTGGGCAAAATACATAGGACACAGGCTAAGCTAAACATTTAGTGAATAGTAGACTTGTGGGGGGCGTTCAGAGAGCCCTGATGACTAGCCAGGATTGAGGGTCATATTACGGCTACTACGGCTAGCTATGTTTTACATATAACGGCGTATTAATATGCAAATGAATGCAGCTTTTAATATTCAATCACAGTGTTATTAACCAGGATTTACAAACAATCCAAATTATAACTTGTTTACAGCTGAGTAGTATTGCATTACTAATAAAGAATTCCGTTAGGCATACGTTTGAAGTAGATACCTTATAAAGGTGAATCTTTAAAAAAAATTTTAAAAAAGGAAAAAAAAAATTAGAAAATGTTTCTGAGTCCTTTAATTTTTTTTCCTGAAATGATCAAAAATCTACATTGGAAACATTTTTCTTAAGAAAAGGTTCATTTTTCCACATAAACTTAGTACCATGTAACAGAATTCCCCGACTCATTATAAAAACCACAAATAGCCTTGTGGAGAGGTAGAGGTAAGGAGGAGGAAGAGCTGAGGAGGAGATGGGAGTGTCTATAAAAGGAATGCTGCCCCTTTTCACCTCCTACAGAGAGTGATGTCCATGAAAGGTTACAACCTTTCTAAAAGAAATGATGGCTCTATATGGCAGAGAAATGTGATTGCTAACCGCTCAGAATGGAGAAAGAATAAAATGAAATAAATTGATCAGTAGGTTATAAGGAAAGTCAGAGAGGCCAAGGGTGTACAAGTTGTGACACAGGAAACCATTACATAGAGTTGTTTTATCACTAAAACATTTCAGTATATATTTTTAATTTCATATTTGGCATACATTCTCATTTGCATTTGTCGTGTGCAATTGGCATGAAAGGTCAATGGAAACGCAGCTACTGACAGAGAAATGTGGCGAGTCAAAGTTAAATTCCGCATGCAGTGTCTCATCAGATCCAGGTTTTGGTTTATTGATGGCTTACTGGTTTCATCCTCAGAAGGAGATCCTGTGTTATTTCTCTGTCAATATACAAATGCAAAAGAGCGCTTGTGGAAGTGCACAAGTTTGTGCATGGCCTGCATGACAGTCAAGTACAAGACAAGGCTATAACTAAACAGTGCCCCAGGCATGTATACTGCTCTTTTCTGGACATGTGTGATTCTGATGACTGTGAAAACTCATGTGTGTTTCCTTACCTTGTATTTCAGCCGCAAGTGTGGATGATCCTGTGGGAGAGGTGTCCATGACTGTGGAGATCCTTAGTGACGCCAACACAGGAGGACACAAAATCAACGTTAAAGGTTTAAATCTCTCCCTCGTCATCCCTCTCTACCTGTTTTGCCCCAGACCTTTGATGGTGGGTGTCACCAGTTTTATTGACATTTATTTTCACTGTGTGATTAACAGTGGTGGCAGCCAATGACCTGCGCTGGCAGACCCAGGGCATATTCCGGCCCTTCGTGGAAGTGTACATCATTGGGCCTCATCTCAGTGACAAGAAAAGGAAGTTTGCCACCAAGTCTAAGAACAACAGCTGGTCCCCTAAATTTGTCGAGTCCTTCCAGTTGTAAGTCTGTTCTCATCTATACGGTACTCAGTAGCAGGTAATGTTTCATGTAGCTAAAAGCTAAAGGAGTAGTGTTAATAAGTTACATCATTTTCCTCTAACCTTCAGTGTAGTCCAGAACATGCAGAGTGTCTGAAGTAGTGCAGGCTTATCAAAGTAAACACAGGTGTGAACAAAATTCAAGCCACCACAGCTTCTACTGTTTTACCTATTTTTGTTTATTAGTTTTGCATAGTATGTGTACGTGTCATATAGTATCAGAAACAACTTAAACATGCCTGTCTCAATACTTAACAACTCAACAAAGCAAGTGTGTGATGATTTAGGCATGCTGTCGGCATGATACGAACTGGTGAACTATAAGCTTCAATGACTTATTAGCCTTTTAGCTCCAGTCCAGTCTTCAGTGATCGACTAGTTTTAGTGTCATTGGATTCTTTGTGGAACAATTCTTATAACGGAGTACTCCAGACAGAAAACAGTGGCTGTGGCTATCAGTTAATTAAAACATGTACATTTAATATAGGTTTATTGGCACAGTGTCAATGTCCATGCTCAGTCTGCGCTTTTACGAAAACAGACTGCGAAACTGTGAATAAGCAAACAGGGTTTAACACAGACTGGGAGAAACAGTAAAGTGACAGTAAAATGACATTCCTGTTGAAATGAAGGCTGAAAAAATCTTCTTTAGGATGAGTGTTCTTATTTTCAGCAAAATTGACCGAAAAAAAACCTGGTGTGAAGTTAATTCTACACTACATTCACCTCACGTCTTATTCTGGCAGTTTATTGGCTGGTTGCAAAGCAGAAATCCGATTACTGCCTGACTCATGTAGACCTGGAGTTTCCCATTATCTGATTACTCAAGTGCATGTAAACACATTAATTGGTTTACTGGCAAAATCTGATTTTCTGCTGTTATTGCATTAATACCTGCATGTAAATTCACTCAGTGAGAGTCATATACATCTAATAAAATCGAATAAAGCCTTTTCAGCATTTTTGCAAACAGCACATGTATAAGCTTTACTAATATGAAACACCACAGCTGCCATTCTGTTTATCATTCTGATCTTCTGCACCTGTCTAAGGGTTAGATTCCTAGAACCAGATTAACAGACAGAAGGACTACTGCAGTCTTAAGGCTGAATTATACCTCTGCATCTCTGTTAGCTGCTTAGAGTGAGTGAAATACGAATGTGTACACTAGAGGGCAGTGCTCAAGCGAAAGTGCAGAAGAAAGAAGAGAGGGCCGTCAATCACCTCTTCTACTAACCCGCAGCTCCGTTTTGAACTAATGCTGGTTCAGGCTGATCATTGTTTCAGTCTCATCCTGCTCTCAGTCTTACCAGATAGTCAGGCAGCCTTGGTTCTGCAGATGTGCACCAGTGGTGTAGGAAAAAGTGGATCTAATGAACAGAAGTATTAGGCCATCCAACATATTCTGCCTAAAGGGACTTTATGCCATTCTATTTTAAATCCATAGGCATTAATATAGGTTGATAAAGTCATTAGGCATTAATAAACAGAACATGTTTCCACCGCTCTAGAGTCCAGTGGTGATGCTTTACACCACTCTATCCAGCGCTTGGCGTTGGTGATGTCAGGCTAGCATACATAGACTCATAGACTCGGCCATGGAAACCCATGCAGTAAAGTTGATGTTAATGCCAGAGGAGTTTTGGAACTCAGAAATCCCACTCTGTAAATTTACAGGGTCTTTTCGTGGCTGACTGATTCAGAGGTCTCATATAATAAATGTATTATGGGTAGGCCTGTGACAAAGTGGACAGACCAGTGAGTCAACCCCTTTTCAGACACCGCTTAACCCTTGTCAAAAAAATGGGTCCTTACCCTCCGTAACCCTTACTCTCTGTACTCCTCTGTGTAGTGTTCTAGGCAGTGAGCTGGGTCCTGAGGGCTACGAGCTGCACGTGTGTGTGAAGGACTACTGCTTTGCACGGGAGGACCGCACAGTGGGCATGGCTGTGCTGCAGCTGAAGGATGTGGTGGCACGAGGCAGCGGGGCCTACTGGCTGCCGCTGGGCAAACAGGTACACATGGACGAGACGGGCCTGACCGTGCTGCGCATCCTCTCCCAGCGCAACAACGACGAGGTGGCCAAGGAGTTCGTCAAGCTCAAGTCTGACCAGCGCTCGGCCGAGGAGGGACGAGGCAGCTAGAAGCAAAGACGAAAAAGGGAAAGACATACACATAGCACGCACATAGACATGCACACAAGTAACCAAACCAGTGAAGGTAACTCCAGTTAGTACAGACGTCAGTAAAGATCATATTGAGCTCTAACCTGTTGTGCCTCTGCTGATTACATTGGTAGTGGCATAACTTAAATCTCTGTACAAAAACTTCAAAGCAATGAATTCTGATTTAAGCAAATAATGATGTCGGAGGTTTAGCTCTTTCATCTTTGCCTTGTTTTATTTTTACAAAGGGAATTCAATTCTATGATGTGCTAACACACAACCATATACATATAGATACACGCAGCCATAATACTCAGTATTTCTTCTTTTTTGCACTAATTAAAGACTTCAGCATGTCACAGGGCTTGTATTACCACCAACGATACATTAAGTGACGAGCTTCATACAGATCTGTTGTCCAGTCAGAGGTCACGTTTTGAACTTGCCTTGACTATTCTTTAGAAAACACGCCGAAGGCTTTTGGAAGCTGATGGCTTTCTGTGTCATCCTGTCATTGCCTGCTTACATGCACTGCATCGCTGCCTTGAGAGGTACACAAGTACCTTATCCAAAAAAAAGCCTCTCTGACTTTCCTTTCCCCCCACCCTCTTGCTCTCTTAGCTTACATTTTATAACCGGATAATTCCACTGTAAAAATCCACAATGGGGCTTGATTTGTTTGCATTGTTTGGAATACTTTGCACTTTGCCTTCTTTGCATGTTTAAGGAGTTTAACTCTATTCCATGTCTGTCTGACTGTCTGTCTGGTTCAGTAAGCACTCTGTCTCCTCTCCCACGTTGTGCATGATGAAGCCAAGCCACTTTAACACTGTGACTCTCTCCACGTGCCCGCCTCAGCTGCCACTTAGCCGCTGTGCATTATAGGGCTTTTGTTCATTTGTTTGGAGTGTGATACGTGTTAGATCTCTTCACTGCTCGACATGCAAAAAATGATGGTGTGACAAATGATGGAAGGCTTCGTAAGCTTTGTGCTGTTATGGGCTTTAACTGACCAGAGACGTTTGAGCTTTGTTAGGAGATGTTGGAAGGTGGTGCAGCTGAAGTTCGCTATGGTAGGCAGCTAAGCTGCAGAAACTGATTTAGTTCACAAGGCACAAGTTAGGCCTGCACTATGCACATATCCAAGCCAAAAGGCTAGCTAGCTCCTTTTTCACGGTGTCTAATAAATGCATTTGGACGCTACAGGCAAGATCACTCAGTACAAAGTTTGGCGGATGTAGTCATCAGCACATTTACATAAACTTGATTTTGAAGTCATTTCTATTAGGAATATTAAGAATATTAGGAATATTAGGATTGTTCCAGCCCAATTAAACCTGATCTTTGTTAGAGGAGTTTCGGAAGAGTTCATTAATTAAACATGTGTCTGGAATTCCTTTTTTGGAAAGTGTGAGACTCCAGGAGAAGTCCATTGAGTGCCTCCGCAGACATGACCCTGCAGTTTGTCTAACAGGCAATGGGGTCACATGCACTCATCCTAACTTAACTTGAATCTGGGGGTTCCTAAGCAGTGCAGCTGACTAAGACAGTAGCACCAGTAACACTGACTTCACCAGAGGGTTGTGAACTGTGGCTTGCTTAATCTCTCTGTCCATCTAAAATGGTGCTGACCAACAGTGAGCATCTGCAAAATAGGGCAATCAGCATTTTCATGCAAACACCTTCATCTGCGATTGGCTCCAGGATGAACCGTGAGAGATCCCGTAGGGGAGATTCAAATGGAGGGTAGGAGTTGGTGATGACCAACATTCAGGGAGAAGTTTGGCAGTAATATATTTGGCGGACGACAACATAACCTGAAGCTGTTTTTCTCACTCCCACTGTTGCCATAGTTAGTGTTCTATGACGAGCAAAGTGGGTAGGAACTGGTGATGAAGATAATAAAAAACAAGCGAAATGAAATGGTTTGCAGTACAGCTAGAGTCACTTCACTGGGTTTCCACACAGCTGGATCTCTTAGGATTCCACTAAACGATCACACTGTCTATGTTGTGTTCAAGTCTGCAGCTTAGCAATAATACAAGCTTTGGTCCTTATGTTAATGTCCGGCATATGTTCTGTGAAATCTGGTGTAGTCTTATCTGTCTTAATTCTATAGCAATATGGTAAACGGTCATACAGTGGCAAAAGAGATGACACCATTGGACTTTAGTATACAATAAAAGTATCGCTGTTGTCAGGAACAAAACCTGGTATCCTGTAACTTTTGTTGGAAGGTGCGTACATTTCATTATTAATGGACCTAAAAAGTCTGTCTGGTTCCATTGACTTCCATTGAAAATTTCAGAGATTTTGTTTCCACAGCAGCGATATGAAAGATTTACGGGAGAATGTCAGGTATTATCAGGCAAGTTTAGTGGTTGTTCGAGATGGTATATCTGTGGCCTGCTTCACACTTAATGACCAATTAGCAAAACTCTGTAATAGCGTCTTGTAGGGTTGTGGTATATGGGAGATATATGTGTATGATGTCATATCACTGTCATACCAAAACCTCGGAATTCAGTTTTGAGTTTGTTTTTATACAGTTTGAAAACACCAGCTGTCCTTTCCAACATATGAACATTTCCAGAACGACTGACCAACAGCAATGGTCCAAAATTCTAATGGAATGAAAACTAAATCTCATCACTTTGATCTACAGTATAAATTTTTGCCCATTCTCCTGTAAAGGTACGATGCCTGAGAGGTGAGGTTTCATTATAACAGTGATATACGCTCATCTTCAAAAATACAGTTGCACCCAGAAGGATTGCAATGCGACCAACAGCTTACTACGGTACTATCTGCACAACCAGTATGGTGCCCAATACAACGATAAGACCATCCCACTTCCCGGAGCCCTACTATGTGACCACACTCAATCTTCCAACTGCCCAAATTGCTTTTTGAACTCTTCTCTCTGAGTCACTCTACTTTGCCTGCAAAGGATGCTACCTACACAACAGCACGAGTCAAATGGAAAGCACATGCAACAGGACAAGCTTATATAGTCAGTCAGGAACAGCGAGAAGGCCCGTTCTTGCTTACGTCACACGTACAGCCAAGTGTAATACTCAAAGTAATTCTTGTGTCTTATGATAGCAAACCTACCCACCAAGTTTCGTTCCCATCGGTTGATTCCTTCTGGGTGCACCTGTTTGTTTAATGAAGGGTGTATTTATGTATGTACATAGAGACGTAAGTATATAGATATAATGTAAGTGGTTTCATGAGGGATGAGAGCCAGTCATGGATACATAGCCATTGAAGTTTGCTGTTTTACTAAACCATAGTGCAATTAAATGACTGGTAGTGGTTCTCTATTCCAATAGAATAGAAAATGTTTACAAGGCAGTGTGTGAGTAATCAGCACAAAAGCGCTTGCACATATTTATATAGTCACTGTTGGAGAACAAGTAGGGATTTTGTGAGCAAATTGGAAAAAGCTTAAAGGAAACATGGTGAGAAATGCTGGTGTTCTTTAGAGGGCTTGTGACATCACCCTGGGCTTTTGTCTTTGAAACCAAAATCCAGTGCGGCTCCGAATGTCCGTCACACTGGCCTTTTATTCGGTAGGTGGACATAACATAATGACACATGCTTACCAAAAATAGAAACGCCATCCATCTTCAGAACACACACACAAACTCCCAGATTGGCTCAAGCACAAATGGGCATGAAAATTACCCATATGCATGCATGCATGCCCACAGCCGCAGTCGCAGTGGTGCCCACTTTGTGAATAGAAATCAAGTGCATGAAGGGAAAGTGAACTTTAATTGTGCCAGCACGTGTCTTTTTGATGTTAACCTGCCAACCTGTCGACGGATTTATCTGTATATTTCCTTTGGTTTTTATTTGAGATATTTTCAAATGTATTTATTTTTCACACAAAAAAAATATATCTATATAAAAGAAAAAAGCTTGTGAATACAGTGATGTATCAAAAACAAAAAAACGAATGTAGCGTGAATAAGCATGATAGGATGTTTTTATACTGGGGATGTTTCTAATTTTTATTTTGAATCATTACGATGGTTTCTAATGAGGATGGTGGTGGATAATTGCAGCATTGCTTCCTATTAAAAAAAAAACTGACCACTCACTCTGACTATCCGGTCTCATTCTCCTATACAGACGTCTGATTCGATGAAAGTTGAGTAGAAGGTGCTGAGAGTTCCCACCATTACTTCTATTCTTTAGCTGTATTATTATTATTCACAGTTTGGGTGAGTCTAATGTGCACTACATGTCTAAAAGTATCCAGGCACTCCTTCTAATGAGTGAATTCAGCTACTCTGAAGTGCACTTATCGCTACTGCACCCAGCATGTATAACGTCAAAGACACTAGAATGGAAATGGGATGCTCAGGAGGGGCTGCATTTAAGCTTAAGGTCACCATGCCCAATGCCAGGCGTCAGCATTAGGTTGTGGGTCAGTGGTGCACCACTTTCCAACCTGTAGTGTAAAGCCTGCACTGTGCTGGTTAGAGGTGTAGAGGCTGTTACTGAAATAACAGCCCCAAGTCCAAAGAAATGCAGGACGAGCAGAACTGCTTGTCAGGGATTAGAGAGAAAATCCAGCAATGTTGGAAAAATGCAGGATAATTAAACGACTGAGAGCGGTTTGGCATGAAATGCTTTTTGCCAAGTCAGGATGGTTCACAGTGGAGGTGATAGGAACCTGCAGAGTTAAACGCCTCCGAAAGCTCCTTCACAGACTGCTCAAGCACAAAAAGCAAGGAGCTTAAAAAACACGGAGCATCGTACACATGAACATCGTACACATGAACAACATGACCATACTTGGTTTTTAATCATAAATGTTGTTTTCATTTTAAACTAATTGGCAGTCTGAGGTACTATTTTCTGCATTTAAAGCTATATAAAAATATAATCTGCTCCTGTCAGTCAAAGTACCAGGCCCTTCATTTATAGAACACAACCAGGATTTAAACTGCAGGTGCAAGACTGCTTAGACAAATCACAACTAGGTATTTTCCCCAAATCATTTAGCCCTCAAAGTCTGTGAGCTTTTCTACTGGTGGACTTCCCCTAATGCCTACACAATGGGTTCTCCACGCATTACTTAGTAAAGGCAATGGGTCTATTTAGAATCATTTATTGCTTAACTGGCTCGATAGAATGATGACTATGTTCTACATAGCACCAAAAGGGTTCTCCCAACTGTTGTGACATCAGGCTTGTAAAAAATAGAACAACCCTTGAAGAACCATTGTTTTTAAGTGCACAAAAGGTGCATTTAGGCCTGGACTACACTTCTAAAGCGTTCCTTCGCTCCTAGTGTTCCTGAGGCAACATTAAGCATCCAACATGTTCAAGTAAGTCAAACAGCTGGTGCGAAATGATGAGTAAAGAAGCAAGTTTTGTCCAGGAGGAAAGAAAGAGCTGCAGTTTATTAGAGGGCTGCCATTTGGAAAAGATTTAACCAGTTTCCAAGATGAACAACCTGGTGAAGCACACACAACATTCTGAACACTTCTGACTATTACAGCATTCATACGCTGTTATCCACCATATTACTACAAAATATGCAACTTATCCACATTAGTGTGCAGCACCGTGTCTGAGCTGAGAACACATCTGCTAAACGTACCAGCTTCTAGAGTAAACAAGAATTTTGAAGTGTGAGAAATGGAAACCAGTTCATATCCAGAGGAAACGCAGCCTTACCCTCTTTTACCAACTACACTGATGTTCTGATGCCCCCTAGTGGCAGTATCAGCTCCTGCACCTCAGTTTCACAAAGATGAACAAAGCACAAACAGCACCTTTATCTACCTCAATGCAATAACTCGTGTGCCCTACCCTCTAAGAAACTTTGCTTTTAAGCACGAACCACATGAAGAACTCCTTCTCAGCAGCCTATCGCACACCAAATGAAGAGCACCAAGACACTGATGTTTATTGTTTTACAGTAAAAAACAAAAACAAAAAACAAGATTTTATTAAAGAAGCATAAAAAATAAAACTCTTGATACATTTCTTATAACCGTCAAGTCAGTTCAAATCATAAGAGTATACAATTGTTCCAACTCACGGCTAAAAGGTCCATAAACTTTCAAATAAAATATATTTCAATTTTAAATTTCTTCAATAATTTTCTCATTTTGTTATAAATTGCCTATATGTTGTACACAGGAAACAGAAATATGGAAAATAAAGATAAATTTGCAGTAATAAAAGGGTCACATTATAATCTGGGATATTTATGTCAAGGTAAGCAAATAAATTGTAAAAATAAAATGTGTAAAAAGTTTTTTTTTGTCAATTTTTTTCTTTAGAAAAATTATTAGCTAATGCCTGATGGCTTCAAGACATGCAGATAGTTAACTTACAAATAATGATACATGTTTTTAAAAACTACATTAACCTCATCAGTTTTGTACTTCTGGAAAACAAATCCCAATGATTGT
Source organism: Prochilodus magdalenae (assembly GCA_024036415.1). NCBI lineage: Eukaryota > Metazoa > Chordata > Actinopteri > Characiformes > Prochilodontidae > Prochilodus > Prochilodus magdalenae. The sequence goes on along the minus strand of JAMWET010005638.1, from coordinate 631,953 downwards.
AATTCAGGGTATTTACAGGTAGGCCTGAAACCTTGTTATTGAAACGACTTTTGGTTCTGCGTACAAAAGAATTAAAGCAAAAAAAAAAAAATTATAATAATACAATTAAAATAAAATAAAACTATGAAGGAGAGCAGAGTTAGAGGGGCAAGTGATTCACAGGAAGATGGCAGCTGATGCCATTCCGATGTAAGACTGTGCCCAACATCTCCCCTCAGAACTTCTTCTGTAAACCCTGTTTTTAAACCTTGGGGGTGAGGAGTGGGGGAAGCAGGAAGGAAGGGGAGGGGTGTTACAGATTGAAACAATTCCATTTCCAAGTTTCTGTGCTGTCAGTGTGTCCAAGCTCGGAGTGATGGATTGATGGAGGAAGGCTGCGTCCTCTAGGCTGATTTCTGAGGTTTCTGAGAAGAAGTGCCTGGAACACAGACAGCACAGATCCGCAGGCACCTTTACAGTACACTACTGACTCAGAGCTAACTTTGTACCTTAAATCCATTTTCCTGCTGTACACAACCAGGAAAAAAAAAAATACATTTCTGTTTTGAACACATTCCTTAAAACTAACCTTACTAAAAACACCAAAAACTTCATCCGATAGATTCCCAAGACTTGAGGAACTCACAAACTTACTGGTTTTAGAAGAAAAAAAAAATTAAAAGGTTCGTCAAGGCGGGCTCAGGCGCCGTATCACACTCTGAACAAATACTTAAGAGTTTTTATCCTCATCGCATTATTGAAATCAGTCTACATTTGAACAGCAGGTAACAAAGAACCAACAAATAAACTGGTTAAATCTTTGTCCCTGTTACAGTCCAGCTACAGGTAAATGGGGTAACAGGAATTCAAAAGAGAATAATGTGTCTTGCTTCTAAAACGAACCAGTCGTCAGTGGTGAACTGCATTGCCAAGGCACCGTCAACTGCTCTCAACCAGAACGACTGGACTGGCACTACCAAAATAGTTAGCAATACTCCACGTGGGTGGATGAAGCAAAAACACAAAGTCCTGAAAGGACACAGACTGAGAATTATGGACCAGACTGATGAGGCTTGCTTGATTTCCTACACTCCAAGTTAAGTCTTGAAAGTTCTTGGACAACACAGACACAAACCAACTGGGGGGAAAAAAGGTGCCTCTGACCTTAACTTCAGCCTTCAAATGCAGTTTTTATGTCTCCATCTTGGTTCAGTTCTAAGCCAGGATACCAGGAAGACCGCAGCTGCTCCGACCCCTAAAAGCCTAAAACCTACTGCTGCTGCAGCTCTTGGACATGTCAGCACAACAAGTGTATGGAAGCCCTGGGTGATATAGCTGCCAGGTTCTGATTGGGAATTTTTCCTGGTTATTGTTAACTGAATGAGACCTGAATTGAAGTGCAGTCACAGGAAGCCCTTTAAAAACGGTATGATGTCATGGCTTGTCACTTAAAAATCGTTCCTAGCGGGCTACCGACTCCATTCCCCCATTTCATCGGACCAAAAGCTGTACATCGGAGCACGAAAATGTGTTATCGTCACTGTTGTAGCAAAACCTTGTACCTGCGAAATGTCTGTTTTCATGTTCCCAAGGCAGGACTATTTTCAGAGCAATTCTGGAAGACTTCTACTGGTCAATTATCATTAAACACATTCAGTGTCAATTTCAAAAACGTCATTCAGTACAAGGATTTGACACAACAGCAATGATAGGAAAACATATAGGAGGTGATCTCCATACTAATGGAGGAGAGCACTGCTCTATAGGCAGGTTGAACTACAGGGCGTTCATCCTAAGAGCAAGAGCATATATTAAGCTCATAAACCGAAGGGGGCGGAAGACCAGCGTTTTCTCCATTTTGGCCCTATAGATCCACTGTGGCCCCAGCAAGAGAGCCAAAAAACGGGGGAAAAAAAACAAAAAAACAACAACAAGAAAAAAAACATTGCAATGTGTCGCAGTGCACAAAGTGGGATGGCTCTACAACAGTCCTCTAAATTTAAAAAAAAAAAAAAAAAAAAAGTAACGTCCCACTCTTCTCCTCTTCTTCCTCTACACACACACACACAAAAACATGCGCGCTTTCACTCACACACATACCTCCACAGTAAGGAGAAACATTCTTGCAAAGTTACAAAGACCTATCTATCCTATAATTCAGTAAATTCAATGAACAACGTGGTTGGTGGAGAAGAGTCTGTTTGTCCAACTCCGGAGCAACAACTGGACAGATAACGTTTAAAAGAATCTTTGTAAGAATAAAAATTGTAACAGATAAGGTTTTCCGTGGACTAAAAGGCGACTCCAGACTGTGCGATGTCTGTGTTGGTGCGATTTAAAATGTTAGTTTGGCGCCCCCTTAAGACACAAAGAGCACAAAACTGCTTAACAAATCCTCTGACCTGTTTTGATCATATTAGCAAATACAAAAAGAGTGTCTGTGGTAATGAAGTGTATTTGACCAGTCTGCCCTAGGCTAGAAGAAACACAGGCCACAGAGCTCATGGTTAGTTATAGAGGGGGTTAACAGCGCCCTCCACTGGACTGGAGTATGAGTGTTTTAAGGTTGCAAGGCTAGAGAGACAAAGACAAGAGACAGGCGGAACACCAACCTCTCAGCACTGTAAGGATATTTCTTATGCAACGTTAACTATTCTATCTACCTACTTATCTTTATATTGAACACTAACCATTATGTTGGATATCAACTCTTAACTTGAATAAATATTAAGTGTTTCATTCTTCATTGATAATCATTAAAAAAAGAAGAAAAGAACAATTCTGTGATATTTTGGTCTGACGGGTATGCAGGCTCCACAGTCTTGCGTTTTCCCAAGCTCACCATTACAGGCTTGTTGTCATAGTGTTGCCGCTCACTTCGACAGCAAAATCAAACGCTCGGGATTAGAAACAAAGCGCATTCCCGTCCCTCAGAAAAAATTCCAAAATTAACCATTACAAAAAAGTGCAGACCTATGCAGCTTAAATCGAAAAATATCTGCGAGTAGAAAAAGTCTCAAGCAAAAAAATAATGACCTGTGGTCAAGGCTGAGCTCAGAAGCAAAAATGAAAGAGGGGGAGGGGAATGTATAATACATGGACAGACTCATCGGCGTTAGATAAAATTAATGCCTAAAGAAAGATAAGACACTGGTATCCATCCTCCTCGTCCACCATGAAATTTCAGTTCTGAAAAAGGAAAAAAACAAAACAAAAAAAAAACCCCACACAACCTGCTGATTCCACAGCCTGGGACAAGTACATGAGTCAGTAAATAATGTCATTATCATCATAGTTATTATTATTAATATTAATAATAATAAATCAACATCAGAATAGTGTCATATTTAATATGGTACTTATTACTGTCAATCCTATGTGTAGGCAGGTTGCAGATACACGTCCTCCTCAAGTTTTACTGTAGGCTTTCTAAACAGAAGGACACCTGGATGTTCTACAGGTTTTCAACAACGGCAACCTCCTCAACCCTCATCCGGTATGACTGCGTGGCATTAAGAGAAGATGCGGATGCACTGCGTGGCAGGGGTGTGGCACACGGGGCATTCAGGCTCTTGCGATTGGCATATCTGCCCGGCGCAGTCCATGCAGAACAGGTTATGGCCACAGGGCACCAGTGCCGCCGTCACCTCACTCTCAAAACACACAAAACAGTCCCTGTTGCCACCAGGCACCATGCCTGCCAGGCCACTGGCCTTCAGCCGGCCTAGAACGCCAGAAGCCACACCCACTCCACTGCCACCACCTTCCGAGTCGGTGGGAGAACCCCCAGGCAGGGAGGAGGCGGAGCAAGAGGAGTAGCCGGTAGTGCTTCCGCCACTGCTACTGCTGCCTCCGGAGAAGGACGATCCAGTCTGGAGCCAGGAAAGCGTGCTCAGTGGGTCACTCTGTGCCCGGCGGGCCAGCGGATGATCCAGGGCTGAGGAGTCAGCGGGAAGGGTGGGTGAGAGGCGAGGTGTGATGTTCCCGCCGCTCAGTCCGCTGCTGTTGCGCCGGATTGCTTGTGGCTGCTTGCTGCCATTCATGAAGGGTGCCCAGATGTTGGAGCCACTGAACTCAAAGCTTAGGTCATCAGACCCTGTGGGTGGCAGGTTGGGAGCAGAGTCACTGCCGAAGGTAAAGCCACCGCCACCGCTGCCTGTGCTAAAAGGGCTTGTGGGGCTGCCGCTTTCAGTGGGCCGGCGGCTTGTTGAATAAGAGTCGGAGCTCATGCCACCATTATGGTAGGAGGCAGAGGACAGCTTTCGGGTGGAGTGGTGCATGGAGAGAGGCAGAGGAGGAGGAGGAGGAGGAGGGGGCGGAGGAGGTTGGGTGTTGTGGCCATGGCCGTGGCCACCGCTGCGGGACCATAAAGCACCACCAAGCCCTAGTGAGCCCAGGCCCTCCAGGCTAACGTCAGTGCCATTGCTATGGAAGTCGTTGTCACCTTGCAGGTCCACAAAGGCGCCCGTGCGGAGAGTGATGTGCGTCTCGATCTCTTCCCGTGCCCGGTCTACATTCTCCGGCATCCCTGTCACCTCAAAAACAGGGTCCTTTTCCCGGCTTGGAGTCACAATGTATGTGTGAGTCTGCTGCTGGATGCGTTTGATTGTGGCTCCTTTAGGCCCCACTACCAGGCCTACCACCCGGTAAGGAACACGCACCTGAATGGTAGTCTGGCCTGGCAAATGAGGGGGTCCAGGGAGGGAGCCCCCACCGTTGCCTCCAGCCCCTTTGCAGCGAGAGGCACGGATCATGGAGAAGTGCTCTGCGGCGGAGATGATCTCCCGTTTGGCCATTTCGACATCCTCACGCCGGCCGGTCACAATGAATACCGGGTCTTCGCCTCGGACAGGGGTCTTGATGTAAGTGTTGGTCTTTGCACGCAGGGCTTTGATCTTACAACCTGCAATTAAAAACAAATGCCACATATTTAGCATCCATTAATACAAACTTACATCTTAACACTAATAGCAGTAGCACATGGGCTGTGTCCCGAACAAGACACTGATGAAATGATGCAGATGAAGACACAGGGGTTACTATTTAATATATCACAACACTAAACAAGGTGATGCATTGTGATTTTAGTGATCTAGGTAATGGGACACAAAACATACCACCATGTGCATAGGTTTCCTATTGCTAGCTTTAGCGGTGCATCCTTATACAACAACAAGCAACAACAATAATAATAATAATAATAATAATAATAATAATAATAATATCAGTAAAAAAGAGACAAAAAACAACTTAATATGCAGCTCAAGTGTGTGAAGATTGCCATGATTTTGTATATAATACAAAGGCTGAAATACATACAACGACAGTAAAATGGTGCACAAAACAATTAACTCCAAGAAATAAACTAAGTGAAAGAGAGCCTCGAATAAATGAGCACAAAAACAAACGACCGCCCTATCACTTATGTTTACTTTAATATCCAACAAGCAGTTGGAAAATGTATTTATATGAAAAAATAAACTGGAATAAAATAAAATTTACAAAACATTATTTAAGAAAACTGTCCCAGGTGAAGTACATGTCTGCTATAACGGCTTTGTCCTGTACTGGCCAAAGGAAGATGCGCGTGGAAACCTGTCAATTACATAACAAAGGGGATGTTTTGAGGACTGAAAGCGCGGCTTCAATGCTGTTTAAGAACATATCTGGGCATATACACACATTTTCAGGAACAGGTTATAAAGTGGAACTATTAAACAGCACGTTTTTATTGTTCTTCTTCTGGAGGCTAACGAGCAGTTAGCATGCAAGCACTGTTACCCAACACGGGCTGCTGTTGCTTTAAATACGGACGTCTTCCTGCACGCAGCCAATAGCGTGCGTGGTGCGTGATGTCATTGTCGGAGGCAGAAAGCATGGCATTTTCAAACAAAGAGAACAATGCAATAACCAGCGTTTAAACGCTTTTAGCTCCACGACGTTTGGAGTCTCTAATCGATACGGACAACAAGGTATAAAACACACGACATTTTGCTTAAACTGTATTTCATGCGGCTGCTCCGTCCACGCGCCGCAGAGACACCATACACCGCCCAGACCCGTCCCGGTGCGCGTTCGGCCCTACTTTGCGCATGCATTACGGAAAATATAGCGACAATTAGAAACTCCCAAACGTGACCGATCCTACAAATGGACCCTGTGAGAAGTTCGGTACGTGAACGTGGCCTTGGTCTCGGCCCAACAGCATCGGTCGATACGGTTCTTTTGTTTGGGGCAGACTGCTAGACACGTCCAGACTACCCGACAATCTGCCGCTTTGTCTGACCCCCCCTCCCCTCATCCATCCCTCCCTCCTTAACTCCCCTCCCCCTCCAAAGCTACTTCCATCTGCCGAAGAAGGGCTACCAGACAATCACCCCACTGGCAAGAGCGTTTTCTGCGAGTAGCTAATGATGCTTTGTGCCGCCAAATAGTCACTTCCTGGGCAAAAACAAAACACGCAGCGTGCAAACGTTGACCTCCACAGCCAGCGCGCACTAAAATAACAGCCAGCCAAGCAGCTGTAACTACCTTTAGCAGAACCAGACAGACAAAGAGAGTTTAAGAGGCACACAAACTGGTTGGATCGCCCCCTTGTTTACTTTCATAAACACACAGAGAGCCCCCTGAATGATGAGTTAAACATGCGTTACCTTGTCGTCCTACGATTTCTGCAACGTGCTCCGAGCTGGGGACAGGCACACACTCAGTCATGTTCACGCTCCTTTTTCGGCTACACAGCACCGAGCTCTGCTCCCCGAGCACCGCGTGAGAGTGCGGGCCGCCTATGTGGTAGCCGCCCGGGCCATAGTACTCTGGAGACGGCGAACACGAGGCGGGAGACTCGCGAGAACCGCCAGGGTGGTCCAGCATCTGGAGGTCGACATAGCCTCCGTTGCCGCCGCTGCCTCCTCCGCCGTTGCAGTTCTCGGACACGGTAGTTCCCGTCGTCCCGTCCAGTGGATCTACTTTGTCCAGCCCCATGAGTGACAGCTGGTCCAGGGCGAAGCGGAGCGCTTCCTGGTGGTCCTCGTCCCGGGACTCCGGGTCCGTTTCCCTGGCCAGAGTGACCCCGTTTTGCTGGCCGCTCACTACCATGTCGTGATCCATAATCTCAGGGTGGAACAGGGGGCTAGGCATAGTAACTTAGTCCCCGTGGATGACCATCAGAATCCGGAGAGGCTTTCGAGGTGGGTAGGGTTCTCTAAATCAGGGAAAAGGGAACAATACAAAGCGAACTGAGCTAAAACTGCACAAACCCAAAAGGAACGCGACACACAAAATATGTCCCAAATATCTAGTTCATGTGTTAAGACCACCTGAGCCCTGCTCCTCTCGTCTCCCTGCTTTGTCCTTATTGTTTCTTTCTCCTCGCCTGCCAGTTTTGTTAGCAAAGTGGCTAACGCGGCTACATAGCATCACAATTAGCTAGCACACTTGGAACAAATGTTTTAACAATCGTCTCTCGGTCTAATGTGTCAAATAAAGCCCTGACATTAATAAATACAATCAGCAGGGTAGAGCATGATGTGACTTAATGAAGGTTACCCCCAAAAAACTGACATTTACGAGCAGAGAAAATGGTATTTTGTTGTTAGCAAACTAACGTTAGCCAGCTAGCGAGGTAGGGTAAGTCACGTTGTCGCCGCCTTTGTTTGTGGAGAACATCTACAAAGCTACACAATCCTGCAGCCACGCTGAACAAAGTTCAACCGTCGATAATAACATTTTCTAAGACGTGTAATTTAGCAGACAAATCTGGTTTACCTCTGTGCAGCCTCTCGCGCTGTGTCCCTCCTTCCTTTTGATTCAGAGAAAGAATAAAAATGTGAGGCAGTTCAGGCTAAGGTTAGCGGAGTCTTGCTAATATTGGGGGGCGTTGGAGAAAAGATTTAAAAACCATACGGAGTGGAAAAGGAGACCGGGAGTCGTCAGCTCGCGGAAAAAATAAATTAATAAAAAGAATGTTCTCAGTTTGTCATCGCTCAGTGCACCGTCCGCACAATTCTTCACATCTCCATACGTGTTTAGCCCCACAACAACAAAAACATACACACACCGAGCCTGTGTCTCGTCTCTCTACCGTTTCTCCGGTCCACCGTCTTTGTCTCGCCACGCGCACGCTCGCCGCTCTGCCCGTCTCTCGCGCACACGGCACTGACGTCACCCGCGACACAACAATGGGTTCAAAGGCCACGCAATAGGCGCGCGGAGAGCCAGTGGCGCGCCTGCGCGTACCAGCGCACCGGTTATGACAAACCGGACACAATGCACCTTATTTACCAACATATTTCAGTTCAATAACGATACCTGCAGTTTTGTTTCATCTTATAGACACTAAGGAAAAATTCAGTGTCGACATATATATACAATCTAAAAAGCTGTTGGGTCAGCTCTCTAATAAAAAACAACGGTCAATAAAGCACATCCGATATTTCGGATGAGTTAAAAGAAAAACTGTTAAATCATGTTAATGCCAGCTGAGGACTAACCCTAAATATCCTGCATTTTTCCAATATGTTGCTTTCTTATATTAACTGTGAAATAGGTTAGTAAACTTAACCTTGAACATTAGAACCTTCTAGTCACCTTTGTTCTTTTATCCTCTTTCTATATGTGTGTGTATATATATATATATATGGAGAGAGAGAGAGAGAGAGAGAGAGAGAGAGAGAGAGAGAGAGAGAGAGAGAGAGAGAGAGAGAGTTATTTTTTGTTAAAGCAGTTATTGCTTTATTACTATTATGCTGCTACTTTTTATTGCTTTCATAAGTTTTTTTCTATTGGCTATTTATCCCATGTTGAAATTGCATTAAAAAAATTCTCTTAATTATAATAAATAATTTAAAATAAATGACAGTCTTTTTCTTCTAGTGAATTATTCTAGTCAGACCAGATTAAATTACAGTTTAATTTCCTTTTTTCAATCTCTTTTAAGATGTAGAAGCTCGGGTCACACTTGATTTAAATACAAGTGAGAATAAGGGTTGACTGATATAGTGAAAGAAGCTTAAAAAAAAAAAGCTTCTTTCACTATATTAAAAAAAAACATGTATATATAAATTCAATAAACATCTAATATGAAGTCTATGAATACCAATAAATTTTGTCAAATACTTTTCTTTACGTTTTCTAAACAATCACAAGTCCATTGTCTTTTGCTTTACCCACAGGAAACAGTTAATGGGTCACTTATTTAGCCAAAGCTTATTTTTTCCCCCAATTTTAATTGAGCAGTATTGTTTATTTGCTGAATGAAACATACTGAAAATTTAAAACAAAAAACTTTCAAATGTGCCAATATCATTTACATCCCCACCATATTTAAAATCGGAAAATACCCAGTAAAAGTGCAGTAAAATGCACAAAAGTGTGTTCTCTGTAATGTGTTACCCTATTTTACCTTCATCAACAAAGTCAACAAGCCATGACAATTGCATCTCCAAAATGTTTACAGGGAAAGGGAGCATAAAATTATTACCATAAAACAAATTAACACATTAAGTAAGTAAATGCATACTTTCCTATGAGTCAGTTTTTTTCTTCTTCCAAGAAATCTCCATATTTATATATGTTATTTACCTGCATCAATCAACACACCCAAAGCATTTTAGCAAAGACAACATTTTATTATCAATTTATAAAATTAAACCCTTTCTGAAGGAATCTTTTCTTAAAGAAATTAGACCCAAGCACTCAAACTGCATAAAGTACAAAAAGCTAGAGCCTTTGTAGATTACACTTATTAAATGTGAGAACACAATCAGGCAAATAAATGTCTTTGTAAAATACAAAATTTAGCTGGCTTTAAGATCAAATTATTTCTAAAATAACTGTATTCCTAAGGCAAGTGCAAAAATATATAGTATATGTATAAATGTGAATAAAAACCAGTAGAACAGTCCTTTTGGATGTATTCAGTTAAGTTGCATTAGTAAGAGACTCGATCAAGGTTCAGTTTTTGTTATTCACATCCAGACAAACACAGTGATATGGACAACACAAAACTGAACCTAGTTCAGCACTCTTACCGGAGGTTAATATGGTTGGGCACCAAAGTGAAAGCCATTGTTAACATACCGTCTCTTACCTTTTTTGTCAAAGTGATGCCGGTATATCATTTAACGTGTAATTGTATAAACTGCCTGTTAAAATAGCTTCTAGCAATACAAATGTTCATACTGGTCTGGCATTAAACCCACAAAGAAAAAGAGAAACGTGTCTAAGCTTCTAGACTTGTGTAATAAAACAACTACAAACTGAAGACTAGGATCCACCCACCCCTCAAAAGCACCATATTTATTAAAAAGAAAAAAAAAAAAAAAAAAAAAGTTAACCAAAAAACCGAGCACCACCAGATGAGGTTTTTTCACTAAATGTAGTTTTTTTCCCATGCAGCAACACTCAGCCAACAATCTCTTCTCAAGAGTGTCGTTTATGGGCCAATTCTCTGAAAGGATAAAGCCAAGTCCTAGACTGAAGGGTATTTTCAATGGGGAATCCCTACAGGTAATTAGTCTGAAGCATGGTACTTAATCTCTGTCTAAACAACTGGCCTTTAATAGCTTAAGAGCTTACCACTGTTTTCTTGACCATGAACATGAAAGCACAAGAGCTTAAACACCAAAACATTATCTTACAATCCAAAGACTTTGCTATTTGGATTAAGGATTGCCTTGTTAAGTCATTATTGATTTTGAGGCGATAACACTGCCTTAGATACCACGACACAGCTTTTATATATAAAAAAAAAAAAAAAAAAAAAAAAAATCAGCCTTTTAGGAAAATTTGAAACAGTTGTAAGGGTATGGACAGGTAGACAGTTTTTTAATCTGAACATTGAAATTAAGATTTACAAACTATTTAAAGCCAAAGTGTTAATTTTGTTCACTTGTTTGCTGTTGGGACATTAGGAGGTCAAGAAAGAAAATTCTGGTGACAGCTTCTTGTCGCTTTCATAATGACCAATATATAGTTATCACAATATAATGTTTACAATTCACTTCAACTGTGAAAAGCAACAACATCTAAAAGCAAAGCAGAGTTTCAGCTGTTCGCTATCACATGCTTTTTGAAAATTCACTCAAGGAAAGAAACTTAACATTTTAACAGTTTTTAACCTTACTCTAGATATGGGCAGACCTTATCCAACATAACCTGTAACATATGCTACAGAGGGGGCAAAAACAAAAACAGAAAACCCAATGACTCAAAACATACATATAATGGAAGACTTTGGTCAGTTGTCAAATTCCTCAAGTAGACTAGTCAAAGATGAGTCGTAAACAGCATGTCAATTCAATAAATTAATGGCAAATGTTTAACACTTGACACCTTTTCCTAGTCTGAACTTTCAAACAATTATTGTATAGCAGACTTGTGTTTTAAACCCTAAATATATACTACACATTTTTAAAAACTGTTCAATGGCTTCTATTACAAGTGAGCTTCGAGTTAACAGGTTTTTATGTTATGCTATTTAAGTATGCTGAAATGCACTGAAAATCTCCATGGTAATTGACCATACAATGCAGATGTGGCAGATAGGACTGTAAGTAGGACTTTAAGACTGTAACTCCTTTAGTGGCTCCAACAACATTCTTAGCTTGAGTCTATTTAGAATAGACTGCAAGTTTGCATGTAAAGAAGCACTCAACTCCTGTAAAACTGCCCTTAAACAGTCTGCTTTTCCTGTAGCAAATGACCACCTCTTTGTATTTGTAAGAACATACAGCACAATTCTCACACACGCAACTGGAGTATAGCACGGCACTGACATTCTAACACAAAACATTTAAAGTACACAGCAAATGAAAGTAGAGGTACAATTAATAATAGCAGAGAAGTTGACAATTAGGAACTGCATGTGTAAAACATTAAGGTTCACAGTTCAATGAGAGGGGGACTGTAAAAAACAGAAGTAGAAAAATAAAAAAAGGATTACTTTTACATCAAGAGACAGCTTGAGCCATCAGGTCCTTTTTAACATGGTGTGTTTGTATCCGCACAGCAAGGGAATATCGTGGTCCACACTGCTCCCTTCAGCATCACTGAACACAGAAGAATAGGTTATACAGGAGACACCTCAATGAATGACACTTAAATAATCAAAACATTAAACTGATCTATTCTACAAATGCTTTCTTTCATAGCAGCTTCTGCAACCCTTTCAATCTTTATTTTGCATGCATGTGGGCGGTTTGAACGCTCTATTAAAACAGATGTAGTGTTTTGTTGTGTGGTCAACTTAAATGTTAGCATGGCTGCAAATTTTATTATTACTTCCAACCTGACTAGATGCCATTTTCTATATTTTACATCTTAAACATTCTTAAATAATTCTTCAGAGATGAACTTGGATTGCTTGGACAGGTAAACAGCTTCTCATAATAGTCTAAAATTGGTTTATCGGAAGCTATGTTCATTTGGTGATGCTCGTAATATTTAGAAGAACAGTAAGGAGCAATTTTATAATCATGGGTAAAATTAGAGTTAAACACTTTCAAAATAAGACAGTCTCTCTAAGCACTTTGCTCTTACCATGGCTATACAGTCTCTGTCTCTTCATTGCAGCTGGCCTCTTCTTTGAGAGACGGTGCCTCAAGGGTGGCCTCTTCTACGTGAGCTAACATATCTGCCATTAAAGCCTCTTCCAGTCTCTTCCTCACACTGTACACAAGGTCCTCCTGCTTCCTGCAACACAAACAGAGGCTGCATTTGAAATGGCTTACTGCTATACTACGTACTGCATTTGAAATGGCTTACTGCTATACTACGTACTGCATTAATTTATACTGCCTACCGCATGCTACTCTTCACAGTAGTGCCGAGTATAATGTCCAGAATACAACTAAAGCTCCAAACTGCACTTCAGGACTGCCAACATCCAGGACAGAGCCAATCAGAAGCATCTTAAGACGCTCCCCATTTGCCGTAGTCCACCAAACGATGCTCGGCTACCACCGCTTTTCAACTGATCTTATAATGCATATTCCAACTTTTCAGCACTTTACAGGTCAGTGTGGTTATATTTTGGCGGAGATGTGCTAATGTTAGAACTGATGTAGTGTCCATGGGGTGTACAATCTTTAATTTGAATGTAGAATGTATGAATGTAAAAGTTGAATGTAGTCAAATCTGACTACATAATGGGCATGCATACACTTCACAGTTTCATTATTTACCATTATTAAATAATCAATTATAATATAAAATAAAATTTCTGAATCTTTCTGACATCAGCATTTATAAATGGAGCAAAAATATACATATTTATTATTCAAGTCATTTATACTAGATAAAATGCTTGGGCTGGAGTACCTGATATCCTCATCAGTGACTGTAAAAGCCTTGCAGAGGGGTTGTGTGGTGTTAAGCCAAACTCCAGGGTTCTTTTCTACGGCAGCAGACAGCTGGCCTGTGATGGGGGCAGAGGTGGTGTGCAGGGCACTGGCTATTGCAGACAGCAGAGTTTTGTCCGTGTAGCCTGGGCCAACCCCTGTAGTGGATGACACTTTCAAACATTACACAATTTAAAAATGGAAATCAGAGAATTCAAGCAATTAAGAAGCACCTAATTTGTATTATGTAGGTGCAGTTCATTATTCTAATAGTTATTCTAAATTGTTATCAGTCTTACAACACGGAAATAGCTGTGTGATGTAATAGCAGAATATGATCATATTCACAAGATATCATATCTTCTAGAGAAACCATGCAGCTTAAACATTCCATATCATGGAATACTGATTTTTTGGGGATGTTGAAAACATCAGGTTTGTCTTATAACCTCAAGTATAAATTAATTAAGCAAACATAAAATAATTAATTATTTAAGCTGTAGCATGAATGTGTTATTGAAGAGATCTTGTTCTATCCCGGATAAGATGTAAAATGTGTTCATATGTTGTTCATGTTAACATCCAGCTACTCACCTTGCAGGCCTTTAGGAAGATCCATAGTCTTCATTAACTCCTCAGCTATATCATACGCATTCAGCCCACTAAGTTTCTTCTCCCAGAACAGCTAAGGAAAGATGTTCAACAGATTAAATACCACTGTTCAGGTGAAATATTGTTCAGACTTTATGAACCCAGATAAGCTCCAACAGTAATCAGGTACAGCAGTGACTGGCCCCAACATCATATCCTGAGTGATTAAATCATAAAAGGACAGCACAAAATAGAGGTGTGAATTGTGTTGCACTGTAACCTGACTACTCAAACCAAGTTTTTTGTTAGGAACATTTGTGAACTTATACGCTTTAAAAAAAAAAAAGATGAACTTTAAAAAATAATAATAAAATGCTGGACACTCAAACTGCAATCAAGAGATCAGCAGAACTTCTGCCAGTTTTACATGAGATACCAATATAAAAATACTACTGAAGTTCATAGTATGTAGTATGCAGCATGTAGTGTGCAAGATTAAACCAAAGGACAACAATGAAACAGACTACATCAAGTCCGATCTGGATGTGAAACCATGCAAAGCAGATCTAAGTCTCTGAAACAATCTAAAAGACGTGAACTCCATTTACCTGACAGTTATAATAAAAGACAGCTGTTTTTTTTTTGCATTACTGTACTATAATATACAAGCTCTATAACAGGGGTCCACCAATTATCAAGCCCTGGCTGAAACCTCACAAGTGGTCAACACTAACACTACTGCTGTTGGAGTTGGAAGCTGTAGCCAACAGTTGGCCAGCTATGTAGACAAGCCTCCAGAAAGTGGTTAATTACCTGTAAAATCATGTCGTGTTTCACATTTAATAACTACGTTGAACAGACTTACTGGCCTTTTCTAGAAAGAAATGCCTCATTTAAAAGTACAGCACAAAACAGAGGCGTGAATTGTGTTGCACTGTAACCTGACTACTCAACCAAGTTTTTTGTTAGGAACATTTATGAACTCATGCGCTTTAGTGCATCCCTGACATCAATGGACAGTCCTAATCAAAATCATGTCACCACTGCAGAGATAAAAACAGCTGGGTAACTTCTTTCTTCAACTTTTCTCCCAACAGTTTAAGTTGAATTGGCAGTCTCTTTGGTCTAAACACTTGTAACAGTTCCATACATTCACATGAACAAACACTCGTTGGACATCTGCATCCGACAATAAACGTGAGAAGTTGACATAGGTAATGTGGGCAGTACCCTTCCTCCAGTCATGAAACTTAAGCAGCTTACTCTACCATGATAAACCTAAAAGCTCTTGGGTTACCTGTCTTGGCTGTTCCACGGCTTTCTGAGGGTCTGACTTCACTTTGTTGCTGGGATGGTTTGTGACCTTGGTAACAGGCTGTTTGAAGATAGAGGCTGTCTGTCGCACTGGTAGAGAAGTGTTCAGATCAGGCTTTCCCTTAAAAATAAATATTTAATTAATTAATTAATTAATTAATTAAACAAACAAAAACAAACCTATATCAATAATTAATCCTTTATTAAATTAAATCAAATTATGGCACTGATAGAACTGCACATATCCATGAACTGGCTGAACTGGGGGGGTCACTAGTCCATTCTAAATCTGAGGCTCTCATTCTTATATCCAGTCGTATCTACAGAGGCCAGGCATTGTAGCAAGTTTTCATGCCAATAATGCAGGATTACTACTAAAATAACTGCTTAAACAAGTGGCAATGTGTGACTCTGCTCAACTGGAGTTAAACCCTGCAGCTACAGATGGGCAATCTTTTATCATTATTTTGATAAAACTGTATTATGATACAAAGCACATTTTTGTAAGTATATGGTTAATGTAGTTACACTGAATAACTGCATGTATCATTAAAAGAAGAACATGATTATGACAATTTAACTGGCTTTAGTGCAGTGTGCCATGTCAAATACTGAATAATAAGTCAGGGACCATCAGTCAAAATCTACCGACACGTTATGCATCGTGAAAATGTATTATATGATTTTTTTTTTACCATATTGCTCATCTGCAGCCACACACCTTTTTGTGTGTTCCCTACTTCAACATAACTGACCCACAGTAGCTGCTAAATGACACAGATGTGCATGGCGTAGGGTCCGCAGGGAAAACTCTTTGATAAGTGTTGCCACATTCCTACATTTCACAGGAAAAGCCATTTAAGCTGATTAAAGCTGATTTAAGTATCATTTTTTTCCACAAGTCTACTACCTACCTTGGTCTGCCCGGTGTGGTCATAGCGCAGACGATGTCTGTTCTTGTTCAGTTTGCTCATAATCATTTTTCCTGTACGGAAATCAAAGGAGCTCAGGTCCATAGAGTTGCCTAGGTAACGGGCCAGTTGAGGCTTACTCCGAAATTTCTTTCCTGTAGGACTGTGGATGAAAAAAAAAAGGATGAACTTTAAAAAATAATAATAAAATGCTGGACACTCGACCTCAAAGTGCAATCAAGAGATCAGCAGAACTCCTGCCAGTTTTACATGAGATACCAATAGAAATGTACTGCTGAAGTTCATAGTATGTAGTATGCAGCATGTAGTGTGCAAGATTAAACCAAAGGACAACAATGAAACAGACTACATCAAGTCCGATCTGGATGTGAAACCATGCAAAGCAGACTTAAGTCTCTGAAACAATCTAAAAGATGTGAACTCCATTTACTTGACAGTTATAATAAAAGACAGCTGTTTTTTTTTTTTGCATTAATGTACTATAATATACAAGCTCTATAACAGGGGTCCACCAATTATCAAGCCCTGGCTGAAACCTCACAAGTGGTCAACACTAACACTACTGCTGTTGGAGTTGGAAGCTGTAGCCAACAGTTGGCCAGCTATGTAGACAAGCCTCCAGAAAGTGGTTAATTACCTGTAAAATCATGTTGCATTTCACATTTAATAACTACGTTGAACAGAAAGAAAGTACATAAAGAAAAAAGTACAATAGAAAGATATGCCTCATTTAAAAGTACAGACAGCTGCAGCTAACTTCCAAATAGTTAAACTCTGTTTAGTCTAAGCAGGTGATTTCCATGGATATATTATTGTGTATCACAATATAATAATAATATTATTATTATTATTATTATTAATAATATCTAATTTATCTTACAAATGACAGATAATCTGAATGGCATCTCCATGTTTAATTTACTTTTGCAGCCTATACTCACTCAAGATCAAAGCACTTTATTTTTAGTAAATTCTAATATATATTTACTGTTTTGAAAATGAGGAATCAATTGTACCCCTGTCGATTTTTACGTCATAAACATCAAATGTACACTAAATAAATATCTGCCCCAATTATTGGCATCCTTGATTGCTAATAATCACATTGATGCATACAGTGCCAAAAAAAGGACAATGATTTCAGCTCAGTAACAAAGGATCTGAAAAACAAAACAGCATAACACCATTTTAAACTATGGCACTCAAACCCTCCTTGTCATTTACTCTCTTCTGTGGACAGTGAGCTCAGTGATGAGCTAATAATTCAGGTGTACTGTTTTACAAAAGCAGTATATAACTGTAGTAAATAAACACAGACACAAAGAATCTAAATCTCATAAACATAAATGTCCAATCTTCGTCTCTGAATCAAAACAGTGTCCAACCTGAACATGTGTATTGTTGCAACCAGACGGGGATAAACCTAGGAGTGAATCTCAAACTGCTCCCTACACCCCATGCACAGAAATATGTCATGTCAAGTCATGCAAAACAGGTTCTACGTTACTCTCCTTTAAGTGCACTATCGTGGTGTAAGAGACACCGTTTAATCACCTGTACAGTCCACAAAAGGGAGTATACAGATATCTGAGGCTGAGCCAAAGACTTACCAGGTCTGTCAGAGTTTAAATGCTGTGTACGTGTTCACTGCTCAGAAGCACTTCGCCTTAACTTGTTGACTGTGCTGCGCACGCCAATATCTGTAGACTCAACAAGCAGACCTGACCGCCAATGAATACGGCAGGCCAACTAGGCAAGTTAATACAATTAAGTTCAGGAACAAGTTGCTAAATGGTTAAAGGTGCACTGAACTACAAAAAGCTGTTAAAACAGCCAGAGAGGTATCCAAACAGAGCCACAAATCACAAGTTAACGGTTACCTAAACCAGTCAGCTAGCTAGCTTGCTACGCTAACAACACTGTGGTAGCTTGGCAGCTAAGTTAGCTCAATACCCAGTTTACAGCACGATAACTTCAGTCAGACAGAAGATGCGAGCCTAAAGTAACCCACTTCTGCTTTTCAGAGGTGGTCTAACCTAACTAAACAAGCTAGTTAAACATCTCTCACGACAGTTTTATCGCGGTGCTGGGTAAGCCATATAGCAACGTTATCCAGCTAGCTTAGCTAGCGTCATCCCCCTGGCTAAACCAGCAGCAGTACCTAAAATAATAGACATCGCTTTTCCCCGCGGACAAGCCCGACTTTCTGGTCACTTCTTCCCTTTTCCAACCATTTGGGAGAGCCGAGCACTCCCACCTTTTCCTCTCCATGCTTCTGTCCGCAGTAGGGTTCGCAGGACTACGCCGAAAGTGAATAAATGTGATATGATGTCGCCTCTATCCCCTTCTTTATCGCACGCCACTCTTCTCACCTCATGACCTCCTCTCTACAAGCTTTATGCTAGGTATCGATTCCGATGAACAGTTTAATTTACAATCGACTCGTGATTCAGTTTAATTAAAGAGTTTTGTTTCCCCATAGGCTAGAAATATTGACTGACACGGGGAACTGTCTAAATATAACAATATTTACTTTTCAGGCGGGCTCAATAAGGCTTATTTACTGTATGCCACTCTTCGAGAAACTATACCCAGAGAGTCGATTCATAAGAATACCCGATTCAGTGATTCAACTGAGCACAATAGAAAAGATCGGGGCCATGAGGACAGGGAACTGCTTATTTAGCACGTCTGCAAGTTGTAGCACAAAAGAAGCATTGCTCCATACCTCTTCTCTAGTTAATATAATCCACACTGAACGATTTCAGTGGTATTATTTCTTCATTTAACTTAAGTCCCATTCTTTGTTAAGTAGCACTTTTTTTTTTTTTACAAACCTGCGGTTTTAATATAAGCAGCCACTAAGCCGACTCAAAGAATCGATTCTTGTACTTAAGAATCTGAATTGACTGCATGTTTTCCAAAGTAAATAATACCGGATGGCTGTGAAGTTGTTTTCTTCTCCAACCTTGAAATGAGTATATTGTAGGATAAATGATTTTTAAGAACATATTACATTCTGTGACACTGAATTAAAAAAGCAATGTAATTTTTTTGTTTACAAGTCTCCAAGACTAACTAAAATGATAAGCAGAATGTGAATAGACACTTTTTTTTCAGGATGACACGTGACGTTAGCCTTCAAACCAGTGAAAAAAGGATAATTAATGCATCAGTGACTGAAGTTCTTGGCAACCGACCATTATACTGACCACTGCTGCCCCTTTCAGCAACAAAACATTTTTGTCAGCAAAAAAAGTGATATAGATAGACGCTAACCTAGAGTTTAAACTGGGATTGTTGTCCACTGTTTTATTTTGGTAAATAAAGTTTGATACCAAATATCTAAAATTTCATCTAGGCTTGTAAACTAACAATTGTTAACACTTTCTTACACGGTGGGGGGCACCACAATTCACTGGTAATACGCTGAGTCTGAATTTCACAGGTTGCATCATCAATACACACTGTTCCTTTAGTATAAACCACTACGCATTGTTCTGTTGTCATATCAAATTTGGCTTTTGTCTTATGACCGTCCTGCCCTCTTTTTGTTTGTGAATGCATTATAGGATCAGTTGAAAAGCCCTGTAATTATGTACTCTTGTAATCTTATGACAAAAAGTTGATTATGGTACCTCTTATGCTCCTGAGACTCCAGCGTCCTCATATGAGGACATTACAGTTCCGCTTCTCTGCACCATGATTCATTTAAAAACGTTGACCCTTCAGCCTCATATTAGGAAATAGTTTTTTGCCAAAAAAAACTTCCTGTACAAAGACAACTTTTAGTTGTTATGCTTGTTAGGTCCTACAGATCACAAATAGCTAGGAGAATTTGAAATTGCACACCAAGCAGGTCTGGGTCTCAACAGGTTATGCATCCAGGTTTTTGTTCACACCACTTAACACTGCAGAAAGTTTAGCTCTTTTTATTCACAAGCACCATCTGTCAACCCACATGTAGGAGACAACTGGTGGGGAGTACAGCAAGAAACAAAAACACAAAACAAAACAAATGCCTTATTAAACAGTCCCTTGCTTTTCAATAGGAGTTATGCAGGCGGTGTAACTGGATCAGAAGCACAGTTCAGTCTATAATCATGGCTTGATTATTCAGGGACTGTCATTTAAAGTCTTGATTTTAGTTTGTTCGGACGTTTAAGGTGATGTTAAATCAGCAGCAGGCTCTATACAGGACTGTCAAAAACAATTTCATTAAGATGTCTGTTATGGCAGAGTTACATCCATATGGTGATGACCAGCTTTGTTTATCATCTATAACATTTTCAAAAAAAAAAAAAAAAAAAAAACTGGGAAAGAAACAAATCAGACATGAAGGTTTAGTAGTCCATTTCATGCAGTGGAGCTGTGCCTGTGTCCCTTCCGTGCTCAAGTTAGGATGTTCACGTTGATCCAATCCAACCTTAGCAAACTGTCAGACCTAGAGAAGGAAAGGGAATATTGGCAGTTTTTATTTATTCTCCTGAAACAACAGATTGAAAGACACATTTAATGTGATCCAATCACATTACATTTAGATAAACACACAATTCCTGACAATACCGTTAAATTACTATTATCTTAAAGAAAAAGAAAAACTAAAATCTTAATGTTTGCCATGTTTTTCTGAGAACTAGCAGCCTAGTGAGGTTATCACCACATGGACCTGTTACATAAACAAATTTAAAATCTGTCCTGCATTACAAATACAATTGAAGGAATCACTCGCTGCTTCCCTAAATGTATTTCCTTTAACTCCAGCACAACAAAACACAGCTAGATTTGTTAACAATGAAGAAGAATCATAACTAAGAAGGAGTTCAATATCCAAGAACATGAGTTGACATTTTAAAAAAGGAGAGAATGTATTAAAAAAAAAAAAAAAAAAAAACACTACATGGGGAGATAAATCAGTGCACTGTAAACCACAACTTGTAAAGGTTTGTAAAGCAGGACATTATACTCTCTTACAGACCCAGATAAAATAAGTAAACTGAACAAAATGTACTGGATGCACATCCATAGCTATAGATCTAAAGTGGCATTTGCCATCACAGGAAGTGATTGAGTACCAATAACTGCAGAATATGGAAGAATTACAGTCAGAATGGTCCTGGGACCTCTTGTCACCCTATATGGCATGTGAGCAAGCCCATATGTTACAGTGTACTGTGGAACAAACACATGCCCTTGCAAAATAACATGGAACATGAGATTTGGCTCACTGAGCAAGAAGCAACACAAAACACTTACCATGAACGCTACACATCTAGTTTTCCTTCTTGAATTTCCCATTGATATAGGGCACATAATCCAGGATCAATCTCCAGTCAGTGAAGTGGACAACAGCAATGCCTCCAACTCCTCCCCATAAAGCAAGCGTAGGAACCCTGGAAGGAAGAAACATGCGCAAGAACATGTAAATGGATGTTTAATATGTCTTGAATTGTTTTCTTGTTTGAGGCAGTCCCTTTAATCAGAAAGCAGGATCTCCACGATCTCCCCCTTAGGTCAGTTTTACTATAACTATAGTACTTAAAGTTGCCGTTAGTAATAATAACATGATATTGTTTAGTACTGAATATGAAATAGAAATAGCTGGGGTTAAACATAAGACTGCAGGGACAGCTCAGCCCAAGCTGGTGTTGGTGCTGGCACAAGGTAGGACAGTGAAAGCAAAAGCAAATATTAAAAAAAATAAATAAATAAAAATAAGAGCACTTCTGCAGCAGAAACACAGCTCCACATGATTACCATTTCCATTTTAGAACAAAAAAAGATACCTTTAAAGTAATATGCAGTAATATACAATTTTAAAATAAATTCGTCCTGCCTTTATTCTCCATTGTATTATTGTTGTATACGACATAACTGCTGATTTCTTGTGCACTACTGTATCAAAATATGTTTTGAGAAGTATTTAAATTGAAGTATAATCAAACAGTTGATAATAGTAATAAAAATAAAAATAATAATAATAATTAATAACAGTAAGAAAAATTCTTCATTCATTCACCTAATATAGGCGGAACTGAAAATTCGGATGAAAAGCTTCAGCTTCTTGCGGACAATAATGACAGACACCCAATAACACTCACTGCTACGGCTAACACAGGCTACGAAGCCCGATTCGCTGCTTCAATAAGGTTGTTTAACCGGCCTCGTGTATCTGTGTATTTGTGTATCTGACAAATCTTCACTGGTGCCGAACATCAGAAAAGTATTTTACTAAGTTAATCGTTGTAATATCAGCGAAGTCTGACTCGAGCACACTAGTTAGCTAGTGCACAGCAGACCGATAGGTCACCAAGGACAAAACTGTCTCCCAGCCAAAAAACGCTCCTGTAACCAAACAAATACCGAACACAGTATTAAAAAAACTCCTCACCACGCCTTTGCAATGGAGACATATTTCGGTCCTACGATTTTGGTGAGCATTCTGGATCTGCTCTCTTCACCACGACCTGTTAGAGGAAAGTCGGAAAAGAAATATGGCGCGCGATGATGACGTTTACATACATGCGACCTCCACAGGAAACAGTGGCAGCGGCAGACTCTTCATAATAAAAGTCAACAATGTAACGTAAAACAGGCCCAGAAATATTTCATACTCAACTGCAGAAAAATACACAAAATTGTAAATACAATTCTTCTAATATGGGATGCAATTAAGCAATTTTTAGTTTTCTGAATAGTCTTGAGATTAATTGTGTGAAAACAATCACAATTGTACTAAAAGAAATGCTCCAAAATTGCCTTGAATAAAACCCTTTTTGGCTCAGTAGTGTTGATCATCCTGATCTAATAGCCTAGCCACAAGCTAATATTTTAGCCCCAAGCTAACAGGCGAGTCACAACATGCTAGTTACAATACAACAGTTGTATTGTTAGCATATAAATTTTTTCTTCAGAATGTTTTATGTGTTCAAAGTGTTAGGAAACAATGTCAAAGCAAGTGGCATTTCCCCCAAACCACTTCATTTTCTTTTTTTAAGTTTTAACATCGGATATTTTGTCTTTGTGCTATTTTCAATTAAATCCCAAGTTTAAATGTACATTAATTGTACTTATTGCTGTCTGCATTCTGTTCTTACACACATTTGCATAGTGTCCCAACTATTTGGAAACAAGATTGTAGACTGAGACCACAGCAGTCCGTTTTTAAGTATCGGTACAGTGAACCATTCAGTGACAACGTAAAGCCTCTCTTGCAGTGTTTTTTTTCTTTATTTGGGTACATAAGTAATAAAAAAGACAGACATTGAAAAAATGGTATACTTCTGTTATTAAAATGGCACATTTATTGCTACGTTATATACATAACAGTTCTGAATAGCTACTTTATATATAAAAAATAGGAAAGTGGAGGCACTTTGGGGACAAAAGAAAACCTCCCCAATGTCTTGAGTCAGCAGATTTTGCAGATGAATGTGTCCAAAAAAACAAAAACAAACAAACAAAAAACAAAAACAAAAAAAAAACAAAGACTGAAAGGGAAACCCTCCAACACCCAGAGTAAGAAATAAGTAATGAGATTTGTGCACTTGATATCCCAGATAGGAACTCTACACAGAGACAGTTTTAGGAGCCTGGTTCTGGAGGCATTAAGAAAAGTAATCAGGGTTCTTTGCAAGGTATACTCGAATAAATGAAACCCCTTTTTTTTGTTTGTCTTGAACTGAATGGATTAGACAATGGCAAAACCACAAATCCAAATTTGAAAACTGCAGATCTGGAGATTCTTGACTGCATTTGATTCTCAACACGTTGGTAAACCGGTCCCAATTCTAATTCCTCCAGACAGGTTCTTATTTCCACTCCTATATAAATGGTTTAAACTTGAGAAATGAGAGAGACCGAAGGAAGTTTACAATTTTGTTCCAATACAGCCCACAGAAAGTAACGTCCTCAATTTGAGGCACTGTACTACTACTGCTGAATCAATTTAAGACAAATTTACAATTCAACCCATGGAGAAGAAGAATACTTAATGACCCTCCTTTCTACCATTAAATATTAGAGTGGGCTCCCAGGCTAATTAAAATACTGTTATAGATTGAGATTTTACTCCAATCACTTCTAAACCACAGCAACAATTGTGATTTCGGGTTCTCATGTACACAAGTGACAGATTTTAACCAAAGAAAAGTTTTTACTCCCTTCGTGCCTGTTACACATGCTGGTGAATGCATCATCGTGGTCAATGCTTTTAAAGTTTCTGAGCCGAGTTACCAAGATAAATATAGATACAGAAAACACAGGAAACATACTTCATAACTGTGCACCACTGAGCACATTAAAAACTAAACATGGAACGCGCGTTTACAAAGAAAGTACTTTTATTTGCTCGGAGGAGCAAAAGTTCATTTTAAGATACACTAAAAATCCCCATGCCCCTGTCTTCATCTGATTTATATTTATAAAATATTCTCAAGTAAAGCCACCAAAAAACATGTGACATTTCAATGAAAACCTGACTCCAGGACTGAACTGAAAAGTAAAATGTGCAGGCACTAGTATGTTATCACTCCCCTGTATGACTCCGTTGGGTACGGACAGTCAGTCAGGAGAACGAAGAAGGCCACCCTCTTCTCTCTTGCTAAGCTTCCTCCATCACTACTTAGATCTCTGAACAACGCAAAAACCCTAACCTTCGGATTTTAAACTAACGGTCGGGCAAGAAAATCATTTTTTATTTCTTTACACAGATGTACTCAGTCGAGACTTGTTTGGTGTCCAAAATTAGCCTTGTAACTCCAGCGCTAAGCTAAAAAATCTAATGTTGATAACTGGAAATCATCTGGCATAAATGTACTGTACTGATAAATGTCCATGCAGAATCCTGCTTTACTTAGACAAGAGTCACCACATCGGTGTTTCCCTTAACATATCTTCCAATATAAAATTAACAGTTTTCTAAAAAAAAAAGAAAAAGGGCTAAACTAATCAAGCAAATTTGGACAATAAACACGCCTTGACGTACAGACTACATCTGGGACAATCCGAAAATTGTGCACATTTGACTTTTCGCTGAATCATTCTCTGAAAAGAAGATTCTGTTGTACTCACTGAAGAACACTGCTGAAGATGGTTGCTGAAATGAAGAATCAGTATCGTGTTCCCTTTTAGATGACAGAAAACATGGCTTTTTTACGAAAAAGGTTTGATTATAATACTATAATTACTATTTTTTGTAATTCTGAGGGCAACAAAACAATATGTTTAAAACATGTATAATCGCAGGGACCCAATCCCTCTAGACAACTGAAGCAGTGAGGATAGGGAATATTCATTTACGACTATAAACGAACAGGCATTTCTCAAGAAACAACAGTTGGCTATTTCATGCCCATTCATTAAAACACCTTATCAAAATTGCAAAAGAAATACGAAACGATTAGATTTGTTCCTGGCATCTTCAACGCTAGGATTTCTCGCATATTCTTAAAACATTAAAAAGTAAAAACAAACATTTAAAAGAACTTTATAAAAAAAAAAAGAAAAACGCAATGTAAAGAGTCAACAGTTTAACAACAAGAGGATCTTCTCATGAAGACCTGACATAATTGTTCAAATAAGCCATTATCTATCTTTCTCAATTTCAAAGAAAAATATTGTCCAGAAGTGGCAGCAGATGCAGTTTGTGGTTGACACTATCCAAGTCAACAAAACACACAAATACCCCTGACATGAGTTAAGCAATGTATCACTGACCAAATCAAACTCAAAAAACTAAAGAAAACAAACAAACAAACAAAAAAACATTTTATTTGTCTTCACTCGTCCTATTTCATTTCAGGCTTCCAAAAACAATGCTTAAGCATAGATGGAGTAAATGTCAAAGGTGTTTCCCCTCAGACATTAGAGCAGCAGGGATAAAGATCCAGGGCCAAACTTGTGGCAGAAGGATACAATATTGAAATGCTGTGTCACAACAGGAGCATATGGAAGCTTGAGAAGTTCCTTGGGTGAAGATGTACTTGGATGAAGAGGCGTCAGTTGCTCCGTGCAGTCAAGAGAACAGATTGTTCCTCTTTTAAAAATCATATAACTCAAAATGCTAGCTAACATGCGCTAGTCCTATAAATGCAAATAAAGAGTTGGTGTTGATGCTTTGGCTGGCTTGGCGGATTATGAAATGTTTCCAGTCAAGACAGTTTATATGAGCTTGGATGCTCAATGTTAATGCAATAAACACAAGAACAATCTGAGGGCGTTACAACCTCCAGCGAACCTCCACCTCTTGCTGAGACGTGCGATGGTACAAAATAATGAGAGTCCATAGATTTAACTCCAAAAAATTCTGTTCCCTCATTTGAGCCCTTGACTGCTCAAAACATTTACGTGTGTGCCACGTAGTAGCACGCTGTCCCCTTTTGAGGCCGCTATCAGGCCTCTAATGGTGTAGCGTACGTAACTGGACATCCTTATCTTTTCTGCGAATACTTCAAAGAAGTTGGAACTAGTTGGAGGCTGCAGGATCCATGTTTTTTGATGACGAAGAAGGATGCGTTTTGTTTCTCATCAACACAGATTAAACAGCTGTTGAGTCTGTGGGGAATGGTTGTCTGGTCTTAGACTGAATCATGACAGTCCTGGTGAAATACACCGTTGCTCCCAGAACAGTAAGCAGGAGGTGCCCATAGGAAAAAAAAAGGAGCACAAAGTAAATACCCTTGTTCTTTGTGCTCAGAGAGTTCCTGTCTCTCTTTCTCAGCAGTGTTCTTCAGGATGCTTCTATGGTCCATGGTGTGTGTGTTTAATGTGTGCAGTTTTGTGGCAATTTTCACCAGAGTGTGGTATTTGCACAAGTCATGTCTGTTTTAAAGATTCTTATGCACAGTCTGTATGCACACTGAGACGGTACATAGGAGATTAAGGCCACGTCTGAAAGCACGCTATGACAGGATCTGTGGAAATAGAAAATAAAAAAATATATACATTACATAAGGCAAATGGAAAAATGTTGGCTGCAACAGCAATTTTGAAAATAATCAAATTAATCATAATTATCAGCTAATAATACTGCAGGTAATTAGCACTTTTTTCTTTGACCATTGGCAATATTTAAACAAGCAATTTCCTGATGCACAAAAAAATGTTTAAAATAGCAAACATTGTCATGACAAGTATTGCAAAAACACCATGCATACCGACTTTCAGAAAGTAAAAAGTAAAGTGCTTTCTCATACTACCAGGCCAAATCGATCTAGAAAATTACATTATATAATCTCCTCTGGTAAATGAATCAAGTTCCAGTAGTGTAAAATACAATACTTGGGCAAAAGCCACAGGATGTCAGTTTGTAAAATTACCATCTTGATAGGTCTGCCTCAATCAATTGCAAATGCTATTGTTGTGAAATGGAAGTGTTTAGGAGCAACAACAGCTCAACTATAAAGCAGCACACAATGCAAAATCAAAAAGCGGCGACACAGAGCGTTTAATGTGTCTATCCTATGTTGCATTACACTCAGACCGTCTCTGGAAACAAAATCAACAAAAAATGGCTGTTGAGAGCTGTAAAATTGTTTTCTATGGCCCTGGCTGACATAAGTCTAATGTTTAAAATGTGCACTGCCAAGCTCCAGCTGGAGTGGTGTATAAGCATGCTGGCCCAGGAGTCTGGAGCAATGGAACTATGTTCTTTGGATTGATGCATCACTGTCTGATGGACAAATCCAGGTTTGGCAGATTCCAAGAGAACACTACCTACTGTAATGCATAGTGCCAAATTAAAAATTGGTTGAGTAATTCCATAATAATACACATGGTCGGACTACTCACATACAGAATTATTAGTAAAAAAAATAAATAAATAAATAAAAACTTGGACTGAAAAGTCACTACTTGCATTTATGCTTTTACTATTTGTAGTGTACATGCAGTTATATTTTCCATGCATCACTTACATAAATATTACATATGACTGTGCCCATCACTGCCCAGCCCGGGGTGGCCTCCTCCCAGAGGCATCTGAGGATCTCCCCCAACGCCAGTCACCTTTTCCTCCTCTCTTCTCTTTAGACATGCAGCCTTCGGGTTTAGGTTACGCTCTGTGGCGATCCGGGACAAAGAGAGACATGTTAGCAGAGATTACAGACCTGGCTTTATGCTTCACGCTTCTGCTACCACTTTAGCAGCAAGCTACCACTTTAGCAGCAACAGCACTAACATGAAGGCATAGTGTAGATAAGGAGAGAAGCAAAAGCAGTTACATGAAGGATTCAACACTGCAACACAGAGTAGAAGGATGTGAATATAATGATTGTAAGAGGACAAATGGGCAGAAGCTACAGAGTTCAGTCAAATAATGCTAATGTTGCCAACAGTAAATGAAAGCGTATCTGCAGTAGTATGTCACATTATACTAACACCATACCAACATCAGCTTCCATTTATTGTTAGCCTTGTTAACATAAATCAATCATCGGGCTAATTCTTTTAGGCAGAAAAGCTCAGCATGAGATAGCAGAGGCAAAGAGGACAGGTAGGGGAGGTTGGCAGAGCTAGGTCAAGGGCAAACAGAGAAGCTTCCAATGGCAGCAATGACTACTGAATAATGAATATAGCTCCTTTCCATCAAGATGCTGGACTTCCACCCCAACCCCATTCTCCAAAGCACAAGCAGAAGGGAAATCCACTTGAGGGACAATCCTGGCTGTTGGAGCCCTACCTCGGACCTGCCTCTCCAGGCTCAAGATGACCTGCACGGCCTGTTGGAGGATGACGAGTTTGGTCTGGGCTTTGTCACTCTTCAGGTGCAACTGGCACATGCGGCCCAACTCCCGGAAGGCCTCATTGATGTCCCGCACACGCACCCGTTCACGTGCATTGTTGGCCAGGCGCCTCTCCCGGTCCCGTTGCTCCTTCTCCTCCACTGACAAGCACTCCTCCGACACGCTGCTGCCAGAGGCAACCGGGCGCGCATTAATGATCTTGTTAAGCAATCAAGTTGCTGGTTAACCAGTCAATGCTTAATAAACTCACAGGATAAGTATCTGGCTTACGGGGTGTCATACTGTTGTGCAAGCTTCTGAATGCTAATGCTGAATGAACTCACGGGACATTGTCATAATTAAAGTCAAGCCATTGTGCACTTTACTGGGTGCCACATGATCTGAACTATTGAAATAAATATTTTTATTGAAATGAAAGCTATGTTCTGTCACCTAATCAGTAGAATCAACTATTTATCAACTATGATAAGGTCCCCTTATCTCAGTCACCTACAATGGGAAATGAGGGGCACTATATAGGACACAACATTTGTGTATTTAGCTAAGTGATTTCATAGACTAAGACTAAACATGGTTTTGCCTATCACTCTGTGACAGTCATCACACTGTATCGCATACAGTACTTAATTATGAATATTCCATGTCCACTACAAGACAAAGTTTGTACCTAGTGGAAACTGCACTGGATATTCTCCATTACAAAATCAAAAAGTAGAGCCCCATAATAGTGCACACAGTCCTTGTCTATTTAACTCGGTAAGAGCGAACTATAAACAGAAATCTCTTGTTTCTGATTGGTGTTCTGAGTCTTGATGAGGAGCCCTGGAGTGAGGGACTGAGCGGAGAGAAAGAGATGCCCGGAGGAAAACAAGGGTGGCTGACATGCCTGAGCTTTTCTGCTTTTGGGTCTTCAAGCAATAGTTCTTCTTTCTTCTTTTCACAGTGTAAACAGTGAAGGTGTCCAAGATCACTCAAAGAGACGATCCGTTTAAATATGTAATATCGCGCACGCACTGAAAGTTCGCTGCAAATATGTTGCAGTCAATCTGTTTTCTGTGAGGGGCCAGTGGAGAATGAGGATGCCAGTGGGGGCTGCCATGGAGCAAGGGGTGAGAATAGAAGGCTGGGTGAATGAAAGAGACAAAGAAAGAGGGAAGAAGCAATGCGCCGTCTGCCATGTGCTGTATGGACAAACACACACTGCCAATGAGAAAGCTGAGGAGAATAGAGTCTAGCATCTCATCTTAAACTCATCCCACTGCACAGAGATGCGTTTATTAGTGATGAGACCGAGCCCACTGCTGCCATCTGCGAGGAGAAAGGAGAATGGGAGGAAAGAGAGGTGGAAAAGGATGGCAAAGGAAAAGAATGATGACCTGGCAAGGGGTGGGGGGTGGGGGGGGGGGGGTGGGAGAAGGCAGGGACGGAGTTAACCATGGCAGATCTGAACATGCAAAAAAACAAAGAAGCTGCAAACAGAAAATTTACAAAAGCAAGTTATTACAACCAACCGAAAAGCAGGACAAAAATGGACCAGCTGTTAACAAATGAACTACTGTATGCAGCACAGTCAGTTCATTTGAACCACAATGCCAGAATACAGTAGGGAAAGAGCAGTAGATAATAGGTTTTTGTAATGGGTTATACGCAAACACTGACATTGAAAGGAGTGGATTTATTGGATTATATGTAGTATAGGCACCTATTATGCAAAAATAGTCCCTCAGCTAGAGTTGGGCCATTTTTTGTGAGGAACACGCCACTAACAAAGAAAATAAGTCTTCAATAAAGAAAACATATAACATTTAGCTACAGGGGTGATGTGCAACCATTGTGAATGGACATGCACACAGTGTGGCTTAACCATTACAAAAAAAAAAAAAAAAAATTTACTAACCAGAATGGATATTTCAATTCCAAACAGATATTCTGGTCCATTTTTACTGTCATTAAATTCTGCATACAGCAGTTTTGGACATACAGTCTGCTTATCCAATTGTTATTAATAACCTGGCTTTATGTGTAATCAACACAAAACTCAGACATGAAGCTGGCACTGCTCCTGAAAACCTACTGGGGAAACCTGTAGACGTCAACAAATGTGCTAAACTTGAAACCCATAAGAAATGTTAGCATCTTCCTGACTGATGAAAGACACAAGAGAGTGGGTGAGCAGGAAAACAACTAAATGAGACAAGACAAGATTGCACTGGCAATGAAAGGAGTAAGTGGCAATGAAAACAGACAGGGGATTAACTGAACAGGCAAAGAACAGGTATGTGACCATGCGGCACATATAGACATACATACACATATGTACAGATATTGCAGAAAGCCCCATGCCATTTTGATCAGCTAACAGTCTCAATTAGAGAAGGTAAAGCAGGCTTGTTCACTTCTTCACTGCACCATATAGCCTTATACAAACGGTATACCTACATCACACTTGCCCCAAACCATATTGAGAGCCTTTTTTCCATTGCATAAATGATTTGTAATAACTGATAATAATAATAATAACTGAAAGTTTATTTTGTTATCTACAAAAATTATACTATAGGCAATTCTACAGAAATAACTCCAGGCTTCACAATAATTGCTGCTATAATTCAGCTATGCAATGCAATTTCAACTTAGTGTCAGAAAGTGTCAGTGTCACATAGTGTCAGAAATTGACTTAAAATTTATTAACAACTCCATGTGGTGTAAAGCAGGTGTGCACTGATTTAGACATGATGTTTACCCAACGCTGATTAGCAAGCTGTAAGCTTTCAATTTCTCGTCAACCACATTCTTGTAGCCTTACAGCGGCAGTGCAAAATTAGCAAATCTTCAGACACCAAACTATCTCTTTAATGCAATGTCATTTCACAAGCCAGCTTATCCCCCTTCTAACCAGGACTGCTAGCCCACCCCACGGTCGCATCTCCACCGTGTGCGTATGTGTGGCTACACACCACCTCTCGTCTTTGCGAGAGTTCGCTTTCCCCACCCCACGAGGTCCAAAGCCCACTGACCTCGCACTTGCTGCTCCAGGTTGAGAATTACGCTAACGGCCTGGTGCAGGATGAGCAGCTTGGTCTGCGGTTTCTCATTGCTCAGGTGCAGCTGGCACATGCGGCCCAACTCTTTGAAGGCCTCATTGATGTCACGCACTCGAAGGCGCTCTCTGGCATTATTGGCCACACGCCGCTCTTTCTCCCGCTCCGCCTTCACCTCCACTGGCAGGTCCTCGTCATCGTCAGTATGGATACTTGGGGGCGAATTTGGGGATCAAAAGGGAAGGACGAGAAGGGAGGTGTTATAGCCACAGTAAAGGTATGATTGTTACAGTGTGAGGAGCACCGAGGACGAGGCTGGAACTGGGGGCAGTGTGTCACTGCAAAGGACTGAAGCACATACGGCAGTAGACGTGTAAGACTATATACGCATACTCTCTGAATAGCTTTGGTTGTCTTGGTTCCTCTTATTACTTTTTTCTAGTGTTCCTAAGATTTTTAGCTTGCTGATTACGGGTCTGGTGACAACGGGAGGGACAACAATCACACTAAAAAGCACTATAAAGTTCAATGACGTCATAAAAAAAAGTTTAGACCTCTCACTTTCGCAAACTAAAACATATAACGCTGCTTTGCACTGCGATTGACAAGCTATGTGTAGAACAGGGCAAGCTCCATGTATAGCGAAAGACTGGTAAGGGTTCCAGATACAAATGAAACAACTGTGACAACATGCCATGTTCTTGCTCTGCACTCAGCATAAAGTGTGATGTATATAGATGTTTAGGCAACGAAAGCATGAAAAATAACCTTTCTGTTTTTGTTGAATGTTATAATCATAATGTAACCATGCACTCACACCTTCCCATTTTTCCCCATCCAAAACCACACTAACACACCCTTCACTGCCAGTGAACACTAACTCAAGCTGCAGGCTCTAAGGGTGTATCCCCTGCACAATGCTTTCGCCAATAACAACGCTGTGTGATCTATGACAGTTTGTAAGAGCAAGGTACCTTGTTCTTGTACGGTTTAACTTGTCCTTTTTCTCATCCTCTAGCTTGTCACTGAGTGAGCAGTTCTCATCGTCCTCTTTATCCTCCCTCTTGATGTCTGTACTGGAGGAAAGAGAAGAGCGAGAGAGGCTTCCAGGCAAACCTGAGAAAAAAGGAACAAAAAGATAGGGTTTTAGAAAAGCTGCTCGACTCACAGGAGTCTGCAATAAAATGACCACTAGACTGGGGTGATTAACCGACAATAGTTCAATTTTAAAATACAAATAATGAAATCAATAATGTACATTTTGTTTTATTAATTTAAATAAAAATGATCATACAATTTTGTTACTCATTTTTAGCAGCACAGACCTAAATTGGGGGTGGGGGGCATTCATGGCATTCATTGAAAAGAATTATACACAGAAAAATATATTGTTACAACATAATCGGCTATATTTTATAAGCGTACAGCAGCTGACCTTTTGCTTTTAAGGTGCACAGTGATGTTAGCCAGCTGACTACGGCTAATAATTTAAATTGCTGTCCTGTCACATAAGCTTCTGACTCACCTGTGAACGTTTCAGGCTGGGAGCTGGCAGGGGCTTGTGGAGGGGCATGGTGCCTGTGCAGGAGACCACTGGTGGGGGGAAGGCCTGCTGATTCCTCATGGTGCTCGGGCCCCATGCCAGGCAGTCGACCGTGGAGAGTCGAACTAAGGGAGGTCAGGCCGGCGGCTCCTCCGGCTGCACTAAGTAGACTGTGCATTTCCGCCCCTAGCACTGAGCCTGGGCCGGCCCCCACTGCGTGGCTCCGCAACACGTGCAGAGCTTCACCCAGGCAGTCTTCCATCTTGCTTTGCTGTAGAATGAAGCAAAAGAGAACTTCAGAAAGCCTTAGGGAGCAAGCAAAACTCCTCTTAAAAAACGATCCTCTTAAAGAAAACAACACAAAAACACAAAGGCTGAACTCTTATTATAATAAATTACAGTTTATATGAATTCTTCAGTATTAAACTAAATGTTATTTTGGACAAAGAAACACTAATTTGTACACCAAAAAAACACATCAGTGTTACAAAAGTTTACTGCAAAGTACAGAAGAGCTGTACAGAACTGTATGTTCAAAGCCATGATAGTGTCTTTTTTAAAATAATGCAATGCACGCTCAATTTCTGATATCTGTGAACCCTAATCTATGGGGCACATTATAGGGTGACTATTAGTCACATTAGTTTCCAGTACCAGTGCTTGTAGGCCTCCTTCAAAGCTGGGTGATGGTGTAGGCTGTGTGGATCCTCTAGACCACTGGGAGGCAGAGGCTGCGGAAGGACAGACAGAGAGGAAAAAACATTGTTAGCGTGACATTAAATAAATATCTCAACAGCACAAATTTCTATCTACAGCTTAGCGTTTTAGATTGTGTAACCACAGGCAAACAAACATAAACTAACATATATGCTTTCTCTGGATAAGCCAAATGGAAACCATTTTGTAGACATAGCTCTTCAACAACAGATGGCGCCACAGAGCTACTCCAAGATCTCGCACATGCAAACACTCCAGCATACACACACATTCATACCTGCCATGTTCTGTGGAGAGCCCACAGGTGTAGGTGGATTTGAGGAAAAGTTGCTTCCGTTGTTGTCTGAAGGGTAAATCTGATCACAAAACAAAAGCAACGTTACTGGCTGTGTTAAAGGTGGGCTAGCAGTTTAGCCATTCCACTGTGATGGGTGGGCAATATGACAATATTTTATCAACATTGTGAAACATTACATGACAATACACCTTTCTGAGCATATAGTGGGTATTTCCAGTTTACTGAGACCACTGTACAACTGCTTATAGATTTAGGATTTAAAATTACAGGAAACCTCTAAACAGCTTAGTCAGATCATGAATGGTATGGTAACATGTACCCCCCCCCTACAAAACTAAAGTATAAGTATTGTAGGATATAATAGAACAAATTGATTAACAAGAAAACTTCTGCAAGTACAATTTTGCCACCATCACACTGTAATGTACAACAAAAACAGTCTTTCTATGCCGCCTTTAGATGAAAATAAAAGCTGAGAATTCAGGATTGAAACTAGTTTGACTCACCGATGCAAGAGCTTTGCCAATCTCATCCCCTGAGCTTCCTGCTGTGCTGCCTCTATTGCCTGAGAGATGAGGGGAAAGAGAAAACAAAATACATAAACAGTCCCAAACACAAGCACATGTGTGACAGTGTGTTTCCTCATAACCAGGCCACACAGGCCTGTGGGTGTAGCGAGGAGCATATGTGCCATCGCTTTTTAGTCTGTGGCTGGAGCATAGCAGAGCCTCTTACCCATGATGTTGTCTGCTCCGTTGATGGGTGGTGTGTGGTTGGGGACCCCATAGCCACCGGATGAGGACTGGAAGCTGGCTGGAAGGCTGCCCCCATTAACTTCAGTGGCGTGGTGAGGGTAGTTCGGAGGTGACAGTGGCAGGGGCTGTCTCTTCTAGTAGTGTAAATAAATAATTCAGCTACTTATAAACGCCCTTTACATGATAGCTACGTTACTCTTTCAGCTTCAGAACAAAACCAAATAAGTAATTGGCTTGATTACTTTTGAGATAGGAGCAATGTGTTATGATAAATTTACCAGTCGTTCCAGTGGGTTGATGGCAGCAAAGGGGGCTGACTGAGCGAGGTGTGGCATAGGTGGGTAACCTGACTGACCCCAGGGATCTTGAAGTCCTTCTGTGGAACATGACACGTGTGAAAATGTCTTAAGGTCTTTATTTCTATAAACTGTTCATGGACTGGAGAAAAACCAGCCTTACACTACACTCTATATTTTAGTGAAGTGCTACATATATTACAGAAAGTACACACTCTAGAGCTACAACAAATTATTACATTAATGTTTATGATTACACTTTCAATTAGAACATTCATTAAACATTGTATACTCTTTCAAAATGGCGATTTCTTTACTAGAAAAAGACAGCACTTTAAAAACACTTACTAAAACACTACATAGATAACTGCATAAAATGGGCCTTGCTGGCTACTAACTAACAGTTCATGTACCTTGTAGATAGAAAGGGCCAGAGTAGACGCTGCCAGTTTTCGAAGCTGGGTAGCCTGGATTGTTCTGGTTATAGTCTTCAGCGGGAACTGCTGGATAGACCTGCACACATGCGGAAAAGATACAGAAAATATTGTTTGCATTAGGATCATTTCTGACTACCTTTCAAATAGCCATGATCAAATATCCAGATAATTTTTTTTAAGCTTCTATGTAGGGTAGGGTGGACATTATGACAATAATGTAGCATCTTCGCAATATACTATATGCATCATAATTTTTTTTGTGACATACAATCATTTGGAATATATAACTGACACACTGGTTCACATGCACTGCTCTAAATCCAATTAAACAGCGCCAATAGGCTAATCTTTCTCATGAGACATACAACTGATCAGCGTTTTTTAAATATTGAGAATTTTCAACAAAAAAAATGCATCACCATCTTGATAAATATCATTGTATTGCCCATTCCTAGCTATTAACAAACAAACAAACAAACAAACAAATTAAAACAGCAACCGTCAATAAAATGCATGTACTTTTGTGTCATGGTGTAACAGTTCTGTTACTGCAGTAATGAAACAGTGCTGTGCATGTGTGTTGAATCAGGAAACATCCACCACAGAACACAGAATACAGAACACATGCTGTCCCAAGGGAAACATCCCAAATAGCTGCATGGCTGCCACAGACACTCCTTCACATACAAACATTCATGTACACGCACCTCAAAAAATAAGACCTGCAGTGTGCTATAGCACAACAGTGTAAATAAGATAAAAAAGTAAATCATGCCAATAAAGCCACTGAAATATAAGTGGCCTCTGCAACTCACCAACACAATAAAAGGTTAAAACTGATAGATGAAAAGCAAGATGAATCCATTTACTTGGCACAGCTACAGATCCTGTCTGATTTAATTGGTTCCGAGCTCTGGGGTTTTGGTGTAAATGAAGAAATCAAGCTATAAAGCCCAAAGACTGAGGA